>OZ023262.1:146986202-147586202 GCA_964006375.1 Tillus elongatus
AAATTCACTTTCTTGTAAGCTGTTGTTAAGAATCATAATGTGTTTAATACGTCAATGTTCGTCACACCTTAACGCTCTAAATGCGTAAGTACAAGCTAATCACCTGACCGTGAATATAATATATTTTAGTAAATTATAAACAAAAGAAATGCATTACATTATCCAGCTGCAAATTCGAAGGACATAACTTACAGATTTAATTAGCGCCGTGGTGCTTCCACGTGGTATATTAAATATTAGACAACACCTATTTGTATTAAAATGTTTTAATTGTTTATTACAAGAGCTGGTCTTTATACTCCACCCATGACCTATATATAGGTGCTCCACAATGTACAGAGTTTGATATTTCAGTGATAGGTAGGTATTAACATACCTGTCAAAGCGTTAAAGTACATTTTGGAAATCCCAATTCATCACAATACAGTTTTAAGACCTAACAATCGTTTCGCCAACTAAGTTAACGTCATCAGAGAGATGAATAAAATAAGCGAATAAAAACTAGAACTCATATTACTATGTTAGTTGACACATTCCTCTTTGAAGGTATGCAGACAAACTGCCACTGTTTAATCGAGAATCCCTGTAATTAAAATTGCAAAAACTGCTTTTGTAAAACTGCGTGTCGTTGCTTAATATTTCTTCTAAGAAAGAAACACTGATTATTAAGATAACAATTCGAACAATGAACTACACTGGAGCGAACCTGCTCTATTCATCAAAATAATTGACATTTATCACGATATATATATATATATATATATATATATATATATATATATATATATATATATATATATATATATATGTATGTATGTATGTATGTATATATATATATATATATATATATATATATATATATATATATATATATATATATATATATATATATATATACTTTCATATGCGTCTAACTTTTGCGACTGTCAAAAAATTTTAATTAACTTGAGATTTTCTTTATCTACATGGTGATTATTATCCCAAATATGCTTAGCATTACATGATTTAGCAATACTACCATATTTCAGTTGCACTAATTGTTCTTTAAATCTAATTTCAATAGATCTTTTAGTTTGCCCAACATATTCAAGTTCACAATCCTTACAACCAATTTCGTAGATTCCCGACGTTTCTGTAGTTTCACCTTTATCCTTTGGGTTATCTAGCAATTTTTTTAATGTATTTTTGGTAGAAAATCTTAGCTGTAACTAGGCTTTTTTTACTATTAGGACACCTCTTATTCGCGGTTCAAATGGTAAACAGACAACGGTTTTGTTCAGTTTCTGTTGTCTGAAAGCCGTAGATTACGCTACAATTTCTTTGTTCTATGTTTATTGACCAATTTTTCCACTAAGCAGACAGAGTAACCATTATACTTAGCCACATTCTTAATATATTCCAGTTCTCTGCTACATTTTAAGGCAAACTGTATCAATCTATGAACTAAAAAAATTCAAACTAGCTGTTTTTTGTGAGACAGTATGGTGTTAGTCAATTGAAATGTAACTCAAGGTAGTGTTTCCTTTCTGTGGATGTCAAATTCTAAGGTATTTCTATTTTCCATGACAAATACATACAAGTTTACTGTTTAATCTGGTAATACTTTGTATTAAATACTGCGGAAATATCGTTCGCATAACGAAAGCATACTCTAGGCAAATAGTCAATTTCATTTGCTAGATCTGTTTCAAATCTACTCACAAAAAAATCTGCAATGAATAGGGAAATGTGGTTGTCCAAAAAATTCCTTATTAAATTGAAAAATATTCTGATGCATGCAGATTTGTTAAATATATATATTCTTTGTTGACCTATTTATCTACGTTGTTAATGTATGTCCAAATGGTCTAAATGCGTTGGTGTTGCTTTTACATGTCGTCTTCAGAATTTTTTAACTTTATTCATAAATTCAAGTGAATATGAAACTGAAAAACTTTTTTGTTTGACGGGCAAGTCTTTACATTCGCTTGTTAACTATTTCGCTATATTAAATGTCGAGGAATCTATTGTTGAAACAAAAGGTCTCACCGATTTTCCGGTGTTATAGATTTTCGGGAGACAATACATTTTAGGAACTTTTGCATTTAAAACTTGTCACTTTTTTCGCAAATCTTTTGTAATAAGATTATGACATATCTTCAAATTGTAATATTAATTTATTAATTAATTAAGTATAAGTAAATTTGATTCCATTAAATTCACCCATGAAATAAAAATTAATAACAAATTATTAGTCATCAAAAATAAAGACACTTTAGAATTTGACATCCGCAGAAAGTTACATTTCGATTGACTTACACAAGTTTTTCACCAAAAAAGAAAACAGAGATTACAAGAGAAAATCGAAATATATTTAGAACGTAGCTAAGTATAATGGGTACTCTGTGTGCTTAGTGGACAAATTTGTCAATAAACATAAAACAAAGAAAATGTTAGCAGAATCTAGTACTTTCACAAAACATAAAGTAGAGAAAACTGTTGCCTGATTACCATTTAAACTGCGTATCACAAGAGGTCTTAAGAAAGCCAATTTACAGCTAACATTTTCTACAAAAAAATACATTAAAAAATTTGCCCAAAGGATAAAGCTAAACCCACAGAAATGTCGGGAATGGATAGAATAGGCTGTAAGGATTGTGATCTTAAATATGTTGCGCAAGGTAAAAGATCTATTGAAATTAAATTTACAGAACATTTAGCGCAACTGAAATATGTCACTATTGATAAATCATGTATTTCTCAGCATATTTGGGATAATATTCACCATGTAGGTAAAGAAAATCTTAAGTTAATCAAAAATGTCGCGAAAGTAGGACCTATATGTATACATACATACATACATATATATATATATATATATATATATATATATATATATATATATATATATATATATATATATATATATATATATATATATATATATATATATAATATAATAATATAATATATAATATATATATATATATATATATATATATATACATAATGTTTCGATGAATAGAGAAGGTCATCTGTAGTTCATTGTTCGAATTTTCATCTTGATAATCAGTGTCTCTTTCTTAGAAGGAATATTGGATAACGACACGCAGTTTTGAAAAAGCAGGTAACGGAATTTTAATTACAGGGATTTTCGACTAAACAGTCGAGGATTTGTCTGTATACCTTTGAAAAAGACGGTGTTCGCAATCGCTTGCTAAAAGAAAAGAGTTCTATTTTCTATTCGCATTGTTTACTCATCCCTCTGATGACACAACTTTGTTAGCGAAACGATCATCAGGTTGTAACTATATAGTGATGAACTGGGTTCTCCAAATTGTACTTATGAGTACAGGTTCCAATCTTCACTCAGCAAGTTATTAAAGTTCTATGTCAGATAATAATTAGTCTGCGCAAACTTAAGTGAAGTGGTTACGTACACCTTGTCAGATTGAATTGCATATAGTTAAGCAGGGAGCGGTGATTAAAAGCGTACAAAAAACATACTGTCTGGTTGCATAAGGTTATTCAATGCCACGTTAGTTAATCATTGGTGCAGACTCAGACGACCAATCATGGACTGTGATTTGGGCTTTGTTCCCATAACAACCAAATACATATATGGAAGCCGTGATGGATGTTTTGATCAATGATTAACTAATATCACGTTAAATATTTGAAGAGACTTTCTGCAACTGAGGATATGAGTCCAGTCCAAATTCACGAGAAATTGGGAGACACTGCCGTATCTTATGATGTAGTCGAACGTTTACATCGGGGTTCAGATGCGGTAGGCTCTCCCACAGCAGGCACTACTCAAAAAACGTTGGAAATTCAATGAGCTTATGCTGAATAGTCAAGGCCTTAAGATACGGCAGATAGCAGAAGAAAGAAACTTCTTTTACCATAGGTATACAAAATCATTTTAAACAACTTGATAACAAAGAATTGTCTGTTAGATCAGTTTCACAAATTTTAGCAAACGACCAAAGAGGAACAGAGTATTAGTTTTTGATTCGTGGGGTATTAGAGACAGTATGTGCCATGAACAGCGATTGATTCAAACTATCAGAGCATCCACCTTATTAGAGAGATCACCAAGCGACTACAGACTGCTTCCAAGAATTTTTTACGTACAAGAGATTTTCTTCAGAAAACCATTGCCTTTAAACGCTGTAAAATGTTAGAACATCATCGGAAGAAGTATGCGTGTTAAAGACGTTTATATTGAAAAATAAAAATTGTCAATTGTTCCTAGCCTTTTATTATATAGATCAGAGGTGAAGCATAAGGATCCGCTCTGGTATTATTTTCATTGAGCGAGTATAGATATGTTTTCACACCCAAAAACAACATTTTAAATGCCCACCATTGACATCACGAACAACAATTAGCGATTAAAAGATGGTTGGAATAGAATGAAAAGCCTTGTAAAATTATAGGGACTGTTAGCTTTTGTTTAAGAATTCACAGATAGCTAGATATATCAAAAAGGCCTGACGCAGCAAATGTGTCATAGAAGCAAAACATTTTTTTTCCATTAAAATAATTTACCAGCAATTAGCTTACCAGCTGCTACTTTAAAATTAAGCGTGCCATCATTAAAGCGAAAACTGAAAGAGTCCGTATACGCCAGTCTTGATATTTCAGTATACTTAGCCCGTCCAAAAATGCCTCAGCGAATGAGCAAAAGGCAGTCCGAAAGAGCCCGTTCCTAACTTAGACCCACTGTGTATAAAATACATTATGGGAGAAAAGGTTAAGGCCAAAAAGAGAAGAAAATTGGAAAGAAAGGAACTAAGAGAACTAGCTATTTAAAAAACTGAAAAGTGAAGATAAGATATTGTGAAATCACCTTAAAGGAAATTCAAAAAAAAAAACTAAGAAACATCAAAATGGAATATCAATCCCCTTTTACAAATATTAAGAGACGCGTGAGGTATTTGGAATACAATACTAAAAATGTATTATATATATATATATATATATATATATATATATATATATATATATATATATATATATATATATATATATATAATGAATTTTGCAGGGGACGAGATAATGTTAAGTTAAAGGAGGAAGAAAATTAGAGTATTTGACTTAACTTTTAAACAAATTTTGTTAATGTTTTCTTATAGTTGTAATCTCATTTATTGCACATTTTTAAATTGTATTAAAATATCCGTTAGTTTTCTTGCATGTTTTTCATTAAACCAAATGTATTTGATTTTGAGTAAAAGAGCTTTTTTAATGGTGTATAAATACACAGCTGTTCCACTTACAGACAAAGTTAGTCAACTGAGAAAAAACGCTAATTTCGACAACATCGCTAAAATAATTTGTAACTTCTATATGCAGGCTTCCATCAAAATCAATCAAGCCAAACGACTTAAAAACTTAAAATATTGAATTTACTCCAAACGTTACAAAATTTGATTAAAAAATATATCATTTTTCTTTAGCCAAAATAAATTAAATGTCACAAACCTGGCTTTTTAATTTAAATGTGTCTAAACTCGTTAAAATTTCTTATTTTCTTATGGGCACCATATTTGATTTTTGTGTCATATAATTACAAAAACGTATGTTATCTAAAGTCTCAGCTAGGCACAAGTCTGAATTTTGGTTGTTGTTGTAAGGGGTACGTACCGAGCTTTCATTGATTCTACTACCTTATTTACCCGAGTCGTTTTTACAACAGTCTGTTAACGGTATTTGTAATGTCGGGTATCAGATAATGGTATTAGTTGGATTTAACGTATTTGTTAAGTCAGGTAGGGGATCATAAAACTTGTAAGTAAATTCTTGGTCACGTAAGCGATAGAGCCGTCAGTATTATCCTAGAACCAGATGCAAATTATCAAAAAGGGTATAAGGGGTTTCCAGGTAACTGAAATAGAAGGGCATCATCATCATCTGGACTCGATGGCTTCACGAATTATTTTACATTTGAACTAATAATTGGATAGTGCATTGGTTTTGGCTGAGGTGCATGCAAGGGGGGCAAGGGGCAGTTGCTTGCGTAGAAGAGCTAATATTGGCAACAGTTATTTCACGACTGTAAAAAGTGTATGAATTTTAATCTACATAATATTCCTAGTAATAATACAAAGCAAAAACCTTATCACATCTGGTGTCCGGGTCAGTGAGCTCATTCATTCATCCTAGAACTGCAATAATTTTTGTTTGACAGCCGCAGCCTACTGGTCGTCGGTACCTTGGGTAAATAACAGATTCACATGATTTTTTCAAATTTCCTTTAGATATTATTTATTATTAATATTGTGAATTTTGAAATTAATTATACTGCAAAATTACACGATACACGTAAATAAAGAATCTAATTTTACTGATCTCAGACAATCACTGATTTCATATTTAACGTTGACATTTCAAAGTTGGGTATTTAGGAGGCTTTTAAAGTAATTATTAGAACCTCGATCGTCCAGTAGTAAGAACGTGTGCCGCTGGACCCAAGGGTACTGGGTTCGAGTTGCTCTTTCACTTTTTCAGTACATACTGTAATACTGTGAAATGAACATCAACCGAGGTTGTGGCATTATGTTTGAGCAAGTTGAATCTTTGCACGTTCCACCCTTTAGATGGGGAGTAAAGCCGTTTGTCCCATGTACCCTGCGATGTTGGTCACGTTAAATATCCTTACCATCCTTACAGAAAGACAGCGGTTTATAAAATATTTCCAAATATTCTAGAAATAGAAGTATTGTAAATACTGTAAATAGAAATCATCTAACACGCAATTACAGCGTTAATCATTTTTCTTTTACTAGTTTCGATTTTCGAAGAATCTTTTTATTTTATGTGTGAAATTGCGCAAATATTTTGTCATATTTATTTTCTTGTGCTTTTTGGTTTTGCATAATTAAGTTAATTAGAGAACACTAGATATTATGTATTTACTTTTGCCTCCACATAAATCTGGAAGTCTGGCCACTCTATACTGTATATACAGGTGTCCTGCGATCTTGGACCGTTAGCCGTATATCAGAAACTACTGTGATTTTAAATCTGAAAATTTCTAGAGGTGTTTTATATAATTACCTGTTCAAAGGAAATCCTTATAGCTTCAGATAGTTTCCGGTTATACCGGAAGTGAACACCAACTTCTTTAGTTTAAATAGAATACCCTACATATTATAGCATTTTTAGATTTCTTGTCAAATTTTATTACGACTTTATGTATCATCGTTCATACTTGTCTCTAATAGTTACCAAAAGATGGCGACCTGAAGAAAAAAATTGACACCTGATGAGGTTTAATAAAACTGTTGTTAACTAAGTGTCATCTCTTCAGCTACAATTTTCTTATATCTTAATGTTCAAATATTACTTGATCTGAAGCAGTTGACAGTTACTAAGAGAACTATACAGAGAGCTCCTAAAAAATAATTATTTTTTAGAAACTTGAAGCCACTGTAACTTGACTTTTTCAAATGAAACAGCCTGTATATTATTGCATCTGCGTTTAATTTTCGACTTTGCGATGGCAGCAGGGGTGGGAATAGGCACACCACGAACTATGGACGTGAAATCTTATACCAAGAATCGAGACATGACTGCAGACACCCAACGAAGAAGTGGATTACTATTTAACTCAAGCCCTTTCTGGTCACGGATGCTTCAGAAAATATCTGCATGATCCCAACCTAGGTGATACCAACGCCTGCCCTTACTGCAACGAGACTGGTGTTGCTGAGCATACCCTCTTTCACTCTCCTCGATGGAATAGTGAAAGAGATAAATACCACTAACAAACTTTAAAATGTGTTTGATGCACAGAACATGATGTCGAGCTTGAAATCTGAAAGCATGCCTACGGCGTCATACACCGCATAATAGCGATAATGGAGAGAGAGAGGAAATAGTTCACAGACTTTTCAAACAACCGTCCTTATAGCAAGGAAATATAGGCAATAAGTAAGGAGGGATATGCAAGAACTTTCTCCCATACTCCCTCCCGAACACCTAATCTTATAGTAGGACCGGGGGTGCAGGGCAAACGCGAGTGAAGAAAATAAAATAGGGAAAAAACAACCCCTGCTATGGAGCAATGCTAACGCAGTCCCATAATTTAGCGAGGTTCGAATGACCACTTGCTTTGGTTAGCCTTTAAGGGCGCCAATTACGGTTTAGAAAAAATAATCCTCTTTATGATCAGATTTTTTAACCGCAACGGCATGTTTGTTACATTTAGTCTGGATACATCTGTTTGTTTGTCTTATCAAAGTCCGGTAAAAATCGAAACATGGGTTTCGTAGACTACATGGGATTTATTAAAAATCATATCCCCGAAGTGTTTATCAGGTAAGATAGTTTTTTGTTCTGTTATGAAATGTCTTTAATATTTCGAGCTTTATGAACTTGACTGATTTTTCAGGGACACTTCTAATTATGGTAAGAAGGCTTTGCGTTGTTAAAAAGCATCTGGCTCTTGTGGTGCAGTGGTTATATGGGAAACTTGTGTTATTAAAGATATTAAATATGTCGTTATAACCACGCGTCTTGCTGCGACAGAACTTTTTAAAGTTTTCGTTCGCTTCTTGTCCTTACAAATTACAAAGCTTATTGGTTTACTAGATTGTACCTGTAAATTTTATTAGCTATAAAAAATCTTTAACCAAATGCGTTTTTCGACCACCTAACAAAATTTCAAATAGTTTTACTGGAGTCTCAGTTATCCTGGAAACTTGATGTTTTGTATATATTATAGCCTTTGCACACATAATTTGGCTGCGGAATTTTATTTAAATAACTTTATATTCCTGAAACCATATTTCCCAAGAAAATTTTTAATTTTACTCAAAAACTGTGGTTTTTTAGTCCGGTTTTACCACTTCTTTCAAGCTTTTCGCCATATAAAGACTTGGTTATAACTTCTAGTGACTATCATTTGTGTTCCTTTCGATAGTATTCCTAAACTAGTCTTTATATAAAGACTTGGTTATAACTTCTAGTGACTATCATTTGTGTTCCTTTGAATAGTATTTTTAAACTAGTCTTTACCTCGCGAAAGGTGATTTTCGTTTCAGAGAAATTTGCTAAAAATTATGACCTTTGCTTACGTATTTCTAACATACAAAAAAATACTTATTTTACACACTGTGAACAAATCGAACTGTAACGGCATTATTTATTAAATTATTTATGCTTGATTTACATAGAAATCAAGTGTGTCATTGCTTGTCATTGTTACTTAAATAGGCAGAGATAAGCAGTCGCGTTTGAAATGGTTAAATTAAATTTTTGTTCAATGGAAAACAACCTGTAACTGAAACTAATTTTGGTGATACAGTTAGTATTCTTAAAAAATAGGTGCAGTTATATTACAAATTGTATAAGATAAGGTAAATCAGCTGGAAAACAATATTCCTAAAATGCGTGTTTATTCATTTCTTCGAAAGATGTTTTTAGAGAATTTTCGTGGAAAAAATTGCATAGTAAGAAAGTATGGTTACATCACTTTTTAAAAATGCCATTATTGAGCGTAAAGTAAGAGTCTCAGAAACCATTATCCATGGCCAGTTTTAATTCCTATAAGTTTATACAATGTGAAACGGCCAATTGGAATAAATTCAGTATATGAATTATTGTGCATATCTATAAAACCCCGAAGCACGTCAATTTAAGATTAAAAGATGACATCCTGAAACGTGAAAACTTCACCACTACATTCAACCCCCTTCGAGTAACAGTTGCAACCCCCAAATGTTTAAATAGGAAATAGAAGCTTGCAATGCCTCATTTGAAAAATCTCGCACGATTGACGCAATTCGCTATAACATACTAAAAAATCAATAACTAATTGCGTTTCATTCTCGATAATGAGTTAGCAAGCGAAAACTATTTCAGTGTTCTCATTTTCTAACATTCTTCATAGTTGGCATTGTCAGTTTTATTTAAAATGCCTAAGTTATTGTAACCGCATCACAGTAGTTGTCAATTGTTAACTGCAATTTAGAAACATGGTTTATTTAACATAAGCGCATAGAATACCAGCTCCACAGATAATTGGTTACGGAGATAAAGCACGATCACAGATCGAAGTTGCTCGCCTATATCAAGAAAAAATTCCCGTCTAACCGCCTATAGCGCCAATTAGGGGTAATTAGTAAAATGAAAAAGCAATTTTGAACATCTAAGACAGCTACAAAAAAAAACCTTCTAATGCACTGAGTAATAATACCAAACTGGATGTAATGCTCTAGTTTGAGGAGAACCCACATACTTCGATTTGACAAGCAACCAAAACAAGTACAATTTGGAGAACCCAATTCATCACAATACAGTTTTTAGACCCGACGATCGCTTGGCTAACAAAAACAGCGTCATCAAGGGGATGAATAAACGACTGAATAAAAGTTTATTCATCCCCTTGATGACGCTAACTTTGTTAGCGAATCGATCGTTGGGTCTAAAAATGTATTGTGATGAATTGGGTGCTCCAAATTGTACTTATCAGTGCTCATCACAGGTTCCAATCTTCACTCATTGAAGCAACCAGGAGATTGGGCGTTAGCCATTCATCAATTATTCGAATACTGAAAGAAAAGAAAATGCATCCCTATAAAAATTGATACAAACTCACAAGCTCATTGAAGACTATTTTGATAGAAGAACGGTAAACAAAAGATGGAAATGTTAGATAACAATGTTAGCCAACTCAAACATGTTTTCTGATGAGTACAATTTTACACATTCATGCTAATCGTCAAAATTGTCGCTGCTGGTCTGAAAAAATCCACACTGCATGAGAAGAGAACATACGCAATAAGCCAATAAAGTATAATAATAATAATAATAATAATAATAATAATAATAATAATAATAATAATAATAATAATAATAATAATAATAATAATAATAATAATAATAATAATAATAATATTCTGAAAAGATTAGTGTTCAGGCAGGAATTGTCGGAAACCATGTCATTGGATTATTCTTCATTGATGACAATTTAAACATAGATACTTATTTAGCACTGCTCAGAATAATATTGTGCCGACTTTGGCAAACTTATATCCTGATCGAGCAAACCCACAAGTTCCAGCGAATGTAATATGGTTCCAGCAAGATGGAGCACCAGCACATTACCAAATCAACGTCCGGTAGTATATTGACTAAATACTTCCAAATTGGTGAATATGGAGGCAAAGATCGTTAGAATGGCCAGTACGATCACCCGATGTAGCATTATTAGACTTCTTATGGGGATACGTGAAAAGTATGGTATACAAAACTAAACCACGAGACTTAACCTACTTAAAGAGAAGAATGACGACTGCGATTAGGTCGGTGACGGCTCAGATGTTGATTAACGTTAGAAGTTATTTTTATTTACAATTAGGATGCTGTTAAGACGTTCCAGGCATGCATTTTGAACATCTCCTACATTAAGATTTAAGAGTTTTTTCTTTTTTGCCATTATCAAGAATGAAACGCGACTAGTTATTAATTTTGTAGTGTGTTGGAGCGAAGTTTGTTATCAGATGTATTTTTTTTAATGTAAATTTTTGCAATAAATTTTAGAACCATAATATTTTTGAACAGAGACTGAAAATATCTTTCAAATCTGGTATCACGAGCCCCTACTTCCTATTTAAAAATTGGACGGTTGCAACTGTTACTACAGGGGGGGGGGGGTAAGGGTGAAGTTTTCACGTTGCAGGATCTTAACTTTTAATGTAAAATTGACGTGCTACCGGATTTTTTATCAATATGCACAATAATTGAGATACTAAATGTATGACATTTGGCTGTGCCACTATATATATATATATATATATATATATATATATATATATATATATATATATATATATATATATATATATATAGAACAGGGAATAAACCAAATATGGCTAGGTTTTAGGTTAAAGGTCAAAAGTAATTGTCCACTTTATTTATACCGTGTAGGCAAATATAAAATAAAAACTATCTGTGAACAATTGAACATAGATGAGTTGAATAATCTATGTTTAATTTATAGTATGGCAAAACATTTACATTAATAAGATTACAGACGTTTATGAACTGTGAGTAGCTTGGTATTTTAAAATTCACTATTTTCTGTATATAAAAATAGAAAACATTTCCTACCTCCGTTTTAATTTTTTACCAAACATAAGATTGGATTGTCACAAACTTGAGGAAAGATAACGAATAGATGTGTCTTGTATTGTTCTTCTATATTAATTTTTTTTTGCCTTAACATCTTCGTTTGTAGATCTGCACACATTTTTTTGAGTTGGCAAAACTCAATGACCTCAATATAATACTATGAAATTTGCATGAAATTTTGCTACCTTAACGCAGTTGATACGTCATGAATTTTTAACATATATGTTAAATAAAAATGATTTGCAATGGGCAATGAGAAAGCCAGCTAGACAAAATTGGGCTTTTTTCTATAGATGATTCGAAAAAAACAAAAAACTGTTTTAAAAATCGTGGATGAAACTGGAAATAAACAACACATGGAAAAAATACTGGAACCAGCGTTTTCTTGCGATCGTTAGCAGTAACGAGGTAGGCAGTTCCCCGATACTAATCATTCGTCTTCTAACACGCAATGTTTCATTCCTTTCAAAATTAATATAAATTGTGTATAAATACAAAAACCCAATTTCAATTCAAAAACAAACACCTAACAAAAGGTTGATTGATAGTCGAGATATAGCTATACATAAAGAGAAAGCAGTTAGCTGTTTTGATCAAAGGTTTTTAGTGTGGTGTGATTAGTATGTCTGTTTTCGCATGCCTATTTATTTATATTTCATTACATACATCACATAAGTCCTGGCGCACAAAGTGTTTTAGGGTACTGAATTATCATATATATATATATATATATATATATATATATATATATATATATATATATATATATATATATATATATATATATATATATATATATATATATATATATTTCAATTGTAATACTTATATCTTTAAAATAAAATGTATTTCTGCAAAAATTCAAAATCAAAATTCTCACAAGGTGCGACTTAAGAAATTCGAATATTTTTGTATTACCTTATAGACTTACTGTTGGTTTTGTAGACGTATAAGTTACAATAAGGGTTAATACAGGTTAAACAAGCAGATTGATTATTTGCATAAAAAAGTGAAATTATTATAAAGAAATCAAAATAACTGCACAAGAAACAATAACCCGATGTACAAATAGAATGAAAATCATTCGTACGCCAGTTTCTTTGCAAATAAAGAAACGAAAGGACAGAATTTAACCACTTTCAATAACAATTTAAAAAATATCAACTCTCAGTTTTTTGTGAGTGATAATCAGATAAAACAATCAACAAAACAGAATTGTAGCAAATTAAAGAAAACCCTTTCTTATCTTTAGGTGTCAATTTCTTAGAACGCACTTCAAATTTTTTTAAATATGGCACCGACGGAAAGAGATTTACCCCAACTCTAAAATGATGTGCTACTTGACCCCCCTTGTCGTTGAAGATTTTATGGGTGGATCTCACCATCGCTTAAGGGTTGGTGTTGCGATGCTAAGCCTTACCCCTCGAAAGCAAAATTTTCCTCTTTAAGCGATTTTCAACGAAATCACGACAACTGTTTTGTTTTTAAGTGGTCAGCCTGTATATTACAAACGAATAGGCATAGTCACAATAGAACGTTTGAACAAACCCTCGCAGTTAGAAAATCTGACCCCTTATCAGCATTCGCCATGCATCATATTCACAAGACACAAGATAGACCTCGGCAATGTCAAAATAAAGATCCAGTCTACAACTTTAAAACCAGAATTATTCGCGAAACAAGTGAGATCGAAAAAATGTCCAGATAGTTAAAACAAAAAGATTATGGTATTCGATCTCCGATTACCTGAAAACATATTATATCGTCATTATAAACACACAAACGGCCAATAAATGAATAGTCAGTTCTACTGTCCTTTTACCTGGCCCAACAGATAATTCTGGTCTGCTTAATACCGTTATCAATGGTCCCGACATAATAAACCTTACCAACTCACCTAATGACACCGATAACAACGTAGGTCAGGTCAGGTTAGGTCCCACTATAACTAATGCAGGTCCCACTTGAAATAATACAAGACAACTGAGTGGCAGACAGATCTCTCTTAGGTGTAGGGTTGAACACTTCGAGACTTTACAGACAATTCCCAGGGAGATTTGTGAAATAAGCAGATTGAAGCCCTAAGGCCCATTTCCTTTCAAATTTCCTTAGGCTCTGGAAAATGGTTCTAAAACAGCAGCCGAAATGCCGAGTTTTCACAAATTCTATACGCGGTTCAACCTGAGAACCAGCTATGTCTCACATATACCGACTCGACTAATGACAGATCAGGTCAGGTTAGCTCCCACTATAAATAATACAAGACCACTGAGTGGCAGACAGATCTCTCAAGTATAGGGTTGAACACTTCAAGGCCCTATACAGACGATTTCCAGTGAGATTTGCGGAGTAGGCAGATTATGGCCTTGGAGCTCATTTCCTTTCGTATGTTCTTAACCTCCTTAAAGAAGCTCCAGAACAGCAGCCGCAACGTCGAGTTTTAACAAATTCCGAGCGCGGTTCAACCTGACAACCAACTATTTCTCACCTATAACAGTGGGCTTACATTTTAAAAATATTTTCACGTTTCTGACACTTCCTATTATACCGGAAGTCGACATTAATTTACTTATTTTTAACCTAAAGCCCTGTAAATTTTTTGGATTTTTTAATTATATGGTAAATTTTAGGTTGATTTTATGCAAAGTAGAAAACCTAAATTCAGTTGTTTTCGAGAAGTTTGTGGGAGAAAAATACAAGTTGTAGCAACATATTAAAAAATTGTTATCTTTAAACAGTAGGGTACCTTTAATTATCATTATTGCAACAATTAACCATTGCTATTAATATAATTAATATTATTGTAATTTCATTTTTGTTTCCCGAATAGAATTTCAGTTGTAATTACTTGTGTTTGTTTTATCTAAGTAGTAATTTAAACTGATTGTTTATAAATTTCATGCATTTTTTGGTACAGCTCGAAAATATTAGAGAATTGCCGTTTCATCACCAACCTTAGTAGTATATAGTAATGATAATAATAATAGTATATATTATATATTTTCTTCTTTGGATTTCTCTTTAGTTATATTAATTTTTTAATCGCAAATGCATCCTGCAAGATGTCGTAACGATTGCTAAATGGAGTATATTAGGCAGAAGATGTGTCCGGGTGTTTTTAATATTTCTTTGGTCGAGTTCACCGGGCGCCAACTCTCGCCAACAGTTGAATAGTTGTGTGCGCTTTGACAAATTGGAAACACTTGAGTTCCAGCAGAAACTCAGCGGGACTGGTGAACGCATACGTTGACACAACACGAGTTTTGTGACATATTAAATTGGAAAATTGGCTCATACATTTTGAGAGCCATGTATGCAGCTCAGAAATTATGCAATCATTTTCACATGTAACAAAACCTACTGTTGCAAAAACTGTAATTATAGATGTTCCACTGTTAAAGATACATATTTTATATGTAATATGCTGCTACAAGTGTCACTCTTTCTTAAAACCTGAACTTTCTTGAAAACAACTAAATTATGGAGAACTTTACACAAAATTAACTTAAATTTTAAATTACCATCCAAATATTCAGAAATATAGGGGGAAATCTATTCAAAAGAAGCTGAAGTTGGTGTATACTTCCAGTATAACCAGAATTGCTAACAACGTGAAAATATTTTTAAAATATAGGCCCTTGGAGAACTCTGTGAGCTGTAAAACAGAGTCGCCATCTCGGTGCGTAACTTATTATTATAAAGAGAAAAAAACACATGGATTCCATAAATCATTCATATGTAAGAAATCTAAGGAATAATAAAAAAAATTATAACTGATGAAGTATTATTATTAGAAAAAGAAGCGAATTACCTAAATATTGAATAAGAAATGTCCATAATAGCCACCATTAACTTCAGTTAACTTTGACATATGCCCAAGAATGGATTATCTTATTTTAATATTTTTTATAGCAGATATAACGTGTTTAGGCAGGACCGTAATAGCCATGGGGGTGATATATTTATAGCAGTGAAAATTAACTATATCGTTAATAGACTTGACTTTGAGGAATCATCTGTGAAAATTATAGGTGTTAATGTAACGTTAGAGAATCATGTTAATAAGTACATTTTTTTCTGTTTATTTAGCCAAGCCCAATATAAATGGCCATCTGAATATTTTTAATATAATAGGGTCCAAAATCGATTATGGTTCTAAATGCTTAATCATGGGTGATTTTAATGTTCCTATATTTGGTAGGGAAGTGGTTGATTATCGGTATGAGCACATAAAAGTGAACTTCTTGATTTTATTGGTGTTATGGCATTGACGCAGATAAATACTGTATTGAATGAAAACGGTAGGTTACTTGATCTCGTTTTGACAAATGTACTGGAATATCAGGTTTCTCGGGAGGAGTCTACTGTTGAGAAGGAGGACGTACATTATCCGCCACTGTTGTATGTGTTACGCTTTTCTAGGGCAATAGATGATGTGGATTCACCAGTTCTATGACTAAATGATTTAGTTTATCAGGGTTTTGATAGGACAGTTCCTAAAATTATAAAGCGTACAAAGAGCTACCCGCCGTGGTTTACGTCTCAAATAATAAAAGATATTCGCGAAAAGCATAAGTGTAGAAAGCTATTCGTGAGCATAGGCAACACAGAATTTAATTTAAGGTTCAGGCATTTGAGAAGGAAAATAAAAAGGAGTATTCATTGAGTACATCAGGCATATGTGTCAGGTTTGGGAGATAATATTGTGATCAGTCCAGGTGTTTTCTTGGCACATGTAAAGCACAAGAATACATATGACAGGTTGTCTGAAATGAAAGCAGGTAATGAAGTTTTGCGTGATAGTAAAAGCATAGCTGATGGGTTTGCTGTGTATTTCTCTTCGGTGTATACAGAACCAGAACATGATTGGGACACGTCTTCAATTCTTAACGAGTTACGGAATGTAACGGTTGGTGGAGATATTGATTTGCCTCGTATTCAGAAAATTACGTTGAAGAAGCCATCAAAAAATTAAATATTGGTGGTGCTATGGGTGTTGATGATATTCCTTCGTATGTGATTAGGGGCTGTGTGGAATTTTTAGTGGCACCCCTATGTGTTGTGTGTTTAATATAATACTGGTGAAAGGCCAGTATCCCCTACCATGGAAAGTTAGCAAGGTTATTTCAGTTTTTTAGTCTGGCTTGAGGAAACTCGTAAATTATAGACCTATTTTGGTACTGTGCAATTTTTCCAAGATTTTTAGAGTATTTTGTATTCTTAAGTATTTTCACATCTACAGCATCTGATCGTAGATGAACAACATGAATTTCTGCCGCGCAGGTCTACTGCTACCAATCCTGCTCTTTTTACTCAGGTAGCAAGCGAGGCAATCAATACTGGAGGTCATCTGGACCCCATATATGCAGATTTTCAGAAGGAATTCGATAAGGTGGACCACAGAGTTCTTTTGGAGAAGCTTTATATGTGTGGTTTTTCTCTTGACCTCATTGAGTTATTTACATCTTATTTGACTGGAAGCGCACAATATGTGATTGATGGTGGAAGCGAGTCCTCTTTGTTTTCGTCACCTTCTGGGGTGACCCAGAGGTCAGACATGGGACCTTTATTGTTTTTATTGTTTGTCAATGATCTGCCGAAAAGTATACCTGACTCCCGTTGTTTGCTGTCGATTTAAAGATATTTAGTGTTATTTCAAGCGAGAGTGATTGTGAGGAATTACAGAGGAGCATTGATGCATTGTCAGAGTGGTGTGTTGTAAATAGAACGTTTCTGAATATTGAGAAATGTTTTGTTTCTACTTTCACGAGACGTCTTTATCCTGTTGTGTATCAATATACTGTTGGAGGTGACCAACTTTTGCGTAGGACCCATTTTGTGTTTGACACTAAATTAACATTTGCTAAGCACATGGAAAAAATTGCTGCATCGGGGTTGAAAACTTTGGACTTTATTATACGAAACTCAATAGGCTTTCGTAGAGTTGAAACGGTTAAAATTCTTTTTGATGCATACATACGTTCAAAAATGGAGTATTTGTGTGGAGTCCTTTTTACAGGGTTCATTTTGATGCGGTGGAGGGAGTTCAGAAGGAGTTTGTTCGTTTTCGGCATTTTAAGTTTTTACACCCTATCGGAGTTTGCTTGCTGCATTTAATATGACCAGTTTTCAGAGCAGGCGCATAGTTGCTGACCTGGTGTTTTTGTTTAGAATCGTGAAGAACTTGGTAAATTTTTCTGAATTTTTGGGCGGGATTCAGTTAAGTGTTCCTCAAAGGGAAAGTAGACTAGAGCAAGTATTTTGTATATCAAGATACAGGACGATTAGTCTGTTCAATTCTCTGATTTCTAGGATGTGCTCAAGTTATAACAAACTATGTAAGTATGTTGACATCTTTAACATGAATTTAAGAGCATTTCAGAACATATTGACTGAACATATACTTGTCTAACCACGTTCTGCTGTTGACTTTGTTGAGTTTTCAAATGTTGAATTATAGGTGTACACCTTAGTTATAGCTTATCCTGTTATACGATACGTAAATGGCTTTTATAAACACTGTATTTACCTATTAAATAAATAAATACATAAATACATAAATAAATAAATAATAAATAAATAAATACATAATCTATAATATTATTGATCCATTTCTAAATAAATTGGCAGCTTCTACTTTCCCATAATTCTTCACAGGTGTTATTTGTGTCGGGTAGACAACTGATTCAAGCTAACCCCAAATAAAAGAGTCTAGTAGGTTCAGATCCGGGTGACGAGCTGGCCAAGGGATTGGGCTGTAATGACCTATCTATATTTGAGGATGCCTTTCATTTGGGTAATATTGCACTTGAGCATAGAAGTGTGCCTGTGCATCGTCTTACATGAAACAGATATCCTGCCTTAAATTAAATGTAATCAATGAGAAGAAAATTTAAATAGAAATTTCCCTTCAGATTTGGTGGCATATTATGTGGACCTAAGATATGATTTCCGATTATTCAACACCAAACAATAATATTCAATTCATGTTGGAAATGATGTTTTACTGCTATATGACTATACAACAGCTTATCTTATATAACAGCTTATCAAAATAACAACTAATGACAGCAACAGAATATAAGTACTATTAGTATGATGCACTGATGAGCTCTAATGAAATCAAAACCAGTATGCGTTCCCAATGATGGTCAAAACGCAGCTAGCCTTAAATAAAGGTCCTACTGGCATAGGCAAGTAGCCAAATTTTTGAATTCATAAAGCGATCGCGGTCGTTCCCGATGGGAGATTGTGTGTGTGTGTGTGTGTGTGTGTGTGCGTGTGTGTGTGCGTGTGTGTGTGCGTGTGTGTGCGTGTGTGTGTGTGTGCATTATGTAGGTGTGTATGTGTATGTATATATGTACCTACGTATGTATACAATGTGGTACAGCCAAATGGGATAAATTCAGTATCTCAATTATTGTGCATATTTATACAAAATTCAAAAACACGTCAATTTTAGATTTAAAAAGTCAGCATGATAGTGAATTTTTATAGAAATGATTTGATACCAAACAGTTTTTTAAATTAAATGTTTATAGCTTTTTCCTTGTAACATAGAGATCTAAGTTTTGGTATATAGTTTTCTTTTAATAACGTAAACCTACGTACCAAACTTGATTATAAGCTTTATCATTTCCTTAAATAAATAAAAATCTGAAAGTAAAACCAACATTTTACCGGAAACCTTGGGCCGATTTTCCCGGCTAACAACCTTATCCAAGCAACTTACAAAAAGAAGGTACCTGCTAAATTTTATCCAAATCGGATCATTATTTTTCGAATTCTTTGAGTTATCGATGTGGCATATATATATATATATATATATATATATATATATATATATATATATATATATATATATATATATATATATATATATATATAAATTGAAACTGATATGGGTTCTAGGGGCCCTAGTGTTCGTGTCAAGACTTATGATAAGTCGTCTCTTCATTCTCTATTTTAAAATGTTATGGTTGAAAGTTTATTGCAAAAATGAACCGTAAAAAAAAGAAATTAATCTAATTGGCACATTTTGCTACAGCACACTAAAAAGCTAATAACTAATCGGGTTTCATTCTTAATGAGAAAAAATAAAAATCACATCAATCTGAATGTAGGTGGTGTTCAAAATGCATGCCTTAAACGTCTTGGCAGCATACTTATCGTACATAAAAATGTCTTCTAATATTAATCAACATCTGAAGCGTGACCGACCTAATCGCAATCGTTATTCTTCTTGAGTCCGTTAAATTACAGGGTTTAATTTTGTACACCATCTTTTCACATATTCCATTATAAGAAGTCTAATAGCGTAAGATTGGGTGATAGTGCTGGCCATTCTAACGATCCTCGCCTCCCAATCCACAGATTTGGAAATATTAACTCGAGGTACTGCCGGACATTAATTAGGTAAGGTGCTGGTGCTCCATCCTGCTGGAACTATAACACATTGACTTGAACTTGTGGGTTTGCTCGATCAAGATATAAGTTAACCAAAGTTGTCACACCATTATTTTGCAGCAATGCTAAAAAGTTGTCTCCATTCAAATTGCCACGAATGAAAAATGCACCAATAACATAGTTTTCAACTATTCCTGCACAAACATTAACCTTTTCAGGGTATTGCATAAGTTTTTCTCTCATGCAGTGTTTTCTTTAGACCAATGGCGACAATTTGGACGATTATTAGTGGCCGTAAAGTGTAAAACTGCACTGATCGGAAAACAAAACTTGTTCCAACAAATTTTGAAACCATAGATAGGTAATGAGGAGATCTTTCAAATCAGGAATCACAAACATGCCCCTACTTCTTCTTTAAAAATTTGGGGGGTTGCACTCGAAGGGGGTTTAATGTAGGGGTAAAGTTATCACGTTGTAGTACGTCATTTTTAGTGATTTTTTTTAGAAAAAATTCACTATTGGGGAGATCCCGAATCAATGAAATGAGCACGATCTATGACCGCTAGGACCCATATCCGGGGTCAGTTTCAATTTATATATATATATATATATATATATATATATATATATATATATATATATATATACATATATATATATATATATATATATATATATATATATATATATACATATATATATATATATATATATATATATATATATATATATATATATATATATATATATATATATATATATATATATATATATATATATACTCATGTATTAGTGGTCAAAATTATACATTATGCCTTACAAAGAAGCTGTGCTTGGGCTTGTGCTTGTATTAACATAATTTTGTCAAAATCCTCAAATAATCAAACTGTTAAAACAATTTTATTTTAATGCCACTTTCTGAATTTTGATCGATCTTGCTTTTTTTTTCTGTTTCTTCTTCCACAAACATTTGTACAGCCGTTACAAAGATTTATCTTCACTCTCGCCTCACTTTTATTTATATTTTCTCTTTATTTCAACCAAACCTTCTTAAAAAAAAACAATTCTTTAGCACATAAATTTTGACATATATATATATATATATATATATATATATATATATATATATATATATATATATATATATATATATGTATCACACCGATAACTCAAAAAATAATGAACTGATTTCGATAAAATTTAGCATGTACCTTTCTTTTGTAAGTGGCTTGGATAAGTTCGTTAGCCAGGAAAATCGAACAAGGTTTTGTGGGAAAATTTTGGGTTTCTTTTAGGAAAAAAAAAATTATCTCGAAAAATAGAACATCTATGGTAACCAAGTTTGGTACATAATTTTACGATATTAAAGGGAAACTATATACGAAAATTTTGTATTTATATGATAAAAGAAATAAAAGTTATAAAAAAATATTTCGTACCAGATCATTTCTATGAACATTCACTACCATAACGCACTTGGTGCGTACAGACTTTTTTAATTTAAAATTGACGTGTTTCCAGATTTATTTCATGTTATGTGGCTGTCCTAACACATGGATATATATATATATATATATATATATATATATATATATATATATATATATATATATATATATATATATATATATATATAGAGAGAGAGAGAGAGAGAGAGAGAGATCCATCTTGAATATAGGTTTAAGGGATTCTACTTTGCTATATTTGTTCTTTATTGGTGCATTTTTTTCTGGGAATATGTGTTAAAACCAGAATTCTCATATGTTCAACATAAGTTCTTCTACCTATTACCTATGTCAAAATAGGCAAAAGTGTTAGGCTGTATAGCAACTAAATCTATTTTTAATCTCACATATCACCTACAAGTATATTTATTTACCTGATGAATAAAAATTCCATTTGTAATATGCGACACCGGAGAAAAACTTGAACTGGACAAGTTACCTGGCAACAGGTTTAAATTCACTCACAACAAATCACGAAAAAATCAAATCACACACACAACAATGATAATCCTAGTAACTGTATATTAACGTTTCTATAAATAAATTACTAATATCATTGTCTTAACAAAAGGTGAAGAAGTAACTGCCTTCCACGAACGGAAACACACACACACACATAACACTATATAACACGATGTTTCGTACAGCCGCTTGACCGGCCAATGTGTATGTGTAGGTACCGTCCGATATTGAAAGTAAGCGATGATACTATGTGGGCAGTAGGGACGAACAATGCACGCAAACTGTTGGGATATTGACTCTTAGCGCACCCAACTCTGTGGAATGGGCTTTCAAGCCTTGCTGTCCATGAACCTCTTGCTCCAGCCTCGAGGCGCTGTTCTCTTCTCCGACTACGTCCACGACCCACGAGCTTTAGGAAGTCTAGAATGAGACGCTTGTGTTACCTGAACACGATAACAATATTGTGAAATTAAATAGAACAATGTACTTACCTTTAACTTAAAATAATAGAATGGCAATATCTATACTGAGACGGTATGTGTAGAAAAAACGTTGATACAAATCTTTATTATTATAGAGGTGGTAATTAAGTACGTTAACAACCATTATCGAGGCGATATCTTAGCTAAATCTAACACAAAAGTTCATTTGAACTTGTGTCTGCTTCTTTTCTTAAAGAAATCGCACGATCGAATAATGATAACGTTTATTAACAAGTTTGAACAAAAATCTACAATTAGATACAAAAACTATTTTAATAAGCGGTTTCAATTTTAGTGTTTTTTCGGAGAACAAATTCACTATTGGGGACATCTCGACGTATGAATTTTACAAAAATTTTCTCAAATGAGGGTGAACTAAGATCGCTGGAACCCATATCCGGGGTCAGTTTCAATTTTTATATGTTTATATTGTTTCCGGTCTTTTCCATAACGCTTACATACACTTCTTCCGTGGATTTCTTTTCCACTTTCACGGGTAATATGTACCTATTACAATAGTACACTTACAAAAAAAGAGTTTTTGGGGATAATATCTTGATTTTTTTGTTCGTTTTTCTCGTTCGTCTTCTCTATCGCTTTTACAATTTTGTTCATACTTTTTTTCTTAGTACTTCTACCAGTTTCCATTTTAGGGTCGTCATTTTCTTTGTCAATGCGTTTTTCTTCTTTTCTGCGTTTTCGCTCTGACTTTTCTCGAAAGAACTCCTATGAAAATCTTGCCATTGCCTGGAAGATGCGACAGCAGGTAGTCCTCCTTTCACCTTCCTCTTCTTATCTTCTTTCGGTTTCTAGAGGCAAAACAGCAATGTTTTGAATGGTGTTGGTACTCCTTCTGGAATGTTTTTCGTAGTTTCGGGAGATTTTTCTTCAATATTCCACTTTTTTCCTCCATTTGATCGTTCACACGGTCCAAAATCTCATCGAATTATTCTCTAATGAACACTTTTACTTCAATCTGACCTACAAAATGCTTTGCTGTAGCATGGGCACTATTGTCCCCAGATGAGTTATCGATGTCATTTAGATCCTGAGAATTGAGAAGTTCTTCCAACCATTCAGCCTGTATCACAAGACTAGTCTCCGGATTTTCAAAAGAAAAAGCGTCGTTATTGTTTTCTAAAGGGACTGAAGGGCTATGAACTTCTACATCCACATCCATTTCAGAAATTGGGCAACTGTTTTCAATATTGTCATTCACCTTCCACCACAAGAGGAATAATGACGTGTCTTCACATGGACCCTGCCATTTAGATCCTGATTGTTCGAACAATGTCAATTTCTCTGGTCAAATTGTCGTGTTCAATTTCACAATGAACGATTGATTCATGATTTCATGTTCATTAGTCTATGTCTCGTCTTTTGGATTTGAGTTTTCCTCTTTCATATATTTCTCATATTTAATTTCTAACTTATTGAGAGGATGAAGTCCACAGGTGCGAAAGCCATTCGCCAAGGTCTTCTCATTGATAGTTTTTGTGAGAACTCTTTGCAACAGAGGAGCAAAATTTTCTTTCTAGAGTGTATCCTTGTAGTTTTATATTTTCCATTTTATAGTTTCTTTCTACCAGCTATTCTTGAGTGCATGGAACAATGCCACATCCATAGGCCGTAGAATGTGCGTCGCGTTTGGAAACAAGGCAATAAGGATAATTCCATTTTCATTACAGAATTCACTCAAATGGAGTGTTAAGTACGACGTGTATCCGTCCTCAAATAGAATGACTGGAAGCGGTATTTCCATTTTCTTCAGCCAAGGATGAAATATGTTCGTTATGTACATGAAAAAGGTTTCTCTCGCCATCCAGCCACTATCGCTCTTACCGATACCCCAATCTGAAGGAATAGATTCACTTACGTAAGAAGGTAATCTTTCGTAAGCGAATACAATCATGGGCGGTGTCAACATTCCTGCTGCATTTCCTCCAATCAAAGTCGTCAAACATTCCTTCTCATTCCCACCCTTGCTGTAGACAGTCTTATCCCCTTTCTTTGCCAGCACCTTCGAACCTTTTTGACCAAGGAAAAAGCAATATGCCTAATGCAAACAGCCCTAAATATAATAAGGAACTGCTGTGAGAGAGATGGGCTTAGTATCAATCCTCATAAGACAGTTCTTGCCCTATTTACGAACAAAAGGAAACTAAATTTAAAAGCGTCCACCGTGAATGGAACACAGATACGATTTACCAGTGTGGTTAAATACGAGTATTTAGGGATCTTCTGAGACCAAAAACTGAACTGGAACACACAATTGGAAAACACTCTTTCTATAGCCACAGTTCCAATCTGGACTTGCCGCAGACTCATAGGAAAGACCTGGGGGGCTGAATTCCAGGATCGTATATTGGATATTACAAACTGTTGTTAAGTCCATGGTCACATATGCATCTATAGTATGGTGGACAAAAACGGAACGAGCGTCAACACAAAGCAAATTGCAAAAATTGCTGACCTGGCTTGGATTAACGGGAGCTATGGCACCATGTCCTACAGCTACATCAGAGGCAATGCTGAATCTTACTCCACTGCAGATATGCGTTCAAACTTAATAACATCTATCAGAAAGAAGACCAAACTATTGACTCTTTTGTAATGAAACCTAAGAAAGCAAGCTGCCAGTCGTGGCTTATTAGGGAAACTGGTATTACGCTATCAAATGTGCAAAAATATTGCAAATCTATAGAATTTTCGAAGCAGCATCTTAAACTTTTGACTGCTGTGGGACGAGTTAATGCTGTAGGAAGTATTATCACTATAGAGTGCAGAAAATATGAAGCTGAACATATGGAAGAAAGATACCCTATATACAATGAAACATATTCAATTTGTCAGAGACACAATCACTTTGCCAAACTATGCTTTTACAACCAGAATTGCCAAGCTGTCGGTGAAAGACATCAGGCATTAGGATATGGAAATAGATTTCGAAGTCAAGACAGGTAAGATCAGGTCAGGTCAGATGTTAGGCATAGTGCACTCAGAAGCTGGGATCAACTTATTTACACCACCCCCAATATCTTGTATCTGAAGTATTGTAAGTTAATACATTTACCGCTGTTACTTCCAGCTAGTAATAGCGTCTGAGAATACTGAATATTTTTGTGATGATATGCGTAGTTCAGTGGGCATCTGATCGCCAATCTTTTAAACCTTCCCAATATCTTGCATCTGAAGCTTTGTAAGTCAATGCCGGCACTGCAACTACTTTTGGCTGGTATGGGGATTAACAGTATTACAAATTGTTGTGATGTTATGCATAGTTCACTGGGCAGCTGCTCACCACTTTTTTCAAATCGTCCCCTATACCTCGCATCTGAAACTTTGTAAGCCAATGGCCTTACTGCAGTTAATTTCAGACAGTGATGGGAAATAATGTTGTGATGCTATGTAGTTATAGTTCAGTGGGCAGCGGATCACCAATTTTTTTAAACCGCACCCAATATCTCGCATCTGAAACTTTGTAAGTCAATATCTTTACTGCAGTTACTTTTAGCTGGTATAAGGGACTAACAGTGTTGAGTATATTTGTGCTTTTTAAAACACAAAGCTATTTTAAAGATAAACTGCCAACAAAATTTCCTTATTTTCAAAACAAGACATATTTGACATTAAAAAACATGTTTACGAAAATTCGCTACCATAACGCACTTGCTGCGTCCAGACTTTTTTTGTGGGGGCATTTAAAATCAAAAATGTATGCTACCGAGTACGATTCATTGGAAGAGTTACGTCAGTGCATTATTGATGAATGCCGAAGAATTACTCCTGAAATGCGTGCAAATGTTAGGCAAAAATTTTTACAAAATTTATAAAATTGTAAAGGACACGTGCTCAATTTGAACATTTATTGGCTTAAAGTTTAATTCATTGGTATGTTGGTTTGTTGGTTCAATAGTATGATTGGTCCTAATTATTTTCAACACTTACTTCAATACTATGCAAAGTTTTTAAGTGAAACGATTTAGTTTTTTTTAATTTCGCGGGAAATTCATTAGTGATATTTCAAAGCTCCATATATTCTAAACGAATGGACCGAATTTCAAAAATAAATAATCAGTGTATAGGGAAACAAATGTTCTTTTCCACGAGCTATCACGTGACCCCTATTCCTATTTGAAATAATTTGAGGGATGACACCCCCACTTAGAGGTGTAAAGTTTGGGCTATACTTTTTGCGTCAAAAATTGTCCCCCTCGCAAGCAAACTTGACGTGTTTAAGGTTTTTTTTCGACAAAATCTTTTCGGGCACTTATGGCTGCCAGCTCGTTTTCAATAGGCCAGCCTGTATATATATATATATATATATATATATATATATATATATATATATATATATATATATATATATATATATATATATATATATATATATATATATATATATAATGTATGTTAGTTTATGTATATGTATGTATCCAAGCGACAACTTAAAAATAATCAACAATTTTTTATCAGATTTGACTTTTGTCTTTTTTTGTGAATCTTTTCGAATGCAATTTTAAAGATTTTTGAAAATTAGCTACCATAACGCACTTGCTGTGTCAGGTTTTGAAGGTTGTTTAAACTAATTAAAAGAAGCAGGATTTTAGGTGATCTAGGCACTAGGCCATTTAGATTGTAAACAGGAAGTTTAAATGAAATAGGATGCCGATTCGCGATTTTCGGCAACTTCTGCCAGAACAACTCGTCTGCCTGGAGTAATACCGGTAAAATCATTTTATAATCTTGACCTCCTTTGACCTCCAGTAAGACTGCATTTTTGTTCTTTAAATGCTAGAGAGCTAAATTTCGGTACATGGTGTAAGCTATATATGATCAACTTGCGCACAAAATTTGGTAAAAATATCTTTGGTATTTTCGATGATACAAAAGTTTTCTGAAACAAAACCCAGAATTTTCTTGGAAAAACTAGTCTGATTTTCCTGGCTAACAAACTTTTCCAAACTATTTACCAAAGAAACACGCAAATTAACACTTGTAATTAGGTTGCTTTAAAAAAAAAATTAAATTACCCGCGAACCAAGTGACATAGTTACTGCCTAAAAAATAACTGAACAGATTCTATACAAAACAATGGCTTTATATAGTATATTTTAGTACATTTCGTATGTTTATTAGTATATAATGTTACAATGTGTTTCACAAATAAACTTAATGCTTGTGCTTCCAATAAACACAATTTTGATTTCTGACTTGCCTAAAGGGAACTGCCAAATCTTGCTACTGTCACATTTTTAATTTTGTTAAATATTCAATAATTTTGAACATCCTTTCTGCCACTAACAGTTCCACTACCACTCTAAATGTTCAGCTCTCATTTTACAATAACTTATGCTCTTAAACCAGAAAATTCTTCCAAAATACTGATATGAATTACAACATGAAAATTTTGACATTTTGATTTGACAACTGATGAGATTATGAGATTATAGTAAAATGAAACAAGTTCGTTACAGGTTCTCACAAGAACATGCTGATCTTTGCTTCTTGATGGACTCACACTGCTGACGTATCTGCAACGGTTGGTATAATTCGTAGAATATGCTGATGGGAACTGCAGCATGGGAATACAACTTGATATCGTGTAAGTGACCTATCGTGGGAAGCTGTGTGTTAACTCTTTCCCCCAATAGAGAAGGAAACTTTTGGGTTTCGGAATTCTTAAGGGATTTTCCGCTTCTGGTTTGTTTCTTTCATTCTGTGAGGCACATCTTCTTTTGACAAAAACTGTAAGAATTATCGTTGCTAAGAGGATTACTATAATACAGAGCAGGATCGTCCAGATACTTGTGTGGTACAACGAAAGTCTGATTATGTTGGGAATTCTACTTTTGACAGGCTACAGCTGAGCCCTAAAGTTGCTTACGTCGTGCAGAGGGACATTTTCCAGTTCCATCGCTGGCAATTCTTCTATGTTCATCTTGCTTTCTGGAACTTCTTCCAACTTTGATAAGGAGAACAATTGTTGTCTCAACTGAGCCTTGTATTGTACTGTATCATTTACCACCAATCGACAACTGACATCTTGGATTGAGTGTCACCATATACATACCTTGTATAATTTGTGCGTTTTCTTCTCCCGAGCATTTGATTGACATCTTGGTTTCTTTTGGAGCCACCACCATAAACTGTGTGTCGCCAGATTTTGAAACAATTGTCTTGGTAATTTTGACAGTGTTTTGTTGACAATTATTGATGAGCTTTTGGAAGTTAATTAGCCTGACTTCACAGGAAGGATCTTCACTGACGTCTGCTATTGTATCTTATGTACAGACATAGAGATCGTTCGTAACTTTCTCGCATGGGTTGTTTCTGAAGGCGTATTGTTGCTCATTTAGGATAAGGTACATGTATGGAGGTATTATCATAGAGAAGATGTTAGGATTGTTTTCTATTGGCTGGGTACTCCCTACCTATACAAACCAATCCTAACAGCTTTTTGCTACCAACTGTATTCAGTTAGTAGTAAATATAGTCAGATTTGTCTATTAGTGGAATATCAATTTGGAATATAATTTTATATCCAGTTTGGACAGATTTGATTTTAAATATTTTTTCATGCAAAGATAAGTCATTCTTGCTTACTAATCTAGATTGTGAAATGTATTTTTCTATTACCGGAAGCTCTTTAATAATGAATTTTAGTTTGATGATAGAAATGTGAAAAGTATTTCGAGAACGTTATAGCAATTTCATTATCGACTCTATGACGTTAAATAGGTTAGCGATTTCAGTCAATAGTTCTAGAATATGTGCTCGCTGGAAAATAGGCAAAATATTAGTAGCTAAGTGGTTAGTAATGCTTTGAAGTGCTAACATTGTTTTCACAATTTCCTTTTAATAATAAGATAAAGTATTTACTGTTTGGTTAAATTTGTTTATTGCATTTATCATAACAGATAGTTGTTCGGCAAATAGCTCATGCATTCTATTTTAATCATCAGCTAATAATTGAAGGGCTTTGTTGATTCTTTCGCCATCGTCAGCGTCTAGATTTCCACTGATCGATTTAAAAACTGTATCTAAAGGATTGAGTAAACATCTTTTCAATCTATACTTATTAGGAAAAATTCTACGGAAAGTTGCATCTATGTTATCTACAGTATAATTAAGGGCGATTATAAAATTATGGTATTCAGATCTAAAATTATGACTTAAAGTATTGGCAATAAGATAATCTTTGTATTTAAGTTTACCGTAGTCAGTAAGTAAGGGTCACCGTCACTAGGCGGCTATATGGAAAAACGTGGGGACAAAGACCTATTATGGCCCACTGGCTGTACGCAAGGGTTGTCAGACCATCGATAACATACGCGGCACTGGTCTGGTGGCCTAAGGTGACACAATCCAGTGCCAACCAAAAACTAGGCAATATCCAAAGGATTGGTGCCTAGGCATCACAGGGGCCATGTCTTCAACCCTAACAGCCGCCATGGAGGTGTTGCTGGATCTGCCCCCCTACACTTAGTTATTATGGGGGAGGCCAGGCTAGGACTATACAGACTAGCCTGCAATGGTAGACTGAAGATCAACCCAGGCTTCAGGGGCCACTGCAAAATTCAGGAGATCGTGAAGGAGCCCATGCTTGAAATGAGGTCAGACGTCGCGAGCCCGCGAATGTGCAGGGAAAACAACTTTACAGTGGAAAACCCGACCGCGGGGCATGGCGAGAGGAGACGCCGGGCATACCACGGGACGCGCTCGTCTGGTTCACGGACGGATCCGACGGGAAGCGTGTTTATTAGGAAGGACCGATGGTAAGTCATAGTATTTCCCTCGCAGCCCATGCAACGGTCTTTTAGGCCGAAATGTACGCCATCCTGCACTGTGTGCGGGAGAAAAAGAAGAGGGACTACACCAACAAGCGGATCCTCATAGCCACAGATAGCCAGGCAGCCCTTAAGGCCCTAAGTAGCCCACGGGTAAATTCCTGGCTGGTTAGTGAGTGCCGAGACGAGACGAGCGACCTGGCTGGGCAGAATGAGGTCACCCTCATCTGGGTGCCGGGTCACTCGGGGTCAAAGGCAATGAAGAATTTGCCAGTCTCGCAAAGAGAGGGTCAGCAGAACCATTTGTGGCACCAGAACCGGCTCTGGGCGTGACAAAGAGCACTGCCAGGGGAGCTATTAAGTCCCGAGTCAGAAACCAACACAAGGTGTACTGGGCAGACTGTCCAGGGATCAGATATGGGAAGTCAATAATTAACAAACCAAGTTCAAAGAGAGCTGTGGAGCTGCTAAATCTTAGCAGAGGACAGCTCAGAAACATAACAGGTCTCTTGACGGGACACATGGCCGTCAAGAAACACCTGCATAAAATGGGGCGGTTCGAGGGGGACCTCGCATGCAGACGCTGCGAGGGGGAGGAATCAGCCCAGCACATCTTGTGCGAGTGTAAAGCTCTGGACCGCAAAAGACAACTGATCTACGGTCAGTCTAGACCGGAGACAGAGCAATATAAAACTTCACCCTACCAATCGCTGTGCGGACTAGTTCAAGGCACAGTGATTTTGGAATGGGTGGAGTAAGACTGAGGGCATGCACAATCAACCAAAGGTTGCAGTGCTATCGGGGCGACAAGGCCGCGGACGAGCCCTGAGGGAAAAAAGTAAGGGTCAGGTCAGGTAAAGGTCATTTTCTTATAAAAAAATCGATTGATGTAAGATTTATTCCATATTTGAATTACAAAAATGTGATTTAAAATGCAGCCACATATTATTAAGCATTTATTTTCTTATTTTCAAGAAAGTTATCTTTGATGGCATCTACTTTTTCACATTTTATAATGCATAGTTGCACAATTGTTTTAAAATTTATGGTCGAGGGCAGAAGGTTAAGTACTTCTTTTTTTTTATAAATGTATATAGGCAATAAAGGAAAAATAATTGAATGGTCATGCCATTAAAGTTATTTGTGTAAAAAGAAATATCTTGAGTTAGATATAAATAAATGTACTTATGGATAAATCGTTGTTTTTGAAGAAGATATAAATAGTTGTAAGCCTGAATTACAATGTCCACACTCAAAGAAAGTATGGAGAATGGCAATTCTGTTATTGTCGTAAAAAAATCGAATGATATGTCTTGTTCAATTTTGGCATTAAAACAATTTGATTTAAAGAAAAACCAGATTTTCATAAACTTTCTATTATCTTCTTTTATTGCCAAATATTTCCAAGAAAGCTATCTTTTTTAATGCCTTTATTGGCGGCAATTTTATTTTATTTTATTTTTTAATGCTTATTTGCTGCATATATATATATATATATATATATATATATATATATATATATATATATATATATATATATATATATATGTATATATATATATATATATATATATATATATATATATATGTATATATATATATATATATATATATATATATATATATATATATATATATATATATATAAACAATCAAGGTAGACATGCGCGGTAGGTTTTGGTTAAAATATATATATATATTTACCACCTAAGATTTATTTCGTTTTTAAGATCAGAAAATAAAACAGTACATTTAAAGAAAATAAAGTTTCAAGCACACGAATATTATTTTAATACGTGGCATATCGTTCGGCTGACAGTTCGTTGAGCCGACACATCTTAAAGTCGACACTACAACAGATGGGCGATTCGACCGAGAATATCGCTTTTTCAGTATTTGTCTGGCCGACTTGGCTGAAGCCTAATATTGATCTCTGCTTCATATTTAGTTGCAAAACATGACCTACAAGCGAAATTGAAATAAAAATGCCTATTTAGATGCGCGCGGGGCAATACGCACTCTTTATATGTTTAAAATGGCTTACATAATAAAGTTATTTGTCTAAAAAAATATGTTGAGTTATTAGATACAAATAAACATACTTATGGGTAATTGATTGTTATATATGTAAATATGTATGAAACTCAATCCTGACTCACCTTAATGAAAAGGTCATTTTCTAATTTTAATAAAATCGATTGATATAAGATTTATTCCATATTTTAATTACAAAAATGTGATTTAAAGTGAAGCTACATATTATTAAGCATTTATTTTCAAGAAAGTTATCTTTGATGGCATCTACTTTTTTACATTTTATAATGCATAGTTGCACAATTGTTTGAAAATTTATGGTGGAGGGCAGGAGGTTAAATACTTCTTTTTTTATAAATGTATATAGGCAATGAAGAAAAAATCATTGGAGATTGAATATGTGGTCATGCCACTAAAGTTATTTGTGTAAAAAAAATTGTTGAGTTAGATATAAATAAATATACTTATGGATAAATAGTTGTTTTTGAAGAAGATATAAATAGTTCTAAGCCTAAATTACAATGTCCACACTCAAAGAAACTATGGAGAATGGCAGGCACTTTTGTTATTGTCCTAAAAAAATCGAATGATATGTTTTGTTCAACTTTGTCATTAAAACAATTTGATTGAAAGAAAAACCAGATTTTCATAAACTTTCTATTATCTTCTTTTATGGCCAAATATTTTCAAAAAAGCTGTCTTACATTATTTTAATGCCTTGATTGGCAGCAAATTTATTTTTTTAAATTTATTATGCCTTTTCCTTAATAATGAACAAAATAAACAAGGAAAAAGCTGTCTTTTATATTATTTTTTAACGCATATTTGCTGCAAATATATTTTTCAAAATTTATTATTGAGGGCGAAATGTTATAAAAATATTTCACTGCCATAAAATAATATATATATATATATATATATATATATATATATATATATATATATATATATATATATATATATATATATATATATATATATATATATATATATATATATATATATAACAAAAATTTTAGATCATTTATATGAACACTCACTTCCATAGGCACTTTGTCGCGTCCAGACTTTCTATTATGAGTAGCAGAATGTTCGCCACATGATTGTGCACTTATTTTCTTATGCTGGTTGCAATTTTCGCGCATTCACTGTTTTTGGAATACCTAGTAATACTTTAATTCTTTATAAACTCAGTGCGCAGCCCTCCCGATATATAACATTTCTCAATCTGCACATTTTTATAATTTTCATTGATAACAAATTAAATTGTCCGGTTATTAATAATAAACTGTCAGATAAATAAGGTTGGAACTGAAATGGTCTCAAAAACTTTTAAAAATTTTAATTACAATTTGGACATATATTTACTATTTTAGTTTATAAGTATGTTTTATGGAAATTCGCTGTCATAACGCACTTGCTGCGGCCACACTTTTTTATTGTTATAGACAGACCTTATTAAGGCGCCTTTTATAATTTTTTTCTAATATATCGGAATAAATGTGTGCTTTTGTAAAGGTGTGATTATATATGCATCAAGATTATTCAAGATTATCGCTTATTAAGATTTGAAATGTTTTTATAACTATTTGCAACAAATCAGTTGCTGTATGTAGACTTTTTTATACTTTTATTTACTATTTACGTTTTTTAAATGAAACTCGCTACCACAAGTAACTTGCTCCATACAAGTTTTTTAACAAATATGTTTGTTTAACAACAGGAATTTTTTATGCAAATTTGTTACCATTACGCATTTGCTCCGCCCACAATTTTTTGTAATCATAGGTATACTATATCAAGAGTCCAGCAGTTTTGAGCGACACTGCCTATATGTTTGCAACCCTCCATACACCTACTTACTTAATAAGAATCTTCAATAGTATATTGGTCGACTGTAATGTGTAATGTATTCCCTTGATAGGCGTGGTTTAGCTCGAGTAGCTCTAGTCAGAACTGAAATAGGCAAACAGTTTTGCGGCATTGTGTTTTGATATAGTATATACCAATGCATGAATATATTATATTTTTTAGTCTCGTGGGGTCATTTAGATTCACTAATAACGTATATAAATGAGAAAACTCAAATTACCGCTACCTATTCCAAGTAAAAAGAGAAGTAAATTAAACTTAAAAAAAATACAATATATTTTTTAGGATTTCTAAGTCCATTTTTAGGGAGACCTAAAAGCCAAACAAAGTTTTTTACGATATGTGAAGAAAAAACAAGGCTCCTATGAGAGTTGTCCGAACGCGCTGAATTTCAATTATTATCTTTAGCAAATGCGCAATAGTAGCGAATTTTCACAAAAAAACTTGTTTTCATAAATCTGCAAGTTAAAATAGTAAGTATTGAAAAAAAGTAAGCAGGCAACGCGTTTTTGCAACGAATTTTCATAAATATATTTGAAATGTTATAATAAGTCAATTTCCCATTATTAAGCTAAAATCTTAACTTTTAATATTTAACAGTACAATTAAGTGTCTATAATTAAGCAGCATTGGGTACCTACAATATTTTATAAAAATAAAACGTAAATATTTAAGCCTGACTGCCTTTTGAATAAGTAGCAGGTTTAGCAAAAGTAAGTACAAAAAATTATAATGTTTGTAGAGTTTTTAAGAGCATTCCAATTCATACCTTTATCTGTCCCATTATTAAGCAGATTTTTGTTAATAATTATTAAAAGTCAAAAAAGGCATATCTTAGTGTATACTGCACCACGAACATCTTACAATAAATGTTGTAATAAAAAAAGGTACTGAGCATGGCTTAACCGAAATATAACGCGAGGATTGAAACAGCGGGGATGTCTGTTGTGGAGAATATATCAGCCAATAAAACCGTCCGGATCGCTTCGCGCCAATTTCAAAATGAAGTATAAGTCCCGCTATCTCATGCGTTTTGTAATTGACGAGGCAAATTAATTAAACAAGTGTTTTATGTCTGTGCCTTTAATTTGTAGATTTTTTTAGGGTTTATTTGTTTGTTAGTTAGTGTAATAGAAACACATATCAGCGTATAATGCGTTATTATTTACTATATTTGCCAAGTAAAGCAGCATAAGAATATGATGACTGTGGAGAAAAGAGTAGGTAGGTAGGTACTTATATCATGGAAACAACTATTAACCAATGTCAAAGTTTGTTGTGAAAGTGTAGGTAAATTATGTTTAATGTCAGACATCTGTAATGAAAAACTAGGTATCAAATTATTATCTTTACCAAATTTCAAACTACATTTAGATCGTTAGAGTGGGCCTATAAAAAGTTCGCAATTTGTTTCCAGACTATGATGGCTTACTAGAATTATTTGTGAACACTATCTATTTTCACGGGTTAGCGCTCAAAATCGAAAATAACCTTTTAATGAGAATGAAATGTAACATTAAGTAACTACTTAATGATTCAGTTAGGTATAAGAAAAAACTTCAGTGTGATGTCAGGATAACTCCAGGCAAAACCTTGTTCTTCTTTTAGACTTGCTCCTACATTTATTTGATTTATTTTCTATTTTCAAAACAAAAAGAAATCATTGCCCTTGAATAATATAATTTTAAATTTCATGCGTCTTTGTACTTATTCTACTTGACTTTCTAATATTGGCCAAATCGCCTTCCAAAACACTAGTCTGACCAATGACACAATAGATAGGTCCATGATATAATGACTTAGAAGAGATATGATATTGCGCACATGCCCCGCCCCCTCCTCTGACGTCACGCGGTGAGTAACGTTATAGATGTCCAACTACACACTTAAAACAAAGTCATTCGCAATCAAAAAGTTTCTATACGTCAGTTTAATGCGGTTGAAGTTACGCCTATATTGTCTTTTTCAAATAATATAGATCACAGCACTAATTTTAACCTTTTTTATTTTTATTACTTCCAACTGTATGCACTTAAATATTAGTAAAATACGTAATTTGTTAAGAGGTTGTGATGAAACGTCAAACCTCACTGTATGACAGCATATTATTGTTGCATTGGACTCACCACTTGACACCATGCGCGTGACAGGTCTAAAAATAGGCAGTCGGAATATCATATCTCTCGTTATTTGTATCATGAGATAGGTCTATGAGCCTGACTTTGTGCCATGTTGCCAAATGTAAAAGTTATCAACGATTTTTGTGACTAGTCTATGACCTAGCGTCTTTCAGTTTTTGCTGTTTTTAAAATACTAAATTTGGTATTCTTCTGGCAGCTAATTTATAGTAAAAAAATTAAGTTTGAATAAGCTAATTGTTCTTTAACTCAAAAACATCAAATTTGCGGTGATAGTATTATAATCTTTATACTAGAAACCTATGTACCAAATTTCATTCAAATAGCTTTATCTTTTTTCGAAAAAACGAGGTCCCATTTACCTGGCGAATGAACTTATTCAAGCAATTTGTACAAATAATATACCTGCAGAGACATAAATATCATACATACATACACACACACACACGCATATATATATATATATATATATATATATATATATATATATATATATATATATATATATATATATATATATTCGGTAAGTCAACGTAATGATAAAGTACGGCGTTGCGCCCTATACTAATGGTATAGATATAATTAGATTATGCTTCCGCCTGCCTAAAGCACATATTTAAAAAACATTTATCAATATACAACCTGCCCCAGCGGTCCGTCGCGAGCTTAACATAAGTTTTTAATAGGACACGGCATTTTTTAATCCATTGCTACCATTCTCTGTAAAGTTTCCTCTATTTATTGACCAATAATATCGTTTATGTTATATATGGACCGTTTCCGAAATATGTAACTTTCTCAATTATTTTCTCTCAAAATCGTTATACGTTTTAAAACTAATATCAGGTCAGGTCATTGTTTTGAAGATTTTAGAAATAAATAGTAAACGTTATTATTACCACACCACTCGGATAACTACTGGGATAATAAAGCTTCTATATAGTGTTCAATATCGTCCGACAGATTTGGATAACTTTATATATATATATATATATATATATATATATATATATATATATATATATATATATATATATATATATATATATATATATATATATATATATATATATATTATGAAAGGCAATCTGCCTACTCCTTAAAGCGGTGGCTAAGGGTAGGTTTAGTTGTAGCTCGATTACGAGGCCTCAATCTGCCTACCCCCAAATCCCGCCAGTGATCGTCTCTTAGGTATCAGCACAGTATAAGGGAGACCTTAGATTTCATATTTTCTTAACTTCTTGAAAATGGCTCCAAAACAGGAGCCAGAACGTCGAGTTTTCGTAAATTCTAGACGTACTTCAACCCAAGAACCAAGTATATCTCACACTAATGACCGCGGAAACCTTTCCGTATAAAGTTTGAAAGTGAACCCGCATACAGGTTTTATGGGAAGGGGGTAGTTCTCATTCATTTTAGGAATTTTGTTCAAAATTGTAATGCAGGCGCTTTGAAATAATGAGCCAAACCACCTTCTAAAGACTTACCGACTATATTAAAAGCCTTTGTTTATTTTTCGAGTTATCGTCGTGACACTAATACACACACATTATATATATATATATATATATATATATATATATATATATATATATATATATATATATATATATATATATATATATATATATATATATATATATATATATATATATATATATATATATATATATATATATATATATATATATATATATATATATATATATATCTGTGTGTGTGTGTGTGTGTGTGTAAAATAAATCAAAAATCAGCTAAAATTGCAAATAAACAAGGTAGGTACAGACGTGGAGACTATTTCTCTGCTGCCTTTTTTTTTTGTTCCCTCAGGGCTCGTCCGCGGCCTTTGCGCCCCGATAGCACCGTGCCTCTGCTGCCTTGCAAATGTTAGTTTTATTTTCTGTAACCGGGTTCGCTGCTTGATAGCTTTCTCAGACAAAAGATGTCAAGCAGCAAAACCGGTTACAGAAAATAAAACCAACATTTGTGAAGGCAAAGAAATAGTTTCCACGTATTTATTTAGTATGGAACGGTTTCACCAAGTAAGGGCATTAACAGTTGATGAAAACAATTAGGTTTTTTTTTCTAACGGCTTTTCCATAATTTTTAGTATTCTACGACGAATTATTTACAGTACCTATCTCTATTCATTAACCTATAAAGAAAAGTCATGAAGTGCGTGTTCAAAGTTAACTGTAAGAAAAATCTTCGGTTTTCTGTTTGTTTAACCGCATCCCAGTTTCCAACAATAATATGCTTTTTAAAACAATATTTTATAATTTTACATTTCCATGATAAAAAGTTGGCATTCAAGTTATAACCTATATTCTTTATTTTTATTTTTTTTAAGTTTTAAAATAAACTGTTATTAATTTAAATTCAATAATAGAGAGGTATCGATGGTGAGACTTGACAAACATTTTTTCAAATGAGTGCGAACTAGGACCCTTAGAACCCATATCCGGGGTCTGTTTCGATTTTTATATGTTTATATATATATATATATATATATATATATATATATATATATATATATATATATATATATATATATGTATCCATCTGATAACTCAAAAAATAATTAACCAATTTCGATGAAACACAGCAAGTGCCTTTTTTATTAATGGCTTGGAGGAGATCGTTATCCAGGAAAATCGGGCAGGGTTTTCCGGGAAAATGTTGAGTTTTGTTTAGGCAAAAAAATTCTCCGAAAATTACAAAACTGTTTTAATGAAATTTAATGGATATTTTGCCTTGGGAGGGACCGTAGTACGTACTAAAATTCAACTTTCTACGTTTATAGAAAATTGAGTTATTCAAATTTTGAATTTTCATTCGAAAAAAATTTTTCCTCCGAAAATTACAAAGTTATTTTAATTATGTTCTGACTACACTGTTATACAGAACAGTTATTTAGGGTCGAAGACAGCAGGTAGCCATTTACGATCGTTTGATGGCCTTCTATACATGTGTTGGCTTTTATTTCGAACGTTCTTCTAAATCAGCCCTTGCCCTTAGAACTAAATAAGCAGGTAGGTTAACTTAAAAACGCAGGCTTTATTATAATATAAACTCGTATTTGCTCAGGGCTTCAACTTTGTTTTTTTCAAAAGATAAAATAACTATATATAAATAACAAGGGTTACATTGAATGTTACACAGATGACATGATAGCGATATTATTAGAAACGGAAAAAGAATTACAAAGGACGTTGAGTGTGCTAGATGTTGTTTTAAAAATATCAAACTAAACATCAATACGACGAAAATAAGGGTACACAAGATAAGTAGAGGACAGCGAAAATTAATACAAAGCTTAAATATGCAACAGCTTGAACAAGTAAAATGTTCATGTACTTTGAAAGTATTATTACGGATGATGATAAATTTAGCAAATCTGAGGAGAATCTTAACATTCAATAGGTAGACAACATACCTACTTTTCTGGCAGATAAACATTTAAATTTGGGTCTAAGGAAATGGTTCAAGTCAAACGTAGAGCATAGCATACCGTACTAGTTTTAGTGACTCATACACTGTTCCATGCACAAAAAAAATGGGAACGCAGTAAGTGCGTTTTGGTAGCGAATTTTCATTAAATGCTTCAAATTTCAATAACTAAATTTGCTATTAACCTAAGGTTCGTTGGCTAGGAAACAAGTTTTCTTGAACACATTTAAGTTTATTTTCAACAAATTTTTGTACATTTTCAGGCAGTAAGTTATTTTGATAAAATATGGTACATTGTTTCTACTATATAGGTTATACCGGTAACCAAATTGATGCCTGCTTGCATTCAAGAGGCATAAGGCACTGGCTGCGTCCAGGCTTTTTTCTTACAAACATGCATCATATTTCGATAAAAAAGACAAAAATGCAATAATATAAGGGATGTGTTCGGAAGAAAAATTATAGGTATCATGAACGACTTATGTGTCATCCCGTGATTGTCAAAATAATTGTGTAAGATGCAGCTCAAGCCACTCTTATAATTAACGTATACAATTTTTTCTCGTATCTTGTAGGTATAATAGCAATTATATAATTGAGCTTTACCGTAGAAATGCGCCACCCTGCATATATGTAAACAGATAAAAACTGAAACTAAACCCGGATATGGATTCTAGGACGCCTAGCTTGCACTCATTTGAAAAAATCTTTTTAAAATTCAAAAGTCGCGGTCTCCTCATTAACGAATTTTTTCCACGAAAATTAGCTAAAAATTATAGATCGATAAACCATAAGCTTAACTAAAGCCACTGCCAAAGCATCAGAGAAAGTCTCTATTTGAAATGAATATTCTGTAAACATTTATGTAAAATGAAGGACAATGACGGTTGAAGCAAAAAATTAAAGGTTTGCAGAACCCTCTCTTTGCGACATTTTCTTTACATAAACCGTATTTGTTTTAGTTTGTTTGCTTAAACGTTGCCAATTTTGTCGTTTCAAATCGCGACTTTGACGTTTTGAAGAAAAGCCCATTTTTTTCCTTTAAATGCCTATAACTTTTTTTGCCTTTAAACTTACAGATCTAAGTCGTGATACATGATTCATTCTTTATAATACAAATAAGCCTACAAAATTTGGTTCCATTGCTTTGTTATTTCTGGAGATATAATTTTTTTCGAAAGGAAACAAAATTTTTCGGGAAAACCTTGGCCGATTTTCTTGACTAACGAACTTAAGCAAGCCACTCGCAAAAGGAAGGTACATATGGAATTTGATCAAAATTGGCCCATTATTTTTTGAGTTATCGGTGTGATACAATCTAAAAGTCGGAATCTCCTCATTAGTGAATTTTTTTAAAAGAAAATTCACTAATAAACTAAAGCTTCTGCTCATATACACAATCCTCAAGAATATAGGATAAACTAAGTGAAGATTGGAACATGTGATGAGCACTGATAAGTACACTCGGAGAACCAAAACCACCGCAACACATTTTTAAAGCCGAAACGATCGTTTCACTCACAAAGACCTAATGATAATCTGCTACTGGAATGTTGTAATGCATGGGAAGTAAAGTTGTACTTTGACCAGCAGGTTACGAAGAGAATGGAACTTTTCCCCTTTCACAAGTATGTGTCTTTCAAATAATGTTATCCGAAAGTTATTATGTTGCAGTGTTATGTTCAATAAAGCTTTTCCTCTTTCATTAAGCATTTTATTCTCCATCCTCTTTCACATAGCATACTTATTAACATTTCTGACATATTCCATGTCTACATTTCAAATACATATGAATTGATGAACATTTACATCAGGTCCAAATTAAAATGTTTATCAGTGTGAAGACAAGGCTTTTTGTTTATTAAATGGTTACTTTGCCATCGAGATCCTTCTTGCCAGTTCTCATTGTATCATCAACAGTAATAATACTTTCAAGGTACATAAATATTTTTATTTCGTCAAGTTGTTGGCCATCCAGCTTTATATCCATGTCCGCAGTTCTGTCCTTACATATCTTTATTAGTTTTCTTTTCGCAATATTAATTTTTATTGACTGTATGACAATTTTTAACGTCGGTCTATTCCCGCAATTATGGCCAATCTCCGACGCCAGGGAGCAGTTTCACCTTATTACCCTGGAAATGTTGGCAAACCTCGGCCCTTCTATAAGAAGGGTATGGATCTTTAACGTGCCCAACATCGCACGGACACGTTAAAGATCCGTACCCCTAGTTGACCATTGTCGCGGACTAGACCGATGTTAAAAAAAGTAAGTAATACAATCATCTGTGTGTGTAAACTGTAAACTGAATATTTATTTGATTTAATTATTTTCACTCATCTAATTATTCATTCTGGAATAGGAAGTGGCAACGCTGTGTGAAATTCACACAACAGAACGGCTTCGCAGCATGCGCAGCGCAAATATGTGCGGTGCGCGGTTAATGTATTAAAGTCTCAGAATCAGAATGTCAGAATGTGCTACACGTTTCTGCATTTCTAACCTAAGTAGGTACACTTCGTTTTTCAAAAAACAAGGGAACAGCGAAGCAACAGAAAGACAAGTTGTATTATTTGAACTGTGACCTGGCTCTTTACTTCAGATTTTAAAATGGGTAAGTCAGTTGTAAAATTTGTTAATTAGAATCAAAATATAAGTAGTTTTAAATATATGTGGGAAACTATAACCCCATTATTTTCATTTGTAATAAAAATGTCTTGTTTTTCAAGTCTTTATATATATATATATATATATATATATATATATATATATATATATATATATATATATATATATATATATATATATATATATATTAGGTAGCCTATCGAGTTTTACTCTTGCAGTTGTGATTTCTTTATCAAAAACTCTGGACGCAGCAAGTGCGTTATGGTAGTGAATTTTCATAAAAATGTTTTTAATTGCAAATATGTGTGTTTCCTTTCTAAGAAAGCAGGCATCAATTTTGGTTACCAGTATAACCTATATAGTAAAAACAATGTGCCATGTTTCATAAAAATAACTTTATTGTGTGAAAATGTACAAAAATTTCCAAAAGTAAACTTAAAGTGTTCCCGGAAAAACTCGTTTCTTGGTCAACCTTATAGGTTAATAGCAAATTGAGCTATTCAAATTTGAAGCATTTAATGAAAATTCGCTACCATAACGCACTTGCTGCGTCTCGAATTTCTTTTCTTACAAACATGCATCGCTGAAAAATTCAAAAATGCAATAACATAAGGCGTGTTTGATTAAAAAAAAAAAGAAAATTTGTATCACCAACGAATTATGGGCCATCCTGTGATTGTAGAAATATTTTTTTAAGATGTATCTCAAGACACCCTATAATTAATATATACAAATTTTCTTCATATCTTGTATAATAACGGATATATTGAGCTTTATTGATTTTTTACGAAAATTCGACAAAAATTATATACCATTAAACGATAAACTCTAAAGCTAAGGCTACTGCCAAGCATCAGAGAAAGGGTCTATTTGAAATGAATTTTCTGGAAACATTTTAGTAAAATGAAGGATAATGACGGTTGAAACTAAGACTTCAGAGTTTGTAAAAGATCCTTCTTGAGACATTTGATTTCCATATCCCGTATTAGGTTCAAGTTCTTTGCCTAAATGTTGCCGATTTTGACGTTTTAAATCGCAACTTTGACGTTTTGAGGAAAACCCCAATTTATTTTTCTTTAAATGCCTATAACTTTTTGTCTTTTGACCTACATAGCTAAATTTTGGTAGGTGGCTTACCTATAAGGATATTAACTAGCGTACCAAATGCCTGTAACTTTTTTGTCCTTTAACCCACAGAGCTAACTTACCTATAATGATATAAACCCGCGTATGAAATTTGGTTGCCCTTACTTTGTTAATTCCGGAGATATAATTTTTTTTCGAAGGAAAACACAAAATTTTCCGGGAAAACCTGGGCAGATTTTCCTGGCTAACGAACTTATCCAAGCCATTTGCAAAAGGAATTTTTCCACCAAATTTAGTCAAAATCGGCCTATTATTTTTTGAGTTATCGGTGTGATATATATATATATATATATATATATATATATATATATATATATATATATATATATAATAAATAAATATATATATATATATATATATATATATATATATATATATATATATATATATATATATATATATATATATATATATATATATATATATATATATATATATATATATATATATATAAACATATAAAAATTGAAACGGACCCCGGATATGTGTTCTAGGGGGCCTAGTTCGCGGTCATTTGAAGAAATTTTTTCAAAATTCAAAAGTCGGGATCTCCTCATTAGTGAATTTTTTTTAAGAAAATTCACTAAAAAATAATGTGTTACAAGAAATGACTCTTAGTTTTCTTAACATGGATGTTCTTCAAAATGTTAGGTTTACCTATTCAATTTAACTTCTGCTTGTATAAAAAAAAAGTTTGAACGGAGCAAGTGCGCTTAGTAGCGAATTTTCATGAGTTTTGTTATAATGTACTATAAGTGAAGAGAAGTATGCAAAAATTGAAGTTGTAGGAACAAGAGCCAGCAGGTAGATATAATTGTAAAGTAGGAGCATCCTGAAGAAGCTGAAATTTTAGCAAAATTGATAGTGACAATTCTAGAAAGTTTGATACAGCATTTTTGAGAAGGAAATTTGTAATTTTCGATGGAAAAACTTGACTCACAGAACTGACCAGTGTGGTGAAAAAATACCGAAGTCTCTAGTTGGCCTAGAAGCTTCACAAACCATGATCTACATATAAAAGAAATATTTTACATTGTTACCTCTTGAATAGCGAAATTGTCTTTATGAAAATCCGCTGATATTGCACAATTTATTACAAAATTAAGAAATATGTGGTAAATTCAATATTCTCATGCAACATTTTTTTCAATTTCAGAGCAAGCACAAACAGAAACCGAGCAAAGTGACAAGGTTGTTCAGATTTTATCCAAGGTGAGCCAAGCAGTTGATGGCTTGAGGGAACACCTGGTCCCTCTGTATGGTTAGTGTTAAATTTCAAAGATTTATATTATGTTGAATATAATTTTGATTTTGTTGAAATTTTGTTTGCAATATACACGCACTTGCCTAGCCTGATGCTGAAGAAGAAGAGTTTGAAGTTATATCATAAATGTTTTATATAGATGTATATAATTTACTGTTTATAATAAAAGGCAATAAAAAAGTTTACTTTTTGTATGCTCTTACAGAAGGGTCCTGTAAATATTTATGTTGTCTTGCAACCAGAAGTAAAGTGTTACCAGAAACAGGTGCAGCATCAGTGGTATCAAATGAAAGCAGTGGTATTTGCGACTGTTGAAACAGACTGTGGAAAATAATTGTTAGTAATACATATACTGATAATATTAATCATCCATAAACTTTTTAGTTTTATAAATTTTTGTGTGCATTTTTTGCGTAAGTTACAAACACATTGGTTTTTATACTATGTTATGTGTGGTGTGTGTTGGCATGTTTTGAATTCAAAGACATGAGATGGCAACTACCATTACCTACACTATAACCATAAAAGTATTGAGCTAAGGACTGAGGTATAATTTTTTTAATCATTTAATTGTACACTTACAGTAACCATTTTCTAAATTTTATTTCGCAATAGATTTATTGTATATTGACTCTTAGAAGGCAGATAAAGGTACTATGTCTGGTGTCAAGTTTTTATTAAACTGTTTTAGCATTTGTGCCTAATCAAAAGGTCTTTTTGTAAGACTCATACAGTTTATATTATATATATATATATATATATATATATATATATATATATATATATATATATATATATATATATATATATATATATATATATATATATATAAGAAAACTATTCATATTTGGTCTGTTAGTGGAAATTCTTAGTCAATATAAAAAAACATGGTTACAAAATGTTAACCTTAGGGTCTATAGAAAATGAATCATCTCAAGAACCTTTACCAAAAATTCAATAATTATTGTTTTCCTTCCTTAGTGAAACTGTTCCATATTAAATACAGACGTTGAGACTATTTTTTTGGCTTCACTAACATTGGTGTTCTTTTTTGTAAATGAAACTGGTTACAGAAATGTTAAAGAACATCTAGAATTCAAAAGGGCCACCTCTGTTCCCGTTAACTTAGGTGCTGGCTATGTCCTTCATTTACAGAAAAGAAAACAAATATTAGTGAAGCCAGAGAAATAGTCTCAACGTCTGTATTTAGTATTGACCTAGGTACAATATTTTTTTTGTTACATTTTTAACTGTTTAGAAAAGTAACTTAAAAGTTTTACTAGATGAAACCTGAAATGTTCATATTTATTTTTTAGCTTCATGTACCTACTTGGCCGATATTTTTTAATTGATAGTACTTTATAACTTCATTTTTTTGTTGTAATTTTAATTAAGCAGGTATAACTTTTACATTTTTCTTCATAATTTTAATACTTTTATATTATTGTATATAGTAAGTATATTTGTTCATCTAAATTCTACACGTGTTTTACAAATATGTATAAGCTTATACACTGTAATCAAAACAATTGTATTCACTTATAATGCTTCAACTTACACTATCAAACAATTTTATACCTATTGTCATTTTAATGCTGTTAGCGAAAATTTTATTATGAAAAATTCGCCTTTAATGTCCCTTTCTTTAGTTATCATTCTGTAACTGCTACCAGTATTTAACTTGCTTTAAGAGGGAGCTTGCTTTTAATTGTGACCATATAATGTTAATTATTTGATCACAATTTATCACTATAATTTTGACATAATTTTACATCACTAAAACAGTCAGATTTATATAATTTTATATTAGCCTAATAATGTATCTTTAGCAATATTCATTATTAATAAATCAGGATATTTATAAAACTCTCTGACATATCGGATAACTTACAGTATATCGCAGCACATGATTACGCTCTTGATTTATGCCAATAAATGAGCTTGTTCACATGTAATGCATGTTTATTGCTTTTAATGTAGGTAAACCTTAAAAATAGTATTACAAACATTCAATGATAGTTGTATTTTATATTTATATAATAATATCTACCTTAATTCTGAGTCTTGTGTGGACCTTGTGTTCATGTCTCACGGGTGCTATGCAGATGCAGGAAAACTTCACTTTATAGTGAGCCAGATTCATGAGAGAATAAATTTGACTAGCAATTACAACTTGTGGTTTACCCTTGACTTCCGAACAAAATTTGCCATGTTTTCAGAGGTTCTAGGGTTAATTTCAGTGCTGGAGTCGAACCTGCTACCTTTAGAGTATCTGAGATTTTCACCACTACACCACAGGCAATGACCTTATACCCACATTAAATTATAAATATCGTTTGTTCTAAAATATAACATATAGAAATAAGAAAATAGTTTGTTTCATTTTTATATAATTTTCAGTTTTTACGTTGTGTCTTACAGTTTATTTAATTCAAATATGATTATGTTTTTAGTGTACATAATATATTATGTTAAACATTTCATAAATCTTAGGCAACCATGTATTTTTTATAACTAACCAAGTTTACGCACTTTGTTAATTGTAATGGACTTTTAATTTGGATTTATTATATTTATCAAATATGATTTAACTTGGAAATAATTAATAATTAACAATATGTTACCAGTCAGTAATCTTCACCACTATGCTATATGTTGTTACCTTTATATTTACATAAAGATAAAAATTTGTTCTATTATAAATCATAACAATTAGAGGTGTGCAAACCGAACTATAAACGAACCCAAGCAAAAATGTTGCATCGAAGTTCGAACCTCTCAGTATGTCTAAGGTTCACAGTCGAACATCGAACTTCTTAAACATTTAACATTGAACTAACTACAGTTCTTCAATGTTCACATATATTTTCCTTAAATACAAAAATTAGGTACATTGTAGCATACAATATTTGGTACATAGAAAGAAAAAAAAGGAAAGGTTTGACAAAATTTGCAGGTCGATTGGATGAAAATGCCCTCTGATGCTGATGTTTGTTTTTAAGATGAGCCGGTGTTGAATCAAAAATACAAAAAGGCACATTGAATACTTTTTTTATACTTCTACATCTATAATAGCTAAGCTCAATTATAAATATTTTGTTGTTGTTTGGTATTATCTGGGCAGTTTTAGCAAATTTGAATGAGTGGGTTAAAAGTGAGCATATATATATATATATATATATATATATATATATATATATATATATATATATATATATATATATATATATATATATATATACTGTTTCTTGATTGTTTTAACTGTTTTGGATCATTGTAAAATAAAGCATGTTTAATCTAATGTTTTCGGAAGGCAATCTGCAATTATAGTCATAAATTGTGAAAATTTACTTTACCAACCAGTTGCGAACACTGCCATTGCCATTATAATGTTGTAACCAAAAAAAAAAGGCATTGGGATGCTAGGATATATAAAAATATAATAATTCAGTGATGTTAATTAGCTGTCTCAGTGTCTCACAAACTGTCAAAGATATGAATGATATTTCCTGAAATTAGGCTATCGACTCAATGGGACTGATACGGACTTTACAACTTCGCTATCTTTGCCAGCATTAGATGCCTGTAAAGTTCAGCTTCAAAGTATTCTTTAGCAACGAACTCCAAGCTATTTTGAAGGATTATGTATTTCGAACTAGTTTAACATCGCCTAGCGCAAACAATTTTTCGAACCAAAGGTTTGGTTCAAGTTAGGGTTCGGTTCGAAATTTCGAAACTTTGTACACCTCTAAAAACAATACATATGATAATAAATAAGAAAAAATTGTATATTAAATATGTGTTTGAAACTTTATTCGTTTAAATGTTGAGTTTTATTTTCTTTTATAAAAACTGAAATATATCTTACGTGATAATGTATTTTTTTTACCGAAAACCCATTTCTCTGTACTTCATATATATATATATATATATATATATATATATATATATATATATATATATATATATATATATATATATATATATATATGTATGTATATGTATATATATATATATATATATATATATATATATATATATATATATATATATATATATATATATATATATGTATAACATCTGTTGTTAATTTCCAAGGATTTTTTTATTTCCTTTATTATGTAATTAAGTATGTATATTATTTCAAAATAAACTATTTTTAACAATATTTCTCCCCAATCATACATTAAAAAAAAAACACAATTTTGCAGCAAATTAGCGTTAAAAATAATGTTAAAAGGAAGGTGTCATCAAGGAGAGGTTGTTTGAAAATATTTATATGTTTTCCCCTCAACCATAAACTTGGAAAAACAAGTTTGCAGCAAATGAGCATTAAAAAATATAGAAAAGTAGGTGCCAAAGAGGAAAGATTTAAAAAAAAATATATATATAAACAATTTCTTAACTATAAACATTGAAAGACAATGTTGCAGGAAATGAGCATTAAAAACCAATGTTAAAAAGACTATCATGGCAGCCAGCTTTTTTAAATTTATTAAACATTTTCTCATTAACCATAAATTTTGAAATACAATTTTGCAGCAAATAAGCATTAAAAATAAATGCCATCAAAGACAGTTTTTTTTTAAAATATTTAGCAATAATAAAAAAAAACATTAAAGTAAATTATAATGTGGCTTTGCTGTTAATTAAAAAATGAAACTAATCTTGTCAATGAATTTTTTCATTACAAATATTTTTATAGGAAAATGTCATTGCAATTTAAACTATTAATACCTTCTACAAAAACAATTATTTACCCTTATGTACATTTATTTGTATCTAAATAACTCAAACAATTCAAAATGCAATTAAATAAGTCTCCTATAAAACCTAAATTTGAATGTCTACATTAATTACATAATATTTATGTTCTCTATATAGTTTCTGTTATGGGAGGAGCATAAGAAATAAGAACACTCCCATTGGTCTGTCTATGATACTTCACACAGTCAGCCAGACAAATACTGAAAAAATGATCTTTCTGCCTGTATGGAGTCGATCTATTGTTGTGTCGCGGTAAAGAGTGTCGCGCAGAACCACTGTCGCGCTAATCGACGACCTCGCTATATCAACACGCAAATGTGTTAAGCCAATTGGTGTATGCAGAGGTTGCATACATGCAGGCGCTGTCGGTCGAACGATCCGCACTCATTTTAATATTTTTTTTATTGTTATACATTGTTATAATTAATAATACAGCATATTTATACCTTTATATAGATATTTTACAGTAAACCCAGAATTTAGTAACCTTTTTATTTTTTTATTGCCGGAATTTTTTATGCAAATTTGTTACCATTACGCATTTGCTGCGCCCGCACTTTTTGTTATTTCGAATCGACAAATCTTATCAAGTGCCTTTTATTTATTTTTCTCAAGTATCGGAATAAATGTGTGCTTTTCTGAAGGTTTCACTATATATGTATCAAGATTTTTTAAGATTCTAGTTGAATGGGAAGGATTTAAGATTTGAAATGAATGAAAAACTTTTTTTAATACTTTTATTTACTATTTGATTACCAATTTTTTAAATTAAAACTCGTACCACAAAAAATTCGCTACCAAAACGCACTTGCTACGTCAACACTTTTTTGTTATTGCAAATGAATAACTCTTATTAGGTGCCTTTAATTATTTTTTTCAAATTTCAATTAGTTTGGCGATTTAGGTTTGCTTTAAAATGGTCTTATAAATCCAAAACAAGGGTTCTTTTAACTTAATCATAGGTATACTATATCAACATGCAAAGGTGTTAAGGCCAATTGTCTATTGCATAAACTTAAACACTACCGCGATTAAATACACTCGACCAGTATATTATTGTACATCCGCGTGAATGAATTGGTGTATGCAGGGGTTGCATAGATGTAGGCGCTGTCGGTTGAACAATACGCACTCAATATATCATCCTGGGATTCAGTCCCATGCCCGACTACGAATCTACGGTAAGTCCAGATTGCCATTGTGGCTCTCGAAAGAGTGTTTTCCAATCATGTGTTCCAGTTCAGTTTTTGTTTGAAGAAGATCCTTACATATTTAAGTGCATTGGAAAATTGTATCTGTGTACCATTCAGAGTGGGAGCTTTTAAATTTAGTTTCCTTCTGTTCGTGGATGGGACAAGAACTGTCTGATTGACATTAAGATCCTTTATCTCAGTCGTTACATACTATATTTAGGGCTGTCTGCATTAGGCTGGATATTACAGCATCAAACTTGCCCTTTACTTTTATGACAATATCATCTGCATATTCTTGGACCATAAATCCCGTTCCCCTCAATGTAATCATAAGTTTATTAACAACGAGTGACCACAGCAGAGGTGTGAGCCTCCCGACGGACAACCTTTTGCTGACGTCACTGTTGCATCGGTGTCATTTGGTGGTAGCTGTGATTACACGACTCTTTAGTATTGACTCAATTAATCTTACCGGGGGAGTTCGATTTCCCTTTCTTGCCGTGCCTGCTGTCAAAAGCACCCTTAAATTAATATTGGTACGATATGTTTCCCATTCCTTACAATTGACCTGTTTACATGCCTTAGGGGAAACACGGCCTCGTAATGTCGAATTTCTTATCTCATAGACATACAACTGGTTCAGTCATTCCTCAAATCGGCAATTTTCATACAAACATCTATTCAAATCCATCAACTTCGGATTAACTCCTCTGTCTCAATTATGTAGATATATTTTCATAAAGCCAGCTGTGCTATCGGCCATATAGCAACATTGCTATATATCGGATAATGTTATAAGGCATGTATACTGATTTAAATTTGAATACTGATATAAACTTGAATAACTCAATTTTCTAGAAACTTAGAAAGTTAAATTTTGATATGTAGTAAGGTCTTTCCTAAGGCAATATACCCACCAAATTTCATTAAAATAGCTTTGCACTTTGCGGAGAAAAAATTTTTTTTGCAAAGAAAATTCAAAATTTGAATAACTCAATTTTCTATAAACTTAGAAACTTTAATTTTGGTACGTATTAAGGCCTTTCCCAAGGGAACATATCCATCAAATTTCATTAAAATAGCTTTGTAATTTTCGGGGAAACATTTTTTTTCGAAAGAACTCAAAATTTTCGCGGAAAACCTTATCCGATTTTCCTGGCTAACGAACTCATCCAAGTCATTAATAAAATAAAGGCCCTTGCCGAGTTTCATCAAAATCCGTAAATTATTTTTTGAGTTATCGGTTGGATACATACACACAAATATATGTATATATATATATATATATATATATATATATATATATATATATATATATATATATATATATATATATATATATATATATATATATATATATATATATATATATACACACATATATATAAACATATACAAATTGAAAGGGGTCCTAGTTGGCGCTCATTAGAAGATACCTCTCTATTAGTGAAATTTTTAAATACAAATTCGCTAATAAAGAAGAAATGAAAATGCAAGTAAACCTATTTAATTTAGTGCTGTATACTATATTATCTGAAAGACATTATTGGCGACGAAGTGGAATGTAATTTCGTTAAATTTGCAGTTTACTGGACGGAGGGTTTTTAGAAATTTTATTTCAGAAACATGCTTAAAAGCTCCCTTCAATGGCTAAGCCACAAAACAAATTTGTTACAAACAACCTCCAAGTAAGTTAAGCGACCGAGAACAAATAGGGGTGCTGGGCGGGGAAATATGAGCGAAAAATGCCACTTAGTCGGACTTTAAAAAGATGAGTTTTTCACATTTTGCAGCAATACCTCCCAGTCCACCCCGCACAACGCCCATATTCGCCCCAGGTCCCGTAGAATATCGATGACAGAAACTTCGAATTTTTTGTTAAAACGACGTAAAAAGGATCAAAACATATAGAAAACTTGATTCTGGAACTAAATTTTGTTTGGCTGTCGGTCGGTCGGTTTGTCAGCCTGTCCGTCTGTCTGTTAGTAGGCGCAATAATTTTCGAACGAATTGAGATATCATCTTCAAATTTGGTATCCAGTTAGCACCGACGAAGGAACGCTTCGAACTGTTTTTGGGTAAGACTGCTTAATGGCGTAGGGGATAAACGAGTCGTGATTTGTTGGAAATTGACATTTTTTCGTTAAAACTCGAGTAATATGTTTCAGAAGTTTATGGATACAGGAATACGAATATATGATCCAGTCATGAACCCTAAATTCATTTCATGAGAATGTCTTTCTGAGGAGACTAGATTATCATAGCTATGTCAAAGTTATGATTCAATTTGCAGCTCTATTTTTTTATGTTCAGCTTTCTAGTGTATTTTTTGTTTGTTTCTTGAGTACATTTCCTGTTTATCAGGTATATATCCTGTGTTTGATGAGTTAGGACATTTATTTGGACTAGAATCTTGGTACTATATTTCTTACTTGACATGGGTGTTCACTAAGAAGGTATTTTTGGAAATTACACCCTTGAGGGGGTGAAAAGGATTAGAATGTGATTTTAATAATTTCTAAAATATCTTTCAGGCCCGATGAGATATCGACTTTGATTTTACTTACAATAGTTAGATATATAAATGCCTAAAACATCGTTCAGGATTTTGCTCTAATCAACCCCTAAAGGGGCCAATCTAGATTAGGAGGTGAATTATAAGATACTTAAACTGCTGTGCTTAATGGGTTATAACATTATTTTTTGGTTGATAGATTTCACTCTAAAATTTTTTTAGGAAATGTCTCGATGGTTTTGCAAATTTCCACAAGTGATAACAACAGAGGTACACTTCAAAAGGGTTGTGGTGTAAAATAGAACATCTCATTTTGAAAATTTTATAGATTAACCACTAACGTTAACAGTCTTCCATCTCTTATGCTCTATGACACATCTGCATGTACCTCACAAGATATAACAAACCTTTTTGCTTCTTACATAAAGACGATTTAGAAAGATCCTACAATTTTGGAACCTGAATATACAGTCGACATTAATGGCATCATTCCTTCTGATGGGGAAATTCTGTCTGCGTTAGTAAACTTAAATGTTAATAAAGGTGCTGGTCCAGATTAGATACCTTCTGTTCTCTTCAAATAATGTTCTTATGCTCTTGCAAGACCTCTCAGTCTCATCTTCAATCTTTCAACTTTATCTGGCATTTTTCCAGGGGCCATTAAAATCTCTGATGCTATTTATGTCTTTAAGACAGATAGTCGACCACATGTCGTCAATTGTAGATATGTTTGTATCAGTTCTATCTTATCAGAAGTATTTGCGATGACTGTGATGCCGGTTCTCAAATTTTCCTTCAAACATGTAATAGTCGAACAACAACATGGTTTCTCTGTAGGTAGGTCAACTACTACAATCTTGTTTTAATTTACTAATTATATGTAGTTTCATCATTAGAAAGTGCTGGTGAAGTACACTCTACCTATACTGATTTTAGGAGAGTTTTTGATTCTGTTAAACCATTGTCTGTTAGTTCAGAAATTATAAATTATAGGCATGTGACATCAGAAATCTGCTGCTGGCATGGCTTCATTCGTATCTTGAAGGCAGAACCATTCGAATTACGATTAGTAGGCGTTACTCGAATCTTATATATGGTACTTCTGGGGTTACACGAGAATCGCACCTCAGCCCACTTCTACGCAACATTTTCATTAATGATATTGGAATGCCCTTTATGTCACCTTACTTAGTGTTTGCAGATGATGACTTAAACATGTTTACCTCTGTCTACAAATCTGTTGAAATGTCGGCCCTTACCTATGATTTGGGATGCTTGTCTTCATGGTGCCATACAAACTATCTTCCATTTGAATCTAAATAAGTTTTTTATGATGAAGTTTTCCCGTGGAGCTACCTCTTAGTTTACTACTGCAGACTCAGATTATCTCATAGATGGCATCTCCTTAAGGTGGGTTGTTGCTGTTTGTGACATGGATGTCACTTTGGATTCACAGCCTAGGATGTCACTGTTCACATTGACGCTGTTACTTCAAGAGCTGCAAGAATGTTGGATATGATAACTACAATCACTAATCTTTTTAGCAGTGTCCGTACATTAACCATCCTCTACTCATAAATTGTAAGGTCTTTATTTGATTATTGTTCAGTGATTTGGTAACCTCACTACACTGCATGTATTAATAGAATGAAAATGTTCAGCGAAGATTTGTCAAAGCTTTGTCTTATAGAAATTCAACATGCTTTTGTAATTATAGTTACAGTTTATTGCTTTCTTATTTTCATCTACATTCCCTTCATACTAGGTGTATTCTCTTGAACCTATGTTTTGTTTATAAAGTCCTCAATGAACTTAGATAGCTGCGATATCCTATCTCAATTCATAATTAGAGTTTATCCCTGCACTGTTCGTTATCCTGGCAAGCTGGGTACTGAATTCCACCGAACTAACTATAGCAAATACAAGCCCTCTCAGCAGAGTAGTAACAGCTTTTGTTCAGAGTTTGATATGTTTGGCATGTCACATAGCCAGTTTAGGTCAAATGCCCAGCTTTAAATCTGTGAAGTTTTGTATTAGCGAATTTTCATTAAGAAAAATACAGCCATAAGCCTAAGCTTATTTGTATTGTACCTTGTAAAATCTGTGTCAGAAATAAATAAATATATATATATATATATATATATATATATATATATATATATATATATATATATATATATATATATATATATATATATATATATAGGTGTGTGTGTGTGTGTGTATCCACATGATAACTCAAAAAGTTATTAACTTGGCAAGAATCTTTATTGCATTAATAGCTTGGATGAGTTCATTTCTCAAATCGGGCAGCCGGTATGTTGTTTCAAATTTAATTACAGATTATGTAATTTAAGTTTGATGTATTTTATCAGCAAATTTTCATGTAAAATATATGTCGTCTTTGCAGAAATCATTTTTTGTGGAATTATTGTGAAATGTTAGTGATTATCAAGTACTGTTTTTCCGAAAAAAAATTGTATTTAAAAAAATTACCAAGTTATTTTGATCAAATTTGGTTGGTATGTTCCTTCGTAAATATCTTACTCCATGATAACTCAACTTTCTAGCTTTATCGAAAATTGAGTTATACAAATTTGAAGCATTTAATGAAAATTCGCTACCATAACGCAATTGCTGCGTCCCGAAATTTCATCTTATGAGAAGCCGTCAAGGATTTGCTCTTCATTCTTCAGATTCCTTATTTTTGTTTTATTTGGGCACTTGAAGAAACAATAGTGCAGAAATTTCATACGTTTTGAACATTTTTGTTTAAAACGCCTGAAAACTTTGTTACCTTTGAGTCTGAAATTATAATTTTCAGCAGACATTTTATGTTATTATTAATATTGAAAGGACCAGTCTGCTTAGGTTGTCTAAAACGAAATCATTCAGGCGATTAATAAGGGAAAATAACTGGTACGTTTATAATTTGGCAGAAATGTTACTTTTCTAAATATGAATTAAGTTTCCTTCTGGAAATCTTTTGTATAACTTTAATGAAATTTGTAATACAAGTTTCTTTTAAAGGGACTTACACTGTCTACAAATATAGCAAAATTTAATTTTTTAGCTTCATAGAAAATTGGGTTTTGGGCATTTTTCTCAAAAGGAGTTAGAACAAAAGATTTTTTGATAATAGAGAGATCGATGATAACACTTTTGAAAGAATTTTTTAAATGTGCACATACTAGGACCTCTAAAATCGATCTTCAAGGGCTGTGTAGGTTTAAAGTATTAACTTTACTAATATGTCGTATAATTAGAGTGTACAATTCTTATATTCGCTACTATAACACACTTCCTGCGTCCCGATATTTTTTTTTGCTCGTCTGAAATTGTAATTTACTTTTGTATACTATGTAAAATGCCAGGTGCATTAATAAATATTATTATTATATATTATTAATGCATATGTGCTGACGTGTCTTAACAACTTCTTGTTGATAATAGTCTAGAAAGTATTATTATCACAATTCCGAGAATTGACTATCGCTAGCATGTGCCTCATACCCTGCTAGATCAGCCACCTTTCAGTTGTTACCTTGGCAGACACAGACCCTCTGCGTAATAAGAAAACGCAAAATCCGTTGAGCTGTATATGTTATGTACATATTATCATAATTAAATGCAATAACTTTCAAATATAACTGACATATAGATAAAAACATTGTTTGTAGACTTAATGGCCACTAAAACATGCACACGTGATATTTACAAAGTTGATATTGTATGTTTTTGAAATTTATGTAGGTTTGTTTAAACTACTTTATCTTTATTTCAAAGTTATTAAAGATACATTTTTTGAATATATAATACTTATTTACCTGTTTCAAACTCTTTCAGTCTTTGTTGAAGTAAAACTTCATTTAAATTATGTTTACATAAATACTGACCATTTAAAAATAAAACAGGAATTTCATATCTGTAAAGACGAAGATATCTCAGGTTTTCTTTTTCTGTAATATCAACCATTTCTAAATTTACTCTGTCCAGGTATGGTAACAACTTTAGCTTTACTTCATCACATAGTGAACATGGATCCTTAGTATAGAAAGTTATCTTCGGCAATTCATTCTCCAGTAACTTTTCTTCCCTGTTAAATAAATGCTGTTTTAAAGTATATTTGGTAGATAAATCTGAAATCAACAATAAAAACTCAAAAATGCAATCACATTTAGTTACAGTCTTTATCATAAGGGCCTCAAATCCTTGTCGATGTCTGAAAAACAGTGTAGACACTTAAAATTTTTGATAAGGTATCAACAAAATATTATTCTATTATATTATGTATTATAAGCATTTTGTTTCCTGCAACAAAATTTTCCCAAAACCAGGGGGCCATATTAATAAGACAAAGTGAAGTATTAGTTTTGTTTGTAGACATCTAAGTTTTTGAAAAATTAATTATACTTAACGATTGGGATAACATACTGAATTAGAGACAATTATACAGGATACTCTATAAAACAATGGCTTATCAAGTTAAATTTTTACGTAATAATAATACTATAATAACTTCATTCCCCAGTTTAGTACATTTCACACATATGGCGCAAAATGCAAATAATTATATACACATCTATAAGACAATTCAATAAAATTAATTAAATAACATCACACTAGTGAATATGTTACAAAATAGAAACAAATAAAAGACAATATACATAAAACGTTTAAAATAGTACAAACAAAATCCTTAAAAACAACGTATAATACCTTCAAATAATGTAAAATATACAGTACAATGTAAAGAGAAAATATAATAAAAAATAAATAAGTGACACAACCCAATTTATTCCGAATAAAAATGAATCCATGAGATTCATGTATTCCACAAGTGATTAAACCATATATGAAAGAAAATTCAGAAGAAAGAAGCTTGTTAAGTGACATGATTCCTATGTAGTTGGTTCCATGTTACCTAGCCTTCAGTCTGTGTATTGGTGTAGTATGGCCATTTTAATGCCTTGCGTTTTGTTTACATTGTTTCATTCTAGATAAACACCATCGTTAGATAGAATCAATATTCTAGTTACTAAGCTATTCGAATTATATTTGTTTTTGTTTTTTTCTAGGAAAAAGTACCTACCGAAATGTAGTATTTTATTTCTTTACATTCTTGTAAAAAAAATAAGTTAAAAATCATACAACGAATGACTTTTTAACTCTGAAGTTTTTATCAATTATTTACTGAAAAAATTAATGAGCTATCTAACTTAATCTAAATAAAAGCATATTTGCTAGCTAGACCAGTAAAAGCTCTTCTCCACATGGCCCAGTGCATAGAATACAAACAGATTACAATAACTGGAACCTCTTTAAATAATAATAATAATAATTATTATTATTTTTGCCAAATTGTACATTATGCTTATGGCATAATATAAATACATATATCATAATATAAATGAAAAGTAATTATGATAGAACAAAATATAAAAAACAAACAAGTTACACAAAACAACAAAACTAAGTTCGACAAACAACACAAAATCATGTCAAAATTTGCACTTAAGGAAGGTTTCTACTCTATAGTAGGCTTCTTCCAGAAAATGTTTCTTCACAGTGTATTTAAATTCGGAAGATGGTAGCTCTCTGACAGTACTTGGCAAATGATTATACATCTTTATGATCTGCTCCTGCATGTTTTTCTGCACTTTAGACAGATGTGTGCTGGGTGGAATAACATGAGTTAGCAACACACGTGTTTGGTGACCATGTGAGAGTTCAGAATTTCCCCATAATGGTTGTGAGCAAAGCATACACACTCGTATATATATATATATATATATATATATATATATATATATATATATATATATATATATATATATATATATATATATATAAGACAAGGAAGGGTAAGTATCCCATAGTTTATAAAGATTTCAACACAGCTATCTCTTTTCTTCATGTTGAAAACTGCTCGTATATACCTTTTCTGAAACTTAAATATTCTTAATGCTTTTGCCGAGTGGCCCCAAAACATGACTCAATACCTTATGCGAGACTGGACAAATGCATGATAGGCCAAAAGTGCTGTCTCTCGATTCACTACACCAGTCACTGTACGCAACGCAAACAATGCAATGAAACCAGCCAGGCAACTCACATGAGATTTCCAATTTAGAAGAGAGTCTATCCATACACCCAGAAACTTTATATTTTTACTTAAGGTAATTTCTGTGTCTTTGTAGTTTATTTTAAGTGGTGCACTCAGGGACTCGTTAAGAAAATGTATCAATATTGTTTTGTGAGATTCAATTTCAACCTGTTTGCACTCAACCATTGCTCCAAGATACTAACTAAGTGCTTCACAAATATAAGCAGATGTCGCGTCTTCTTTGCTCCTCAATATCAAGGATGTCATCTGCAAAAAGCACCATTTGATTATTTATTCATGATGGTAGGTCATTTGTGTATAAAAGATATAGCATTGGGCCTAAAATTGAACCTTGTGGGATGCTCCTTTTCACTTCCATCCAGTCTGATGTCAATGATTTTCGGGACATACTATCACTTATCATTGCACATTGCTTCTGTGCAGTCAGACAAGACTTTATGAGGTCAAGGGAGCTGCCTCTAAACCCCATAACCTCTAGCTTTCTACATAGCATCTCATAATTTACACTATCGAAGTCACTTGACAAATCAAGAAAAGGCCCTGTTACCTTTTCTTTATTGTTTAGTCCTAAAATAATTTCTTCAACAGCCTGATAAAGTTATCTGTGTATACTGTGCATAGTAGTAAGATTTTTTTTTTCTAAAAGATTCTTTATACTTTTCAGCTAATGCTTTTCAATTATTTTTGAAATTACTTTGTATACTTTCCGAGGCTAGTTGATAATCTTGCCCCGGTGTTCCGCCCTGTTGAGTCGGCTCCTGCCCCCCTATCGTTTGGTTTCATTCCCAGTCCTCCCTTTCCGGAAGGACGGTCTTGAAAGATAGATCTCCACTGATCTTTGTATGCATCAAGTCTGAGACCATTCTCAGAACCTCATAACTCTCAATGTCATCGAGGAGTCCGGACCCTCCCAGTCTGATTGCCTTCGGCATGCTGTCTGTCGTTTGTTTTAATATGTACGTTCCAGTCAAATGTGGAGAGATGGAATGTTTAGGAGGACTTCCAGAGCAGCTGATGGAGCAGTGCTGATCGTGCCGGTTATCATCAGACAAGCTTGTCTCTGTAGTTCAGCCAGTTTTGCCCTCGCAATACCAGGAAGTGCCTCAGGCCACCAAACTATAGATCCATAGGTTATCATCGGTCTGATAACCACTATATAGAGCCAGTACATCTGTTGTGGGCGTGGCCCCCAGTTATTTCCACAGATTCTTCGGCATGTCCACAGGGACAGTTTGTCTCTGCGAATTACATTCCCTAACTGTTCGTTCCAGTTGAGCTTCTTATCTAGGGTAACCCCCAGATATTTCACTTGTTCCATAAATGGAATTGTTTCCCCCCATAAGAATAGGTGGTTTTAATTTGTCCAACCTTCTTCTTCTAGTAAATAGAACAATGGTTTGAGGGGGTTCAGAGACATCTGTTCCCTCCGATACCAATCATTTCACTACGTTTGAAGACTATTTGAAAGTTTCTCTTCAGATTTACCTCTAACTGTTATAACAAGATCGTGCGCATATGCCTGGACCTCAACTTCCCATAGCCAGCAAGTCGTCCACAAAGAGCGACCAAAACAGAGGGGATAATACTCCCCCTGCGGGCGCCCCCTTGCCAGAGGAACCCTCACAGAATTTGCAACATTCAATCCCATCAGAGGTGACTTTCTCCCCGATAATTTTAATAGGGAAGGTAGGTCGAGTGGCAGCTTTTTGGAAACCTCGTTTCATTCTCTATTCAAAGCTGCAATTTTGAAATCTACCCATTACTTTTTTTAGATATTTGCTTTCTAAACTTCAAAATAAAAAATCTAACATAGTAGTATTTATTTCGTGTTCAAGCCATCAAATAGTTTTTGAAAAATTATAAAATCTTTGATGGTCATGACTGGATTTTGGAAAAAAAATTTTTTAGTCGTGTTTTCATTGATAAAGTGTACAAGTTGGAGAAAGAAGTAAAAAGCCTGAGCGCAGAAAGTGCGTTATGGTAGTGAGTTTTCATGGAAATTATATATGCACCATGCTATGTTGGGCACGTTAAAGATCCCTACCCTCCTTACAGAATGGCAGGGGTTCAGCAAAATGTTCAGGGTAGTGAGATGAAACTGCTCCCTGGCGTCGGTGATTGGCAATAGTCACGGAAATAGACAGACGTTAAAGAAAAAACAATATTGTGAAAATGAGAAGTATACTTTTTACACAGAAAATATTCCTTCCAAACGAAATTAAAAAGTTTTAAATAAATCATGGATAAAAAAATGTAGACTCAGTTCGTTCTACTTTTCTACTACTGAGTATGGCATGTGAAGTGACATTCAAATCTAATAAAATATTCTTATATTCCGTTACACTAAAATGACCTTGCAATGCCTAAAGAACCTGATATATGTACAACAGCTATATAATTTTTTCATATTCAATGGCCTCTGGCATAGTAAAGAGTAAACTTATACGATTTGTTGTTATGCAAAATATATTTCCCATGGATGTGCAGTCACAATTTTGTCTATTAATGTATGCAAACATCATTCAATAATAAATTTGCAAATAAAATCAATAAAACGTGATACAAACCAAGCCACTATAATAAATTTGTTGTTCAAATAAATGAGCATACAGGGCAGTTAGTTTTATTTTAAAGCTATTATAATGTAGAAAGATTTTGGTAGATGTCTCATTAGATCACTAAAACGGCAAATGTTTGGTTTTCCCCGCTATTATGTATAAAAAAATGCAAAAGAATTCATGGTTTGCTAAAGAACTAGAGGTCACACAAAACAAACAGATTAAATCAAGTAAATTTTTGTTAGAAAATAAATATGTAGGTATGTAAATATATGCGTAATATTTTGTATTCAATATACAAGATTTAAATCACCTTCTATGTAGCAAAATTCTCGCTTTTTCTACTTGTGGAGATTCGCCTTAAATGTTACACTTTATAAAATCAATCTCAAACACAGTATTACCTTAGTTACGGGTATTTTCAGATGAGAGCTTTAATGAGTCTCCTTTGAAAACAACCTGTTCGTAATTGAGTTTTTTCAATGACAATGTTTGACCTCTGCAGACGAGAAACAATTTCTAGTGCCCACAATTAATGGGTCAAAGCAACTTGATATCAAGTCAATTCTTCTGTCAAACGAATGTCAGTTTTGATGCAGTGCTGTATATTAATCGTTCATTCTGCATAGATTCTGTTAATTGAGTGTTCCTATCTGAAGCTTTGGCTTCATGATCAGCCCTCCATTACAAGAATCGGTTGACGAGTAAAAAATTTGTACCCGAAATCACAAAAAGCACTTTTTTGTAATCATCCTGTCCTATTTCAAAATATTTTTAGTTGAAATTCGAGAAACAGAGTTTAATTTGATTGCGGCAATATTTTCGGGAGCAACGCTTTGAGTGTTAAGTAGTGTAGTTATTTTATTATGATTGTTATGGTTATTGTTGTCATAAACTGATCTTATTTTTATGTTAAATATTGACATACATCACATAGACATTTCAAAGGCATCATTTTATTTTATTCTAAAGAATTGTTTCATCAAAACACCCTAGTGTAGCAATGGAATTTTATGTATAGTTGTCATGACTTTATGAATAAATTTAATTTTCTCCTGCTTGACGATGCCAGAAAATGCGAAACCGGTTGCAGAGGAGAAAACAAGTGATTTTGAAGCCAAAGGAGAAGTATCTACATCTGTATTTAGTATGGAATGGTTTAACGAAGTAAGACAACAAATAATGAATTTACAATACACATTGAAAATTTAAAGACATATGATTTCAAAAACAGTTTCAAAAGTATGCAGAGCCACAATCAAATCAGTGGAACGTGCTGTGAATTCTGGAAATCACACATATTTCATAGTGTCCAGTTTTTCAATTAAACACTCTTCAGGATGTATATTGTATATAGCAAAGTAGCAATAATGGCAACACAAACGAATACGAATGAATGGTAGCGTTCCGGAGATGTATTCCTCGCTAAATCGAATACTTCTTCCTTTAATCATTGTAAAAGCTGATCTAATATTACATACTGATTTAACCCATTAGTAATCGTTATATTTGTAAAAAAGAAAATATATGGCACGATTTAGTATTTTCTAAAATATTTAATTTTAGTAAGAACAATATGCTTGAAGTACCTGACTCCCTTTGGGCATAATAATAATTTTAAACAATACTAAAAATTGACATTTCTCTTTATTAACAAGCAAATGTATAAAATATATATTAATATATAAAAACTTCTAAAAAATAAACCTGATTAAAATACTATAAATCTTAAAAACACACTTTTAATTACAAAAACAAACTTTCAACCATGAATACCATTCGTAGATTTTTGTCTGGACAATTCAACAAGCATATTAATACTTAATCAAACCAGTGTACACTTACAACTTCTCAATCATGATAGAAGAAGCACCACCACCTCCATTACAAATAGAGGCAACTCCTATTTGACCAGATTTTAAGGCATGGACGAGGTGAACAACAATTCTTGCTCCAGACATACCAATAGGATGTCCCAAACTGACGGCACCTCCATGGACATTTACTTTTGATGGGTCAAGTTCCAATATCTTCTGATTGGCCAAAACAACAACACTGAAAGCCTCATTAATCTCCCATAATGAAACATCATCCTTCTTAATACCGGTTTTTTCCAACAGTTTTGGTATAGCACAAGCTGGTGCAATTGGAAAATCAATTGGATCTGTTGCACCATCTTGAAAATCAACAATTCTCGCAAGAGGCTTTGCATTCAATTTTTTAGCATTCTCCAGTGTAGTTAATACTAAAGCTGCCGCACCATCATTTAAAGTAGATGCATTGCCTGCAGTAACAGTACCTTTTTCTTTTTGGAAGACAGTTGGTAACTTGCTGAATTTTTCAAAGTTTATTTTTTTATATTCTTCGTCAGCACTAAATACAAGATCTGGTTGTCCCTTTTTTTGTGGAACATTAACAGTAATTAATTCAGAAGCAAATGCATTGTTAGTGTATGCATCAGCACTTCGTTTGTAACTTAAAAGTGCATATTCGTCTTGTTGTTCCCTTGATATCGAAAATTTCTTGGCTGTATTTTCAGCACAGTTGCCCATGTGGAACTTGTTATAAACATCTGTAAGGCCATCAAATACAATACCATCAAGTAAAGTTACTCCACCATATGGTGTTTGGCCCCTTCTCATATAATATGGGACGTTGCTCATTGACTCCATACCTCCAGCTAACACAACATCTTGATGACCGGTCTGCAAAGCCTGAGCTGCTAACATTATGGATTTCATACCTGATGCACAAACTTTGTTTACTGTCGTACATACTGTGGATTTAGGGAGCCCCGCAAAGAGTGTAGCTTGTCTAGCAGGGGCTTGACCAGCTCCTGCCTGACAAACATTACCCAAATAAACTTCCTGTACTGCATCTACAGGTATTCCAGCATGTTCTATTGCTCCTTTTACAGCTACACTGCCCAACTGTGTTGCAGAAAGGGGGGAAAGTGATCCCATAAATGAACCAACAGGTGTACGAACTGCTGATATAATGACGACTTCATTTAACGCTGGTTTAGAGCTGTAGGCACGTTGTACAATGTTTGAGCACTAGAACATAAAATATGCAATAATTAATTTTATTATTCATTAACCAAATGTACAGGATGATTAACATAAGGTTGTTATTGTTTTTAGTTTAAAAGCAGTCACGTCCAATTTATTTCTTTAAAGCTAATGTGTTATCAGAATTAATTTTTAACAGGAAAGGTTTTTTTATAGACTAATCTTTTTATCTGCCAAAAACAAAAAAGGTGTGAACGCAGCAAGTGCGTTAAGGGAGCGAATTTTCAAATTTTCATAGAAATGATCTACACATTTTTCACAAAAATTATATATATATAGTATGCATATTATCTGGTTTGTGGATTATCCTTGCTGAGAAATTTTCAAATAAGGAATAGATAGAAATTTCAATTTTTTTTTGTTCCCTGTCACACAAATATAATAAATATCCCTAATAAAAACCAACGATTATCTAAGTAAGGGTTAGAAGCAGAATCAACTGTCACTACAATAATAGGAACGCTGAGAAGCAGCAGCGGCTTGTCCATTGTTCTGTGGTGCTGCAGAACAACCAAACATTAGAACAATAATATTACTAATTGGATGAGATGATGACACCATTAAAATCCTAATTTATTGTCGGGAAATAGATATGTTGTTGTTTGAAAGCTCCCAGTTCTCTGGCGTTGTTACATGTATATACAGGCGGGTCCGGTTTTTATGAGTAGGTAGCAGATTTAACAAACTTCTCATTTAACGATCAAATTTTGGTGATTTGAATGGACTTGTGTAAGAGACAATGCTAAAATGCTTCTGATTTAATGAGACCGGTTTTTAGGCGATTTCAGTTTTAGCGAAGTAATTATTGCGCTGACCCGTTCACATTTTTTTTTGGATACACAGATGTGCGAAAGTAAACGAGGGGCGCTTCGTCTTTCTGTGAATTTTGTTGCATAAAAATATGACCATTCATACACACTAGGACTAGATGCACATGTTTGTTGATTGAGACATGACATAATAGGTAATATATTTTACTGTACACAACACAAGAGAAAATATTTATGAGTTCTTCCACTCACACAATGATAGAGTACCTCTTACCACTTGAAATCAACGTACGTTAGTTCGTTGCAACAGTAGATTTGTGTGGCCTTTTGTGTTTCTGTTTAAATCTTGAAACTAGTGCCTTATTCCGATCAGTTTTTGATCACTGCGTGTTTGAGGCAGGTGAATAGAGTCTTGTTTACACAATGTCCGGTTCGGTATTAAAAGAAAACACCTTACCATTGAAGAGAAAACGTCGATATTAAAACAAGGAATGAAAAAGTGATGTTTGTAGGCATTGTCGAAGTTATCAACAATTTTAAAGTGTGAGAATGCTATTGTCTGGCCTAGTGGTTCCGACACTATCGACAACGAGAGAAAAAGTCTGAAAACAACCGACATTAAGAAGTTGGACAAAGCATCGATTGGTTCAAATATCACAGGCACGCAAACATTGCTATAAGTGGTATATTCCTCCAGAAGAAGGCTGTTTCTCTTGGTAGATGTATGGGATATGGAGAGAATTTCCAGTGTTCTACAAGTTGGATTTCTCGTTTTAAACAAAGACATTCAATTAATTCAAGAAAAGTTTCTGGGGAAGCGAAATCTGTAAATAAGGAAGTCGCATCTGATTCGCTTCAAAATAACTTCAGAGAAATATTCGAGGAATATTAGGCATGTGACGTCTTCAATGCAGACTAGACAGGACTTTTTTACAAAATGTTGACGGACAAAACTCTAAAATTCAAAAACGAGAAATGTGTTGGTGGGAAGTTATCCAAAGAGCGACTGACTGTACCAGTTTATGTAAATTATGACGGTTCTGAGTTTCGAGGACTATTGGTTGGTGGCAAAGAACAAAAACTAAGATGTTTTAAGAATGTAAAAAGTTTGTCAGTGAAATATGTTGCTAATAAAAAAGCATGGGTGACTGGCGATATTTTAAAACTGAAGAAAATTTTGCTTGTGGTGGGTAATTGTGCAACACGTCCACAATTGATGAGTTTGAAGAACATTAAACTAGTTTTTCTGCCATCAAATACCACATCTGTATTGCAGCTTTTAGATCAGGGAATTATCAGTGTCAATTTTCGGTAAATGTCCTCGAAGCTATTCGTCTCCTTCATCGTGCATGGGGAAATGTCTCACAAAAAATGGTGCGAAACTCTTTCAGGCACGCTGGTTTTCATTTTGAGCCTAGAAATGAAAACGTTGATTTAAGCGTTTCAGAAGATGTTATTGTTGACAAAGATATCGCCGACCACGACGTTGACATTCCTCTGAGCGAATGTGCTAGGGTTATGAAATTGGTACAAGTGTCGGATGCAGTGGATCACCGGAACATAGATAAATCTCTGGGAACTTCAGGTATTCCAACAGACTCAGAGATAATTGAAGCTGCAAATTTGAACACCATCCAAGAAGTGATAGAAGATTCCGATTCGGACAACGAATCTGAAAACCCCGAATGCACCAATGTTTCAGATATTCCTCGGAGAAGCTTAGAATATTTTTAGAGGGGGCCTCAAACTTCGAGAATGAGCTAAGTTTAATTTAAGGAATAATTAAAAAGGCTTTACTACCAGACAATATTTTATTTTTCAACCCTATGCATTTCGGCGCCTTATCGAGACATCTTCAGGGGGCTAAGACTTAATTTCTGTCTCAGTTACAGAAAAGGTGCTGTATGTAATATTGCCAAAGTTTTGGTTTTTCATCCATTGTACACAGAATTTCAGACGAAACAAGAACATCACCAGACTTGAAGTAGCCAGAAGACGAATGCAAAGGACGCTTATTTTTTATTTTATCAAACAACACAATGGAGTTTTGTGTACTTGTGAAATAAAATCTGAATGAAGACTGAGAATGAAAAAGGACAAGTCTACTACTACAAGCGTACTAACACGCACGTGTTATGATACCTGAGTCGTTACCATAACACACTTGTTGCATCGATGTATGTTTCATATTACGTACTGACATCTTATGTGTTACCATAACACACTTGCTGTGTCAGTATGTCATTTAATTAGTTATCTGTTGAAGGTGGTAAATTGAGTAATTTCTTTTGCAAACTTAAAGTATGAAAATGAACCAATAAGACTCCTGTACTGATACACTTGTCCATTCTGTGCAACTTCAAACAGTTATCATTCAAAAATTTTAAATGCAACATACTGTATATTGCATATTTGTCAATTTCTTATTCATGTGAAAGTAAACAAGCCACATTTTTTATGTTTCAAGGTGAAACGTCTTAAATTAAAACTTGTAATGTGTGAGATTGGTATCGAATAGCCTTAAAGAATAGGTTTTATTAATTTCATTAAAAAAAGTTGCAACCTATCACGACTCATTTTGACCATTGCATTTTCTTTAAAATTATACGCATAATAATCATAGGATTTATGTGTAGGTACGCATAATAATATTTTTTTAATTTAATACACCACCCAACAGCAGGCCGCCAACTTAAGGACAGTGGCATACAAGACATAAAACAATACATTATAACCCTAATACGTACCGAAATAATTCTTAATGAGAGGGACGGAACAGCAGAATATATACAGGCTGTCCTGCAAGTCTGAGTAATTTCTATACATATAATAAGACTGGAGACGAGCTCAGCAACTTTGTGTGTACCGTCTGTAGATAAAATTTGTTGGGATACCGCGATTCTATACGTGGAACATGAAATTTTTTTGACTCAAGTAGAGACGGACAATCAAGAGCTAAACTGATAATTTTGAATAGAAGCACAATACCACTGCACCGTCTCCTGTCCTCCAGGCTATCCAAGTTAAAACACTTCAATAAATCACTATGTGCATAGCCAATGCAAGAGTATTTGCCATCAATTGAAAAACTAAGGAATTTCATAGTTTGTCTGAATATTTTCGAGGCTATCAATGCGCACCAAGTATGCCGGAGATCAAACTACCGAAGCATATGCAAGATTGGACTTCACCAGTGCCTTGAAGAGGCGGATCAATGTTTCCTACTCCTAACTAAATTAAAAACCCATGGTCTTATACACAGTTTGTAATGAATTCATAATGATGCAGAAATGAGAGCATAGGGTCGAAAATTACTCCAATGTCATGAACTGTGTCAGGTTGGGTCACAGAACATACGAAGCTATGTCCCAGCAATTGGCAATCAAAGAAAATTGGCTGTATGTTCCGACTAAAAGGCATTATACAGCACTTATCAACATTTAAAGTAAGGGCATTCTCACAGTACCACACAGAGAACTTCAAAAGATTGCTCTGCAGCTGTCAACACCCCTAACTTCTGAATACATTTTGATGTCACCAGCGTAAATTAGATAAGACACATCTAATATCTGTGATACTTGGTCAATAAAAATATTAAACAGAAGAGGACCCAAAATGGAGGGTCTCCAGATAGTGAGTCATAGGGATCAGATTTAAAGCCTCGAATCTAAACCATTTTTTTCCGACCCCTTAAATAAGACCCTAAGGTTTTTATCAATTGGTTACTGAAACCGAAGTAGAGAAATTGACTTTATCAAAGGCCTTTGACAGGTCTATGTATATAAGATCCACTTGTGAAGAGCTCTCAAGTCAATCAGCAACAAACTGGGTAAAAGGTGGCTAAATTTGTGAGGGTAGATCTACCGGAAATAAAGCTATGCTGATGCAACGAGAGTTTAGATTTTTATATGAAAGATTATATGTTCATACATGCTTCAAACATCTCACAAAAATTACACAATATAGCAATTGTTCTACAGTTAGAAGGATCAGAGTTGTCCCCTGATTTGAACACAGGGATTACACAAGAAATCCTTTATTTGTTGGGAAACGTGCCTGTTCTAAGAATCAAATTGAGTATTTTCGTTAAAAAAGCGTAAAAACAATGACTAACAAGAAATCACAACAGGAGGTCTGGGCCGAAGGAAAAATTGGCTTAATTTTCTTAACAGCTGTGATGATCTCGTCATCAGTAAAATGCTCAATGGTCAATACAGCTGAGAAGTCCGTATCAGAATTAGAAGTGATTTATATGCAGGTTTAGAGTCGATGCATTTAGAAAAAATAGGATGCAAAGCCATCAGCAGATGCCTGCTAACCACCAGAGCCAATAGTGGGGCAATGCCAACGATCCCTATATGAAGCGAAGCTCCAGAACTTTTTAGGACACCGTTTTAAGCCAATCTTGCCCTAAAACCTTCTACGAGAAACCCCTATATAATATTTTAATTTTTCTCGCAGCTATCAAAATTTAACAATGAACGAAGAATAGCCAGATTTTTTTAACTTGCGCCAGTATATTCTTTTACGTTTAATGGTCACCCTAATCTCCTGCAAAAACCATGCCAGATAAAGATTTTTTCTTGTGAAAGATGTCTCAGAGACAAAAGTCTCCAGAAGATTGTATAATTTGGAATAAAAGTAAGCAGTCTTGAGTCGACATCGCCAAAACCGTCCAGGTCGTCCCACGCTAACTCAGCAAAGCCTGCATAAAGTGCCTGAAAGTCACATCTACGAAAGTTGTATGAGCAATGATCAGTGTTGCCCTCGAACAATGACTCACCAAATGAGCTGGGAGAAAGTGTCACAGTTAAAGGAGAATGATGAATTTCAAGACAGACAGGAAAGTTGCCATCCCTCTCAACAACACAAGCCTTTGTATAGAATACAAGATCGAGAAGTCTGTTATTTAAGTTCTTTATTGAATTATATTGTTTTAAATAATAATGATTTTTTGTCGAACAGTCGAAAAAATGACCAATTACAGGATACTTAAAACATTGTAGAAAGTAATAGCAGAAGATAATTAGGTAACGATAAGTAAAACTTAAATTACTCACATATGACTATTTCTTAATTTCATGTTATTTTATCTTATCAAGCAACTGTCCAAAATTCAGGAATACCTGTTTTGTGCACGCGTCATTACCAAGGCCACCACTAAGAAATACACACGGAAAACAAAATAAACTGTCTTTTACAGCACAACTGCAAATCCATTGATTTCTGCCATATATTTCCCAGTTAAATTTTCTATTGTACGACTTACTTAGGCTAACCACTCAGAAAAATATATTTTCATTGGGCAATTGTCGCCCTTCCTCTTTACTTTTAATTTATCTTTATTTGTGAAAAAACAAAATGCTTATATTTGTTGGTTAAAGTTGGAGGTGGAGGAATACTTTCAGCTTCCAATCACACTTAGTCTAACAAAATAAACAATAAACTTAAAACTTGCACCTAAATAAAGTGAAACAGTTTCATCCCTAAAAAAACAAATCACGATGCACAGCAACACAAAAACCAAACGTAAAACAGATAAATGTTTTTTTTCTTTTCTCCCTAAGGGCTTGTCCGCGTCTTTGCCGTCCCGATAGCACAGCTGCCTTTGGCTTGTTGTCTTTTCTACTCGACCCATTCCAAAATCACTGTACCTTGAACTAGTCTGCACAGCAATTGGTATGGTGAAGTTTTATATTTCTCTCTCTCCGGTCTAGCCTGACTGTAGATCAGTTTTCTTTTGCGGCCCAGAGCTTTACACTCGCACAAGATGTGCTGGGCTGATTCCTTCCTCTCGCTGCAGAGTCTGCATGCCAGGTCCCTCTCGAACCACGATAAACGTTTTAATAACGAGTGTAATTATTATAGTTTCATAAAAATCCCCAAAAGACAAAAAAGAAAATGATATCACACAATACACAAATACTGCCACAGGCCTATACAATATAGATCCGACATACCTCAGAATCCTACTCATAACAATAACAGAATGACAGAATAACAGAGGCCAGGAGTACTTGCAACGCAGTTGCCATTATTTGCATTATGTGTAATTTATGAGTGAATACACTGCATTTCTTGCAGCCACGCTGCCACTTTTATGGGAGTTTATTATGCTACGGATTTCAGTCCTGGCAACAATGCCTATTAGTAGGAATCTCTGGTGCTGTCACCGGCACAGCCTCAGCATACAGCAGAGAATTTGTACACTGTGTCTGCCATCTTTATATGTACACATACACGGTACACTTTGAGCTACACATAGACATCATAATGCTTCGTGCTGTGTTGTGTTGTGTGCCCACCTATGCAACTGAATATAAGGAAATCATGATACATTAAAAAAAATTATATTATTTTTTAATCGTACTTATTTGATAAAGTAAAAACTGCATTTTGAAGTAAAATTATGATCGTGCTGCAGCTCTGCAGCCTTCATGAAGAAGCCCCACTGGCTTATAGTCTCTACAGAATATAATAAATAGTGACTGATACACACCATTTTAGAGCATTGCAGGGAAAAAACTGCAGATAGGTTCAAGGTACTTTGTTGCTAAACTCTAGCAGAGAATTAGCCTTGCATCCCATTCCATGCATTAACGTTCCCAAACACATATTAACTGCTATAAAGTAGTGCCGCGGCTCCATATAATCCAATCTTTTGTCATTAAGAAGCAGCATTGGTAAAATGCATACAAATACATAGAGATGTCTTATATCCTTCTAAGTGATAGTATTCTGACATTATGTATGAATCACTGTCTATCATAAAAGGTGGTGAATTAAGTAATTTCCTTCATAAAGTAAAACGATGTGTGAATGGTCTGAGAAACCACTTTATTAACAAAATTATACATGTGTGCTTTATTTACGTTTGATTCTAAGCAACTAAAAAGAATTTCGGCATGCAGCAAGTGCGTTATAGTAACGAATTTTCATAAGAATTGTACACTCTTATTATACGACATACTAGTAAAGTTAATACTTTAAACCCACACAGCCCTTGAAGATCGATTTTAGAAGTCTAGTACGTGCACATTTGAAAAATTCTTTCAAGACTGTTACGATCGATCTCTCTATTATCAAAAAAATCCTTTTTGAGAAAAAAGCCCAAAACTCATTTTTCTATGAAGCTAAAGAATTAAATTTTGCTATATCTGTGCATAGTGTAAGTCTCTTTAAAAGAAACTTGTATTACAAATTTCATTAAAGTTATACAAAAGGTTTCCAGCAGGAAACTTAATTCATATTTAGAAAAGTAAAATATCTACCAAATTATAAATGTAGCAGTTATTTTTCCTTATTAACCGCCTGAATGATTTTGTTTTAGTCAACCTAAGCAAACCGGTTCTTTCAATATCAATAACAACAAAATGTCTGCTGAAACTTATAATTTCAGATTCAAAGGTGACAAAGTTATTCAGGCGTTTTAAACAAAAATAAAACCTTGTTTAAAACATATAAAATCTGTGCACTATTGTTTCTTCAAGTGTCAAAATAAAACAAAAATAAGAAATCTGAAAAATGAAGAGCAAATCCTTGACGGCTTGTCACAAGATGAAATTTCAGGATGCATTATGGTAGCGAATTTTCATTAAATGCTTCAAATTTGTATATCTCAATTTTCTATACACCTAGAAAGTTGAGTTTTCGTGAAGTAAGGTATTTACAACAACATACCAACCAAATTTGATCAAGATATCATGGTTATTTTTTTTTCGGAAAAGTTAATTTTTTTTTAGAAAAACTGATCCGATAGAGCTGGTGTACCCTGCATGCTTCTATGGGGATGAAATATAACAATCAGGCCAAGGTATCCATGTAAACAAGGTAGGGTCGTGTTACACATTATTGTTCAAAAAATATGAACATTTTCAGAAAATAAATATAATTGTCCCGAACCAACTGATCCGATTTTCTAGACAATGAACCAATTCAAGCGAATTACACAAAAACTACACTAGCCAAGATATAATTATTTACAAAAACATTTTGGACAAAATTTTTTAAAAAAATTTACACAAAAATTTGCAAGCAACCCCTTTCACGAAAATTAACCATTTTCTTACGAAAATCGGCTTAAATGTTCACAAAATTTATATAAAATTATTTTTACAAAATTTAGCTAGGTAAAAATATTTTACACAATTTTCTAAACAAATTACTTTTAAAGAAAATTCGGAAACAGATTTTCCATGTGAATTTGCAAACACCTTTTTTCACAATAATCTATTAATCACTAACATTTCACAGTAATTCGACAAAAAATTATCCTGCGAAAGCTGACATATATTTTACATGAAAATTTGCCGATAAAATACATGAAAATTAAATTACATAATCTGTAATTAAATTTGAAAAACATACGGGCTGCCCGATTTGAAAAACGGACTCATCCAGCTATTAATGCAATAAAGATTCTTGCAGAGTTTCATCAAAATCGGTTAATAACTTTTTGAGTTACCGTGTGGATACATATATGCATATATATATATATATATATATATATATATATATATATATATATATATATATATATATATATATATATATATATATATATATATATATATATATATATATATATTTCTGACATACATTTTACAAGGTACAATAGAAATAAGCATAGGCTTGTGGCTGTTTTAAAGCGTGGTATCTAAAATTTTTGCGAAGTCTCACCATCAATACCTCTCTATTAGCAATTTTTTAAAAATAAAATACGCTTAATTCGCTAATAAGAACAAAACAGCAATGTCACTACCTAAAAAAAGGTAACAGTACATAATGTTCCCAGGTGGTCACCCATCCAAGAAAACACCATGCCCGAGGTTGCTTAACTTGGGAGATCGAACGGGAATCGGTTTTTTCAACGTCGTATCGCCGTTCGCTTGACATGTTAATTTATGTATGTATATATTCATTATTAATTTTTAAGTTTCGATTTTAAATAAAGAATTAAATTATTTTCAAATTTTGCTGTATTTACACAATTTTTAACAGTCCTGGTTGCATAAGTACTGCTCTGCGTCAAAGAATTAATTTAATAACATAACTGATTTTATCGGTTAGGGTCTTGGACAACTAATATGATCAAACAACTTTGTTTATTATTAATAAAAAATCAACATATTCTCTCATTAACCTAACAATCAAATGGCAAATTTTTAATTTCATGTTGTATGTCATTTTCCATAATTGCGGCCGAGATTTCACGATTGTTGGTTCGTGTAGTATGTTTATGCCTGGTATATATTTAGTTTGGTTACCGTTGATGTATGTATGGTTAATACATGTTGTATGAATCAATCTATGCATGGCAGTTAACTACTCTGTCTTTCAGGCATTGGACTTTAACTACTAAGTCGTCTCAATGCATGTCTTTGGCATTTTATTTTTAATTTGGAAAAAACTCTAAATATTGTGTACCAAATTACTTAAAATTCACAACATAGGTTTTTTTGCACCATTTCTAGCCAGATGTAAAATCTCATTCCAGTTACTCTGATACTTACAAAAATATAGAGTTTTCAAAAAGTGTTCCCTAATTTTCCACCGGAAAAACTTGAGCATAAAGGTTGATTAACGAACTTGACCTCGGTTTTTGCCCAAACAAGATTTTTACTTTAAAATCTGTTTAGTATTTTTTGAGATATATACTTATATAAACATATAAAAATTTTAACGGACCTTGGTTTTGGATTCTAGGGACCCAAATTCGCGCTCATCTGAAGGCTCATCAAAGGCTTTTTATCGTGACCTCTCTGTTAGCGAATTTTTCTTAATGAAAATTCGCTAGGTTAGGTTAGGTTAGGTTTGAATGTGAGTGGTCCATATCGGTCCCTCCACCGCGACCACAAGGTCTATTGTGGCTCACGCCTAATGTCTATATTTCACCCAACAAATCCAGCCTCCTACAGAGGTCGATAACCTTTGTGGGTGAAAGTTGATCCAGATCCTCTGGAGCAAGCTTTACCTTGCCAAAGAGCAGGTGTCTAGTCCTGTCCACTGCCGGACAGGAACACAGCACAGGGGAGGCGAACTAATTTTACACCCCACAAAAAAATTCGCTAATAATGGATATAAGTTCAGTCAACAATATGTCAAAATGATAATTTATCTATAAAGAATTTTGACAGCCTACTTTTCAAGTAAGTTTCCGTGGAAACATTGTTATTTACATACATGCATAATATGATATGATACATAGTTCTTGAATTAAGTGTACATTTTTTTCATTTCATATAAAAGTAATTTCAACCATGGTTAAAGGCCAGTTAAATATTAACATACACATATGGTCACGATTATAAAATGCTATGAAATTAAATCCGTAACAACTACCTAATTACTATTACTCATCAGTTCTAAATGTTCTAACATCAATGCTCCACTCATGGTTGACTTGATTTTAATGCTATATTTGCTTACAATGTCGATAATTGAGTAACTGTGAATTTAAATATCATTCTCACAGAACTCAAATCATATCCTAATATTATGACTGCTGATCTTATCTGTTTGGTATATACCTAATCAATCGGTTAATTAATATTTTAAGTCAACAAGGCAGGCAATTACTTGAGTGTTAAGTGAAAGTTAGACTTTTTAAACCAATAAAATCACAGTCCATCTCATAGCGTCCCAAAGCAAAGGCAAACAAATAAAACTTATAATTTTAATCTTATATTAACTAGAAGCTGAGCAATATTTATAGGTTAGATAACTTTCTACGCCTTCTAGAAACCATCTTACCTTAATTAGTTTGGAGAATATCATTTTAATGAACATAGGTTTAGACACATGAATCTTCGAAAAAATTACCACATATTATGTTCAGCAGTGATAAAGATGAACTTTGGCCTAAATCTACATTATCAAAATCGTCAGAATGTTGGGAGACCCTACAGATTCCTGTATCTTAAATCTCAACTAATAGTGGTCATGTGGTCTTGTATTATTATGCTGATATGTTAATTGTATAAATAACTATAAATAGACATACCATATTAATCAGCAATTTTTGTAGCTTCAATACAGAACCGAATGATGATAACTGTTGTGATAATGGAAATGGAAATATGAAATATGCAAGTCAGAAGTCATAGAGAAATTTCTCTTTTATGATGCAAATGTAGAGATCATTCGTGTAGTGTATAGTATTCTTGTATCGTGTATGAGACTAGAAAATGTGCACAATTTTTAAACCATCAGGCAATCCTTTTTGCCATAGGTTACAATACTATCTTAAATATAAACAAAATTTGTAAAGTCGGAGAGATTCTATCGAAAAAAGAGAAACAATTAAAATTTAGCGGGAACCACTTTGCTTATAGAGCAATTTATTTCTCCATGAATAGAAAATTGCATAGAAATGGAAATCTTTGTATATGATAATTATTATTACATATCTATACATGTATATATATATATATATATATATATATATATATATATATATATATATATATATATATATATATATATATGTATATATATATATATATATATATATATATATATATATATGTATATATATATATATATATATATATATATATATATATATATATATATATATATATATATATATATATATATATATATATATATATATATATATATATATATATATATATATATATATATATATATATATATATATATATATATATATATATATAGCCTTGTAAATATTCGGATTATTTTGATATTTGGATGATACGGATTCACATAAAATAATATGCGGATTAATCATCTGATCACGTTTTCAGAATAAGCAGGGTATATTATATTGATATTCAGCGTGGTATGGCATGGAATCGTAGATGCCGTATAGTGTAATAGGTAATATAATAATAACGTACGCCTGCGAAATATAATTTTATGTTATTATTACTGTCCAGCAAATATCAAGGTATTTGTAAAAATACCTATTTTTACAAATACCTTCATAGGATAAGTTCGTTGAAGTTTTTTTAATGGATAAAATAATGGTGACCAATAACTAAACCAAAGAGATTCTGTTGTGTCCATTATTTCACTTTTATTAATAAAAACTCATTATATAACTGCATCAGGAAACTTTTGTTTTAAATCCAAAACTTCTCGTTTCAACACACTCTTATCTAATCTAATTGACACAATTGAAAATAGATAAACAGGATATAACTGAATAAAATACATCCGATTCTAGGAATATAGGAAAGAGTTCGATTACCATAAAATATTGCGGGTATGTACAGGTTAAGCATAGGTTCATATTTGTTATTACAACTTACGAATACGAATACCGAATACGTTTTATTCTGTTGCTACTGTTATTGGCTGGCTGACGCTGCAGCGTACACGTATTCAGTAGTAAGTGAAGATTTGAACCTGTGATGAGCACTGATAAGTACACTTGGAGAAACCCAAATCACCACTAACACATATTTTTAAGGACCCAACGATCGTTTCGCTAACAACGTTAGCTTTATCAGAGGATGAATATTCTAACTACATTCTACCACGCAACAAGTATTTATATTGATTTCTTAGGTAAACGAAACGAAACCGAAGGGGGATTTTAAGTCGCAAGCGCATCTTTGTGGTTTGTATCATTATAGACTGGACCGACGCTATGAAACCTACTTTATTATTCTACCCGACAGATGTAGGAGTGTTTATGTGATCAACCGGACAGTGATAATAAGGGACTTGAGATCAGGGGTACGGTTCAAGCAAGTTTTGTTCTTTATCGGTCTAGAAATATAGACGCTCTCATACCTGTCAAGCATGGTTGTATGTCTTTCGTATTACCCAACAAATTTCTTAAATTACTTTTTGTCGAAAAAGTTTGCTGTAAATCGGCTTTCTTAAAAATAATGTCCAGACCCTTTGTGATACGCGGTTCATAAGGTAGGCAAACAATTTTTTCTTTATCTAATATTTTTTGAATGTCGTGCATTCTGCTATCATTTGCTTTGTTCTGTGTCTATTAACCAATGTTTCCACTGAGCAATGCGAATATCCGTTATATTTCGCCACGTTTTTTAGGTACTTTAATTCTATACAATATCTACTTTTACTTAAGGCAAAACTTATCAATCTATTTACTAAGAAATTTAAACTAGCCGTTTTTTGTGCAAACGTATGATGTGAGTCATTTGGAATGTAACTTATAGTGGCGGTTTCCTTCTTGTAGACATTTAATTCAAGCGAGTCATTATTTTTAATAACTAGTACATCCAGAAAAGAAAGTTTACTGTTAACTTCTATTTCGTGGGTGAATTTTATTCAATCGCAAATTGACTATATAGTCTTTTAGTAAATTCTTCAACCTTGCATATATTTGCGTCAAACACTCCAAAATATCGTCCACATAACGAAACCAAACTCGAGGAACATACCCATTTTCACTTTTTAAATCCGTCATTCAGCTCCTGGAGACTTTGTATCGTACACGCATGATATGTTATTTGTATCTTGTCGTACACGTACACTTTATTTACTATATACGATTCCGTATTACCTATCACGCTACCAAAGATATTCGGATTAATACGAATATTTCAATACTCGAATTCGAGGAATATTTAATACGTATTCTCAGAACCAATGACATATACGTCATTGCTCACAACACTATACGTCTATCATGGTCCCATTTTGCTTATGACTGGGTAAAATTGAATAAAAATATCATAAAAGAAGGTATTAACACGAAATTATGAAACTTAATTGCTTTTAAGTGTTAAAAATAAATCGTAGTAACGGTTATATATTGTTACGTTCTACGGGGTTCTGGATTTGTTGACTAACAAAACACAGCTTTTCAAACTACTAATTTATTATAATCAACTATATTCCAACTCCACCTTCAACTAAAATGTTTCTCTATATTACTAAATGTCTATAGTTTATTCTCGCCTCTATTAATTTACACTACACTGATTCGCTGAATACTCTATGATCACTTATTCTGCACCATAACTAACTCAATACTGAACTAACTTACTCCATGTGCCCATTTATACTGTCCATAGAGATACTAGATCTTCTGCTTGGTTCTACACCTGTCACTTCTGGTCCCTTCTAGAAATATAATTTCAGAGTGTTCGCTGTTACCAATACACTTTACAACCTGCCACTGACCATAGAAGTAAACAAGTTCATAACCTTAATTCTCATATACGGGTGTAACAATATACAGCAAACTGTGTCTAGAATGGTTCAGTATTAGAATAATAAAAAATAAAATTATAATTATAAATAAATTTAAAAAAGTATTTTATTATTCCTATTGCAGTGGTCTATCTCAGCTCTTTATCCATTTTAGGTAAGGCTAGCTCTATTAGCGAAACGATGATCTGATTTAAAAACGATAGGTTGTGATGACTGTTGAGACAAGGGATTTTAACAGTTACAAATCAGACCGTGTCTAAAATTTTTAATTTTTAAAAGTGTCTTGTAAAAGTGTATCTTGCACTTGTAAGGATGGAAACGTACACATATATTACTACAGTATCCATTTAATCAGCTTTTCAATCACTTAAAGTTGTAAGTTATAAGTGGCTACATTTATAATATCATTATAAATAATATGGGTATTGTTTATAGTTTATTTGTGTTGAATGCGTAGAACCCTCAAACATTAATAAAATGTATGGACACTGTAGATCAGTACTGTATCAAAAAGTTTGTATTCCTGAATAATCTTTTTCAAATCTTGGAGTATAGTTTTACCAGTCCAATAGAACAGTTGGATAATTTTGAGACAAGTGTAAATAAAATTATAATCACTATACATGCAGTTTCGCTATTTAGTTAACTGATATACCTAAATGCTTTTAGTTTAAATGGAGTTTTTGGTTTACGTTAGACATTTTATAAATACTTCCAATGGTGCTTATGTAGTAGTTGGGGTTAATAAAAACCTAAATTTAAGAGAAAAAAAAAATCATGTATTGCAAAAATGGATAAGGTACACAATAAATTGCGAAAGTAATGTAAAATAATCTTAAATAAATATTAAACACTTTTGTTCAATTACCATTAACCAATAAAAGAAGATATAAGCAGAAATGAATATTGTGTATTAGAGATTGAGATTTATGCCAAATCGTTAAAATTGTATTAGTTGATCTCGCAATTGTTAGCTGACGCTACATTTTACACCGCAGTTGTGAAAAACACTTTGACTATATAAAGCATATTATTCTTTATAGTGTGAAGAAAATACAGCATGTTCATATGTTCTGTGGTTTTAACTTCGAATAAAAAAGTTAGTGTTGGGCATAATCGATATATTTCCATAATCTACTGAATTCGAAATAATCGACCAGAATGTCCGAATGATATTTCGATATATCGATTATGAATGATTTGCATGAGATTTGTGTTATGAGTTACGAAAACGGCCGAAAAAAAACTAAGGAGCACGATTGAGTAGTTGCCAAGATTTAAACTTACCAATGAAATGACTGGCGGCACTTTTGATTTAAAGAGTTGGAAACAAATAATATTGTAACTATTTATATCTATGTATTTATGATTTCATATTTTATTTATTATAATAAATAAAAGTATTTCAATAATGTCTTACAGGGTACTAGAAGAACTTGAGGGGTCTTTTTGCGAACACCATAGTTCAACAGCTAGCCGCTGTACCCTGCATGATACAAATAACGAGAGATATGATATTCAGACTACCTATTTTTAGACCTGTCACGCGCATAGTGTCAAGTGGTGAGTCCAATGCAACAATAATATGTTGTCGTGCAGTGGTGTTTGACGTTTCATCACAACCTCTTAACAAATTACGTATTTTACTAATATTTAAGTGCATACAGTTCGAAGTAATAAAAATGAAAAAGATTAAATTTAATGCTGCGATCTATATTATCTGAAAAAGACAATATAGGCGGAACTTCAACTGCATTAAACTGACGTATAGAAATTTATTGATTGAGAATGCCTTGGTTTAAAGTGTGTACTTGGACTTCTATAACGTTTACTCACCGCGTGACGTCATAGGAGGGGGCGGGGCATATGCGCAATATCATATCTCTTTTATTTTAAGTCATTATATCATGGTATCCTGTACCTGAAACACATCCTAGAAGTTCTGAGGCCAGTGATGTCGATATGTTATGGGAATATTTTTACAACAAAATAGCGCAGTCAATTGATATAATGACCTCTTCATCCAGTACAAAAGCGATTCTGACAGTGAAACGTCACGCGGTGAGTAACGTTATATAAGTCCAACTACACACTTAAAACAAAGTCATTCGCAATAAAAAAGTTTCTATACGTCAGTTTAATGCGGTTGAAGTTACGCCTATATTGTCTTTTTCAGATAATATAGATCGCAGCACTAAATTTAATCTTTTTCATTGTTATTACTTCCAACTGTATGCACTTAAATATTAGTAAAATACGTAATTTGTTAAGAGGTTGTGATGAAACGTCGAACCCCACTGCACGACAGCATATTATTGTTGCATTGGACTCACCACTTGACACCATGCGCGTGACAGGTCTAAAAATAGGTAGTCGGAATATCATATCTCTCGTTACTTGTATCACATGATATAATGACTTGGAAGAGATATGATATTGCGCATATGCCCCGCCCCCTCCTATGACGTCACGTGGTGAGTAACGTTTTAGAAGTCCAACTACACACTAAAAACAAAGTCATTCTCAATTAAAAAGTTTATATACGTCAGTTTAATGCGGTTGAAGTTACGCCTATATTGTCTTTTTCAGATAATATAGATCGCAGCACTAAATTTAATCTTTTTTCATTTTTATTACTTCCAACTGTATGCACTTAAATATTAGTAAAATACGTAATTTGTTAAGAGGTTGTGATGAAACGTCAAACCCCACTGCACGACAGCATATTATTGTTGCATTGGACTCACCACTTGACACCATGCGCGTGACAGGTCTAAAAATAAGTAGTCGGAATATCATATCTCTCGTTATTTGTATCATGCTTGTATCATGCCTTGTTCCAGCACACAAAGTATCTTTGTGCATCGGCTACATCTGCAGCTTCTGAAAGGATGCTTTCAAAAACTGGTCTTATCACAAATGCAAGATAAGGAATCTACTTTCGGGCAAAAGTTCAGACCAGATTGTATTACTAAACACAAACTTGCAGTGGAGATTTAAAACTATTTAATTGTTTCTGTATTGATTCCAGTTTTATTTAATTTAATGTAATTTTTTTATTTCATAAAACTAAAAATGAATTTAAGGAACCTTGAAACATAAGTAACATAACCTTTTGTTTTTATACCAAATTCATTCTCGTCAGTCTACCTTTGAGCTGTTAGATGTTATATTTGATCTACCAATGTCTGTTGCCTACTGATTAGAATTAATTCAATACATGTTTCATATTTCATATCTCAAATCGGTTATGAGTTGCGAGTCCAATCGACTTTTAAAATGGTTGCTCTTCTGCCCGTCGACTAGACTCGTTACGGTTACGAATGAAATGATTATACCGAATAATTTCAACGAATCAACGAATGATCTTGTCGCCATAATTGGTAATCGGATGATCGATTATACCGGCATAATCAATATATTTCGATTGTATCATTCATATTCGCCCATCACTAAAAAAAGTACGTGTTTTGTGTGTTTTTATTCCTTTAACGTCAGCCTATTTCCGCGACTATGGCCAATCACCGACGTCAGAGAGCAGTTTCACCTCACTACCTTGGAAATTTAGCAAACCCTTGCCTTTCTGTAAGGAGGGTAGGGATCTTTAACGTGCCCAACATTGCAGGAACACGGGACCAACGGCTTTACGCCCCCTCCGAAGGGCGGAACGTGCAGACAACTTGCTCAAATACAATGCCACAACCTCGGTTGATGTTAATTGTACAGTATGTACTGATAAAGTGAAAGGAGTACCCTGATATCGAACCCAGTACCCTTCGGTTCAGAGGCACACGTTCTTCCCACTGAACCACCGAGGCTCTAAAAAAAGTACGAGATGTTAAAAGCCACTGGCGGCTCCTTGATGTGCGCATGTGCCAAGATACTTTAGAATGGAATAGGAAACTGTCAAAATTCGATTTAAAATTTTTAAATATTAAAAAAACTCGGGACGCAGCAAGTGCGTTATGGTAGTGAATTTTTTATAAATGCTTCAAATTTAAATAACTCAATTTTCTATAAACTTAGAGACTTTAATTTTAATACGTAGTAAGGTCTTTCCTAAGGCAAGATATCCACAAAATTTCATTAAAATAACTTTGTAATTTTCGGAAAAAAAAATTATTTTCGAAAGAAAATTTAAAATTTGAATATCTCAATTTTCTCTAAACTTAGAAAGTTAAATTTTGGTACGTAGTAATATCTCTCCTAAGGCAACATATATAATAAATTTCATTAAAACAACTTTGTTACTTTCGGAGAAAAAATTTTTTTTCGAAAGAATTAATAAAATAAAGGCACTTGCCAAGTTTCATCGAAATCGGTTAATAATTTTTTGAGTTATCAGACGGATACACACACACACACACACACACACACACACACACATATATATATATATATATATATATATATATATATATATATATATATATATATATATATATATATATATATATATATATATATATATATATATATATAAATTGAAACTGACCCCCGATATGGGTTCTAGGGGTCCTAATTCGCACTCATTTGAAAGAATTTTTGCAAAGTCTCACCATCAATACCTCTCATTAGTGAATTTTTTTAAATAAAAATTCACTAAAATTACATATCATAATTTTTTGTTTGTTTGTTCTCTGTGTACTCCAAGAAAATTTCACATCAGAAAATGATTGCGTCTACTTACTTAATTTATTTTCTAACATTGGTGTAAACTAACGAACCTAAAATAATTATCATAAATATAATAATAGAGTATTGCGTTTTACTCAGTCTTCATAAAGATCAAAGAAGTTGTAAGGGATATACAACCTCTTTGATAAAAATCGATTTTTTATCGTCTGATGTACGGTAAATTTACCTCAAATACGGTAATTTGAAATGCGCGGCACGGTAATTTTGACTACAGCTGTTGGCAACCCAGAGGTGAGGTAAAAATAATTTTTACACCAAAATTGAGAACTGACTGAACACTACAAAGTACTAAGTACTTATAATAGGTATTTAAGTAACAAACTTATTACTTATTTCAAAGTCCACTAAAATAATGGACAATACACGAACTTTAGAAAATAAAGGTGAGTTATACGAGCACCTTGAGGGTGAATTTGAAAAATTTAAGGAAACTATAATGCATTCGCTGGATAATAGTCAAGAATATTGTAACTTTTTTGAAATGTTAAATTCTTTGTCCAGTTCTTTATTTTTTAACATCAAATATGATATTGATGAATTTATTAAAAATAATTTATGTGATCATGAGATGATTAGCGATGACAAAGACAAAAGGTAAGGGCAACTCGTCTTAAGTCTTTGTTATGATATTACCTAATGTGTATCATTTTACAGGCAAATTCAAGAACAGAAAAAAGATTATTTAATTAAATTGCAGACGATTTCTTCGATTATTTCAAGTCATGTCTCAAATATGCAATAGAATATTGGCGAACATTATATATGCTTTTATAATTTGATCGCTATATGTATACTTACCTAATAATTGTAATTCATATATGTATTTATTTGTTAACTTGTAGTTATTATAAGGTATGATTTAAATAAAATCCTATAGTTATGAAACTGAGGACAAAATAATATACCGACTTTAATGTTATATACCTACACCCGTACTGCTCCTGATTTTTTCAAACTGGAATAACAAGCAATCAGTTGATATTAAAATTGTCAACGTAGAAACATATTTTTAACGTTTTGTCTTTTATAATCATTGTATTATAGGTATAATAGGTATGATTTTTTGACCTTATTTAGGTAAACATTAATGGTTTGCCGGTAAAGGGCATTACCTTATTATGCCTGTAGATAGGTATATTAGGTACCTACCTACTTAATAGTCTCTATAGTTATGTAATATATTTTTCTTCAAACCTATTGCTTCTACTGAAAAAATAATGTATTCTCTATATATTAATAATATCATTACTCATTACGGACAAAAAATGACATTGAGAACTGGGGAAAATGGAAAATTATAAATTAAGCTGCTACTCCTGTCATTTCTGCATCTTCATCTGACAGATAAGTGTCGGCTATCACTTGATGTGCAGTTGTATTGAAGAGTATAATCTTTAATTAGATGTATCAAATATTTGTCAGTATTATTTAAAAGAGGACAATGGAACAAATTTTCGTGGTTCAAATACAAAGTGGTATTTTTATTCGGAAGAACTGTCAGATGTGACATAACCTCAATAAAAATGAATTTGGAAGAAAATCGTTTGGCAACATTTACAGAATGGCCTGCAGATTCTGCTGTTGGCCCTGCAAGAATAGCGAAAGCAGGATTTTATTCGATTAGAGAAGACCTAATTGTAGAATGTTTTGCATGCAAATTAAGAATATCAGACTGGAATTACAGTGACCAAATTATGTCCCGACACAAGTTATTAAGTCCAACCTGCCCGTTCGTTCTCGACCCAGCTACTTCAGGCAACGTTCCCATCATTTCACAATCGTCTAGTGTACCCTTTTTAGCCATTTCTTCCAATAGTTCAACAATTGAGTTTTTTAATGAATCTTTTAGGCTTAGAACATTTGAAAATTGGCCAATACCAAATATTGTAACGCCAGAAAGTTTGGCGAAGGCGGGCTTCTACTATTTAAAGGAAGGTGATACAACTAAATGTCCTTATTGCAAAGGTGTAGTGAGGGCATGGGAAGTAGGTGATGATCCAGACTGTGAACATAAAAGACATTTCCCGAATTGCCCCTATGTAATATCAACCATTATCCCAAGATTAACTCAGCGGACTTCAGCTGGTGAAGACTGTCATCCTCATCCTGTAAAACATACATTTACCAATCTGACTGTCATCGGTAATGAAAACTTAGATGAATTAGGTATTTACAAACATAAGGGCCCAAAAAGAGCTGAATATGCAACACTTGAGTCCAGACTGAGGACTTTTGTTTCATGGCCCTCTGATCTAATTCAGACTCCTGAAATTTTGGCACAATCAGGCTTTTATTATGAAGGTATGGGTGACCAGGTTCGGTGCTTTCACTGTGATGGAGGTCTAAGACACTGGGACCCCCAAGATGATCCTTGGACCGAACATGCTCGTTGGTTTCCTAGATGTTCTTTTGTAAAGTTAGTCAAAGGTCAAGATTTTGTAACTGCATGTTCTTTAGAACATAATGCGGGAAGTAATTTGGTAAGTAGACGTTTTGACAATTTTACCATACTTAAGTTGGAAACATCCAATTTCACCCCAATACAGTTTTACACTTTACAATCATGTTGCTATCAAAGTTGGTTTTATCAAAGGACGAATGTAACTTGTAGCACAAACTCGTCCAAGGTTCCAAATGAGTTGCCACAAGGAAAAGTTTACTTTTTAGGTCTTTATATTCTGTTTTTAAGTTGAAAGTTGACAGCTTAAGTAGCACCCAATCAAATTGCATTCTAATATTATAAGATAAACCTGCAAATTGAACACATACGCTTACAAACTAGTTTTTAATAAAGAAACAAATTCATTCCTAAGTAACAATACCTTAGGATATTGGGCTCTCACTGACTCAGGTACTGATTAAATTGGGTGCACTTTTTAGGACCTGGGGGTAATCCTGTGTTGTAGACACCTCACTAGTAAACAAACAATTCGGCTGGAATCGGAGCGCAGAATTGGACGCTGGACGATGTGCACTGTTGCCAGATGAGTATTACCAAGGATCATTTTAAATATAGAAGGAAATCAAGGGGTGAACAAATGTTTTTATAATGTAAATAAATTATAATGTGGCGTCATTTACATAAATCGATATTTGACATCTTTTGCGGAAAGCAGTAGGAAAATGAAAATGTAAAAAGTTAATTTTCAGCCATGGTGGTCCAGGGGAAAAACGTGGGCCTCTGGACCCAAGGGTACTGGGTTCAATCCCAGATTTCCCCTCTCCTCTCTATTTAAGTACATTAGTAACATCAACAGAGGTTGTGCTATTCTGATTGAGCAAGGTAATCTGCACGTTCCGCCCTTCGCAGTGGTGTAAAGCCGTCGGTTCCGTGCCCATGCGATGTTGGGCACGTTAAAGACCCAAATTTCTCGGACAGTGAGGTGAATGAATCACTTTAGTAAATTCAGTGAAGCAATTTCCGTTGCGAATTGCCGATTATAAATACAACTGTATATGCTAATAGTAAACGGTATCCAATATATTTTTTTATGCCAAAATGTTTCATGGTAATGAAGCAATTTCTACTGACAACTGTCAATGATAAACATAACTGAGAAAATGGCTCAAAATGGGCTTCCCTTCGGACTGTTTGTTTATATTTTAGTTTCCAACCTTAAATGAGTGTGAAAAGTGAATAAAGCAATTTCCGTTGTGAATTTCCGATTATAAATACAACTGTATATGGTAATAGCAAACGGTATCCAGTATATATTTTTTTAATTCTAAAAAAAAATGATTTCTGTTAAAAATTTTTTTTGAATTCATCCTCTGATGACGTTGACGTGGTCAACAAAACGATTGTAAGGTCTTTGAGATATGTGTTGTGGTGATTTGGGTTCTCCAAGTGTACTTATCAGTGCTCATAACAGGTTCACATAGGGTACCATGAAACATTTCGGCTTAAAAAAATATATTGGATACCGTTTGCTATTAGCATATACAGTTGTATTTATCATCGGAAATTCGCAACGGAAATTGCTTCATTCACTTTTCACACTCATTTAAGGTTGGAAACTAAAATAAAAACAAACAGTCCGAAGGGAAGCCCATTTTGAGCCATTTTCTCGGTTGTGTTTATCATCGACAGTTGTCAGTAGAAATTGCTTCATTACCATGAAACATTTCGACTTAAAAAAATATACTGGATACCGTTTGCTATTAGCATATACAGTTGTATTTATCATCGGAAATTCGCAACGGAAATTGCTTCATTCACTTTTCACACTAATTTAAGGTTGGAAACTAAAATATAAACAAACAGTTCGAAGAGAAGCCCATTTTGAGCCATTTTTTCGGGTATGTTTATCATCGACAGTTGTCAGTAGAAATTGCTTCATTATCATGGAACATTGCGACTTTTCAAAATAATATACTGGATACCGATTGCTATTAGCATATACAGTTGTATTTATCATCGGCAATTCGCAACGGAAATTGCTTCATTCACTTTACACACTCATTTAAGGTCGGAAACTAAAATAAAAACAAACAGTCCGAAGGGAAGCCCATTTTGAGCCATTTTTTCGGTTGTGTTTATCATCGACAGTTGTCAGTAGAAATTGCTTCATTACCATGAAACATTTCGACTTAAAAAAATATACTGCATACCGTTTGCTATTAGCATATACAGTTGTATTTATAATCGGCAATTCGCAACGGAAATTGCTTCATTGACTTTACTAAAGTGATTAATTCACCTCACTGTCCAGGAAATTTGGGTCTTTAACGTGCCCACCATGGCTGAAAATTAACTTCTTTACATTTCCGTTTTCCTACTGCTTTCCGCAAAATATGTCAAATATCGATTTATGTAGATGACGCCATATTATAATTTATTTACATTATAAAAACATTTGTTCATCCCTTGATTTCCTTCTGTATTTATAATGACCCTTGGTAATACTCATCTGACAACAGTGCACATCGTCCAGCGTCTACTTCTGCGTTCTGATTCCACCCGAATTGTTTGTTTACTAGTGAGGTGTCTACAACACAGGATTACCGGACCTGGGTACCCAACTTGCAAATTTTAATCATTTAGAATTGTAACAACATTTTAGTTGGTTGATGAATGACATATTGCAATAATAAGCAATGTGGTTTCGGTTAGTCCAGTGGGTGGAGTGTTGGCTTTCTATGCAGAAGTTCCAGGTTTTTTCAAATTATTAATTAATTCCGTACATATTGAAAAAAAAACATCTACTGAGGCCATGGCATTGTGGCTGAGCAAGGATTAAGTAATGTAACATTTAGAGTGTGAAAACGTAAAATAAATTAATAATTATTCAGTTGAAAATGACGTACAGTGGTGTGGGACTGAAATCATGAACTAAAAATCAATTGTTGTCTCTCTTTACAGACCACCATCTGATAACAAGGATAATTTCAAGAGAACACTTGAGACTGTTCTATAATTTTTAATTCGAACTTACATAAAATACAGTATGTTTATTGCTGGTGATTTTCATAGATATTGATTTTACAGCAGAAAGCAAGTATAAAGCAACACTAGTTAATGTTATGGCTGCATAAGGACTTTTCCCCATTATCTCACCATTGTTGTTGCCATAAGTGCTCCTCAGATTAAGTGGGAAGCTTGTAAGCTTGTAAACTAATGTGTTTGTCCCCAAACAAGACAAAAACAATATACATCATGTATAAACCACATTCTTTCTTTTAGTGTAGTATTAACATGCTTTCAAGGAAACGTCTTTATGAGGCACCGAAAGCTCTTGGTAAGAAGCAAGGCCCAACAAGAAATTTTCTAATAATACCCACCTACACGTTAAAAAAAACTGATTTGAAACCGAGATTCCATTATGACATGAGGGTTTTCATCAGAACAAATGTAATTACTGTGGAAGGTCATTATAGCATCTTTGGAAAAATTATATTCATTGGTAAATAATATGTTAGTGGTAAAGTCAACAGTTTGTTCGATTTTTTGTAAACTTCAGTGGCCAAATGGTAGTCCAGCGGACTAGTCTGGCCACAATAAGGCTTGAACCTTTTGTATGTGTTACAGGTATAACTAACTGTTGATGCTTCAGAACGGATCAAACTAATTTATGATTTACATTAATATTTGCAGTGATTTTCCTAGTACTAGTATTCAATTTCATGTAAAATGGCTTCTTCCAACTTAGGTATTTTAACACTTAAAGGCCTTCCAGGAATTAGATTTTTTTTGAAATGAGTCTGTATCTGAAAGACGTTTAAATACGCCTCTGAATATTCTCGGATTGGGTGCTGGAAGATTGGAAACCTTTCAATATAAATTAGCATAGCTTAAATAGCATTTTCATCTGCAAGTCCATAAATGCAAACCATGTTGCCAATTTCGGCATTTAAATAACCATAAACCATGGTTAAAACTTTATTTTATTAAAACAAGCAGTAATTAATGTGACAATACACACAATGAAATAAGATGACAGCTTCTTATCAATTATTGTTAAGCATTGCCTCCTAAGACATTTTCATGTACTGTATGGTTTAAGTTTATGGCTTTCCAGATGGAAATATTACTGGGACTAGGCATGTATTTTGGCTGCAGGTAAAGCCGTCGGACCCGTGTCCATGCGATGTTAGGCACGTTAAAGATCCCTATTCGCCTTACAGAAAGGCAGGGGTTCGGCAACATTTCCAGGATAGTGAGATGAAACTACTCACTGGCGTCGGTGATTGGCCATAGTGGCGAAAATAGACCGACATTAAAGAAATAATTTTTTAAAATTATTTTAATTAATGTAATAAGTATCGTAAAAATGCGGTTGGTGAAATAAATCTAATTTTGTCCCTAAGCCGTTTGGAATATAAAAATAACTTTTTTTTCTTGTAACATAGAAATCTAAATTTTGGTGTATAGTTTACTTTTTATATCGTAAACCTACCTACCAAATTTGGTTATCATAGATTTCTTATTTTTTAAGATAAAATTTTTTTTCAAATTAAAACTCAAAATTTTCCCGGAAAACCTCGTCCGATTTTTTTTAATTAACGAACTTGTCAAAGTCATTTACAAAAGGAAGGTACATGCCAAATTTTATCAAAATCGGCCTATTATTCTTTGAGATAAAAATTTTTTTCGAATAAAAACTCAAAATTTTCCCGGAAAACCTCGTCCGATTTTCTTGACTAACAAACTTGTCAAAGCCATTTACAAAGGAAAGGTACATGCCAAATTTTATCAAAATCGGCCCATTATTTTTTGAGTTATCGGTGTGATACATATATATATAAAAATATATATATATATATATATATATATATATATATATATATATATATATATATATATATATATATATAACATATAAAAATTGAAACTGACCCCGGATATGGGTTCTAGGGGTCCTAGATCGCGCTCATTTGAAGAAATTTTTTCAAAATTCAAAAGTCGAGATCTCCTCATTAGTGAATTTTTTCTAAGAAAATTCACTAAAAAGTAAAGAGACACAAATGAAAATGCAATAGCGCATATGACAATGTATTTTCTTAGTAGTATTATACAGGGTACTATTTTATCTTTGATAAATAATTATTCATGCAGCCAAGCCGCATGCAGTCAGTCACTCTGTGACACTATGGGGGATTGACAGGATTATAATTGCGGCCTTTCAATGCCCACCGAAGATCTCGGTCATCGACGTTGGAGTTGCTTCCTTGAGTCATCTCACCAGCCACACATAGTTACTTCGTGATACTATGGACATTTGTTGGGATGTTAATCGCGACCCCTTAATGCCCGCCAAAGGTCCTGGCCGTAGACGTTGGTGCTGGCAGACAATACCTAGATGGATATCCCTATAGGTTAGGTAGAGAGTTGTTGATGTTAATTGAGACCAAGACCGCTAAGAGTTTTGACTCTACTACATCGTGTCCAATCTTTTATATGTTGTAAACAACGTTAACCGCAGGAGAAGGATGATAGATAGAGGGAGAGAGAGAGATAACAATTGATAATATTGTATTCAATTTTAGAAAGGTATTTTGGCAAACAAAGACATGAAAGACTTTAGTTTAATTTGCCTGGTCTGTATGACTTTTAACACTAATAATAATTTGAAATGATGAAACACTGTTTTAGATTTTAACATGTATTGAGCGTTATGTTTTTGGTTTGATGTCCGGACGAGACAGTCGTAAAACCTTGACAGGGTTTGATTTATGAGGACTGCTATGTGGTCATAAAAATACCTTTCTACACCATCTACCTTCTGCAACTTTCTTTATTAATAATTTTTGTTGCTATACCATATTTTTAGTAAATGTATTTTTACAGGAGGAAGTGACTCACAAATCTAGCAATATTCCATCAGCAATTTCTAGGTTAAGAGAAGTGTCAGAAAGAGAACTACAGGAACATATGACTAGTCCTACTGCATTAATGGCACTGAGCATTGGCTTGAATGTGGAGCGTGTGAAGAGGGCTCTAAGAGAAAAGCTGGCACAAACTGGAAGAGGATACACACAACCTGATGCTCTGGTTAGTAGCAATAATTGTATGTTACTGAAAAAATTTTTGTGTATCATTACATAAAACTTTGCTTGTTATTACGTGAAAATATAATAATTAAAAGTATAGCGTTGATAGTTTAAGAGCATGTTATATGGAATAATTAGAATGGCAAGAGGACTTGCTGTTGTTGTTTTTCTTGGTGGTGAAACTGATCTGTAATAAAAATCTGAAAGTTGTGTCTTCGTAGTTTATAAAGATTGTTGCTAGGTTTTTTTTTTCTTTTTTTTTTTTTTGATTAAGTGTTTCGAAACTGTGACTATTAACAGAATCGATGATTTGAGTTACTTCCCAAACAGAAAAACATATTTTTCTCTACTTAAGATGCAAACTGACATCGGTACAGATATGTCCAAATGGACAATCTGATGTTTGCCAGTTTGTCCACAGAGTCTTATCGACTGCCCAGTTTGGGTTTGAACAAGACAAAACATTCACCAAATGTGTTCTGTTCACCCAATTTTTGATAAATGATATTTCCTAAGGTTCATTTTTAATAAATATCCACAGTGAGCTATAAAATGTTCGGGACGCAGCAAGTGCGTTATGGTAGTGAATTTTCAGAAGAATAATATATTATAGTGATTTAGCCTTATATTAAAAGTCATAAAACATAACTTTATTCAATAAGCAACAGTAAAAAATAGGGTAAAGAAGGGCAATATAAATATTTATACAGTAATTTGGATACACAAGCTCAAACAAAACAATTGATAAACAGGAAATATACTCAACAAAAAATACACCAGAAAGCTAAACATGAAAGAAAATTCCTGTGGTTCGTGCATTGAGGGTGTAGAAGGTTTCTGCCCTCTCACCCAAAAACACGGTGGGGGGGGGGGGTCTCCTTCATCTTGTGCATGCATACAACTACCTTCAAAGCATAAAGCACAAGAAAAATTTCTTGGGAGCAACGCACAAGAAAGTTACTGGACCTGGCCGAATATGGGTGTTGTGTGGGGTAGACGGGGTTTAAAGGAGGTATTGCTGCAAAATGCGAAAAACGCATCTTTTCAAAGTCCGACTAAGTGGTTTTTGTTAGAATTTTCTGCTAATATTTCCTCCCCAACCCGCACCCCTATTCATTCTTGGTCCCTTAACTTTCTTGGGGGTTGTTCGCAATCAATTTGCCTTGTGGCCTGTGCATCTAAGGGGGGTTCTAAGCATGGGTCTGATTTTTTTCTAAAAACCCCCCCTGCAATAAACTGTAAATTTACCAAAATTACATTCCACTTCGTCACCTATAATGTCTTTTCAGATAATATGGAGTACAGCACTAAAGTAAATAAATTCACTTGCTGTTTCACTTCTTTTTTATTTTTATATTACATCCAAGCTAAGTAAGTATAATAAAGGGGGGCCCCTAATTAACATTGAGGCTACACAAACTTAAAAATAGACCGCAAGCAAGCAGCTTGTAAATTAAGCTTGATAGGCTTGGGCAGTTAACAAACTTAAGTATGTCTAATTTTAAGCGGGAGACTGTACCTGTTTGAAACATACGATATGAGAAATACAGAAATACGCTTTAAAGTGCTATCTATTAAAAAAATATTTGGCAACTAACCTGTGAAATCATCGATAATAACTATCTAGTAACTTATCTATCAGTACCGTTCTCATTGTGTAAGCAGGTTTTGATACTTGCAAAGAACATTGATGCCCGTGGTACTATATTTAACACAATGAACCTAACAAATATTGTCTTCCGCATGGATACACACTATAAAAATGCCGATACCGTTACTATTACTACATAATGCATGAGTTATTTCCCCCGGTTATACAATAATAATGTCTGTGGGGTCCTGTTTTCGTGGCTCAATTAAGAAACATTAAAAACTGAGTGTTAACACTGCTCTTAGAATATGATTTACTGACATACTGATTTTTTATGTTACGCAAAATTGTATTGTTTTAAGTCATTAACTCACAATTTTCATTTATAACCATCGTCCAATATTTATTTTCGATATTCATATCCATGTTTTAAATATGTTAGGTTAGTTATAAGTCAGTTGTAAAATGTCAATAATATTACATAATAAACCCAAGCGACGAGGAGTAGAAATAATGCAATTGTTAAGCTTGTAAGCAACTTACTGCTGTTAAAAATCGGCGGTGTCGTCTAACGTCAACCAGCTATCAAGCCGCTTGCAGTCGCATGCTAAAATTTAGCACTTTTGAACGCAAACATTGTCCCGGTATTAGGAAAGAAATGTGCCAGCGCTGACAGTTTACAGAATTGTTAGTTGATTGTACACAGTCTCCATCTATAACATTTTGTGTCAACCCTAAGCTGTCGTGACGACGACATACTACCTGGTTCCGCATCGATATGGCGTCTCTGTCGTACATTTCACAATGTTCTCTTTTCTGACATCTTGCAATGATTATAACTTCCATTGTTTGGATTTCTTCTACCATTTATTTAAATAGCATAGCAGTACAGGTAGCGTCATCTGTCTTTGTTCAACATTGTAGATATTGCATTATAGAATCTGAAGTGATGTCGAGGATTATTTTAATATTAATTTCGAATAAGTTTTTTTTCTTTGATCAAAAGGCTTGCAAATTGGTACACAACCACGTCTGTCTATGTTCTTTAAAGTTGTAGATTTTCGTTTCAATCACTTAACGAATTTGAGAGATATTGCGCTTTAAAAAATATTTTTTAATTTTTTGTTAAGAAAAATTAGGCGTTAAGATCTGATGAACGAACTCATCCAAGCCATTAATAAAATAAGGGTAATTCCCAAATTAACCGCTTTTTAACCACGATGTACATTTACGTCCTGGTCCGCATCTTCCCTCAATATTTCCCTACATAATCAACTTCAGCATTTCATAGCTCTATTCTCCCATCACACACCCGAACTAGTAGATCTTCCGTTTTTTCTGTATCTATAACTTCTTTGTCTTTCTTAATTCACTGAAAGACACACTTTAAACATGGTAGATCCAAAAAATTCTTAGAGTGTGCCGACAGGTCTATAGTTCGAACGCTTCTAAGCATTTGATGGTGTTCTCTGTTAAAGTCCAAACTTCGGTGCCGTCAGACCTATGTACTAATTGTATTATGTTTAAATTGAGGGCGATACAGTTAGCAGGTTTTTGAAAACAAATTGTACGCTCCATTTTATACAGGTGTTTCTTGACGGACATGTGTCCCGTCAAGAGTCCTGTTATCTTCCTGAGCTGTCCTCTGATAAGATTAAGCTGCTCCACAGCTCTCTTTGTTCATTTCTGACCCAGGACTTAATGGATCCCCTGGCAGTGCTCTTCGTCACGCCCAGGACCGGTTCTGGTCCCGTAATTGGTTCTGCTGACCCTCTCTTCGCGAGACTGTAAGCTTCTTCATTGTCTTTCACCCCCGAGTGACCGCCACCCAGATGAGGATGACCTCCTTCTGCCCAGCCAGGTCGCTCGTCTCGTCTCGGCATTCACTTACCAGCCCCGAATTTACCTGTGGGCTACTTAGGGCCTTAAGGGCTGCCTGGCTGTCTGTGGCTATGAGGATCCGCTTGTTGGTGTAGCCCCTCCTCTTGTTCTCCCGCACGCAGTGTAAGATGGCGTACATTTCGGCCTGAAAGACGATTGCATGAGCTCGGAGGGAAATACTGTGATTTACCCTTGAATAAACGCCTTCCCCGTCCCACGCTCCCCGCCGGATCCGCCTGTGAACCAGACGAGCGCGTCCCGTGGTAGACCCGGCGTCTCCCCCCGCCATGCCTCGCGGTCAGGGATTTCCACTGTAAAATTGTTTTCCCTGCAGATTTGTGGGTTCCCGAAGTCTGACCTCATTTCAAGCATGGGCTCCTTCTCGATCTCCTGAATTTTGCAGTGGCCCCTGCAACCCGGGTTGATCTTCAGTCTATCATTGCAGGCTAGTCTGTATAGTCCTAACCTGGCCTCCCCCATGATAACTAAGTGTAGAGGGGGGGGGGGGGGGCAGATCCAGCAACAGCTCCATGGCGGCTGTTGGGGTTGAAGTCATCGTCCCTAAGTTGTGTTTAGTGCAGCATCAAAGATTTTACTCACTGTGTGTGTTGGTTGTGTGAATCTTGTTTATGAAAGCTGTAGATATGACAAAGAAGACATTTCTGAGTGGAAATAAAATATTATGTGGAAACTGTAAGGTTAAACAGTATGTGATGGCTACAGATACTGAAGAAAGACTGACTATCTTGGAAGATCAAATTCAAGAATTGCCATGTGAAGAAGATTAAAGAACATGAAGAAGAAGCTGAAGCAATAACTAATTGAGTTAACACATAAGAAAAACAGAAAATGCAAGAGTTGCAGACATATGTAAAAAAAAGCTAAGGAAGATAAACAAAGAATTGATAATAGGGAAGAAGAAGAAATAGATGTTATCAAAAGAAGGAGAAAACTTGATTGTAAATGCTGCTTGTAAACAAGCACAGTGTGTCCATTATTAATGAATGAAACAGTAAATTTAACGAAAATGCTGGTGTCTTATCAATAGAGACATAAGAAAATACCTGTACAAAATGTTGCCGTCTTCAAATAAACGAAAGACAAGCAGCATCATCAGCCTACAGTAACACTTTTACCTTAGAAGCATTCATTAGTCAAGTCACTTCAGTAGATCTTTTGATAAAGAAAATAACATTTCCAGTTAGGGTATCTTCTTTTGCGTTCGATGTAACTCATTATACAGTGAGCACCTAAAGTACCCCACCCCCCTCCCACCCCTCATTTCTGAACCGTCCTGTGTATTGTGATGAAATTTGGAATGATGATATATTCGAATAGTATGCATTTTTTGACATATCAATGACAGCTTTAAATGTCAAGGTGACAGCTGCGCGCCTTTTCGGATTATTTTTTTAAATGGAAACGGGAGTCGAGTGATACCTCATTTTGAAGGTCTTTTTATGCTCAAAACATTCTCCAGTTTTGAAAACACTTGGTTCAGTATTTTCCAAATGAGAATAAATAATATCGGTTTCTGCGTTATGACTACCCTTGTTTATAACACAATTTTTTTACCTATTAGATGTCATTATCATAGTTCCTGTCGTACTGTTTCCCCAGTAAAGTACACATAGATAATTTTTAATTATTTATGTTTCAAAATAAAACACAATTTAACATTAACAAATAACAACTAATTAACCCTTACTAGGAGAAAAACATTTCAAATTAAATCTAAAAGCACATGATGAAGTGGTTACTTCTACAGATGTTGAAAATGACCACCATGGACCTCCTGACAGATAGATATTCTACGGGTAAATTCTTCTCTGACATTATGAAGCATCTGTGGCGTTATTCTTGAACAAACATCTGTAATTCGTTTCTAAGTTCTAAGTTCATTTAATGAGCCGGGAGCCGTTTTGTAAGCCTCAGATTTAACGTACCCCCAAAGAAAAAATCTAGAGGCGTGAGGTCTGGGGATCGAGCTGGCCATTCCGTAGGACCTCGACGACCAATCCATCTATTTTCATAATCCTCACCCAGGTAATCTCTGACTTGTCTAAAATAGTGAGGTGGGGCTCCGTCTTGTTGAAATATAACCTCTTGAAACTCATGGGGGTTTTGGGCAACAACATCATCAACAAGTGGAGTAATTGTATTTTTTTTATATTAAACAAGGGTAGTCATAACGTAGAAATCGATATTATTGATTCTAATTTGGAAAATACTGAACCAAATGTTTTCAAAACTGGAGAATGTTCTGAGCATAAAAAGACCTTCAAAATGAGGTATCACTCTATCCCCGTTTCCATTAAAAAAGAATATTCCAAAAAAGCGCGCAGCTGTCACCTTGACATTTAAAGCTGTCATTGATATGTCAAAAAATGCAGACCTTTCTCATATATCATCGTTCCAAATTTCATCACAATATACCGGACGGTTCAAAAATTAGAGGGGGGGGGGCTTTAGGTCCTCACTGTATATCCCAACTATTAATCACAGATATTATCAACATTCGATAAAACACTTTTTTACCAGCATTTGCAAGATTTTTGTATCATATCGCATCTGGTCTGCGATATCCCGTCCACCCATTATTTCGTTGTCAAATGATATCGCAGTGGGGCAAGGAACGTATACTCTTTTATCAGTTTTGTCTTTTCTCTTCACAGTTGTCATTTTCAGACTGTGACAGTTAATCAATAATATTACTTGTTTGGTATCTTGCTATTTGGTCACAATAGAGCTTGACTGATTGGAGAAAAACCCGCATTCATGTCTATTCATTCTTATTTTTTCCATAAATTTTTTGAGCATGTTTTTTATGGTTAGTATCGCCGTTCGTACTGCGAAATACTGAAGACAGTCCATTGAGTTTACTGAGGTAAAAAACCTACCAAATGCCAAAACCACATTTGGACTTTTGGTCTCATACAGTTTTTTTTAACATTGTTTCGCCAAGAGTTCTGCTTCTTTCCACAGCATTTTTGCCACAATATGCATTTATATCATAAGTGTATTCTGTTTTAGCATCATAAGTGCACTATAATTTTATACCTCACTTCACATATTTTTATACTGCTTTAGACTTTCTCCCCTTGAATCCACCATGCCCTTGTTGATACTTTGGCTTGCACTGTCAGATCTGTACTTGTGAAAGGTGTATTTTAAACAGGAAAGTAGCATGTGTATGTAGTAAAGTTGCAGCCTTCTTGCTTTCAGTGAATTATCTTTAAAAATCGCGACTTTTGAATTTTGAAAAAAATTCTTCAAATGAGTGCACACCAGGCCCCCTAGAATCCATATCCGAATTTAGTTTCAGTTTTTATCTGTTTACATATATACAAGGTGACGCATTTTTACAGTAAAGCTCAATATAATTATTATTATGCAAGATACGAGAAAAAATTGAATACGTTACTTATAGAGTGTCTTGAGCTGCATCTTATAAAACTATTTTGACAATCAGAGGGTGGCCCATAAGTGGTTGTTAATACCTAGAAATTTTTTTCGATCATCTTTTATATTAATAATAATAACATTTTTTATTGATTCTTTAAGTACCCAGATGGGTTTAGAACACGTCAATAGGTACAGGGTCTGTTCCTTATAATTAGTGCATCTTCTCCTACTTTCATTTTTGAAGATAGAAAAAATCTTTCTGAATAAAAGTTGTAGAACTTTTCACAAGCTGTGAGAATTTGCTTTTAGAAAAACCAAATTAGGATCGCAATTGAAAAAATTACCTAACCTCACTTTCTTAAATAGAACACCCTATATATGATTGCTCAGAATGGAAGTCCATTTTCTTCTGATTTCTAAAACTGGCTCTATGTAGTGGTTATCAGACCAATGATAAAATATGGAGCCATAGTTTCGTGGCCTAAGGCACTTCGTGGTATCGCGAGGACCAAACTGGCTCATCTACAGAGACAAGCTTGTCTGATGATAACGGGAGCGATAAGCACCGCACCATCAGCCGCTCTGGAGGTCCTCCTCAATATTCCACCTCTTCACATATGGTTGGAGAAGGTGGCGAGGTGGACAACGTACATACTAAAACAAACGGCTGACAGCATGCCGAAGGAAGTCAGTCGGGGAGGGTCCGGACTCCTCGATGACATTTAGGGTCACGGGAAGCTGGGAATGGTCTCAGACTTGATGCCTACAAAGATCAGTAGAGATCTGTCTTTCAAGACCGTCCTCCCGGAAAGGGAGGACTGGGAGCGAAATCAAACGACCCGATTGAGTGCCGATCTCTGCTGGTACTCTGACGGCTCCAAAACCAATATGGTAGTAGGAGCCGGCGCATATGGAGGCAGCACCGATGCTAGACTATCAGCTAGCCTCGGCAAGTACGCAACCATACACTAGGCAGAAGTGTATGCCATCGAGATGTGTGCAAGGGAAAGTATAAAAAACCAGTGCACACACAAATCGATAAAGTTATATTCAGATAACCCAACTGCAATAAAGGCTCTTGGTTTCTACCGGTGTAATTCAAAAACGGTATGGAGTTGTAAATCTGCCCTTAACGAACTGGGCAGCTGTAATGAGACGTCGCTGGTCTGGATACTGGGTCACTCGGGCCATGATGGCAATGTTAATGCCGACACGCTTTCCAGGAGTGGTGCCCAGAGAGACTTTGTCGGACCAGAACCGGTGCTGGGGATAACATCATGCACAGCAAAACGCACCTTAAAGACCTGGACAGAAAGAATGATAATCCAGTATTGGCAAAATCTTCCAGAATTAGCTCACTCTAAGGCCTTCATAAATGGCCTGTCTGAGTCAAGGGCTAAAAAACTTCTAGAGTTAAACAGACAACAACTAAGTACTCTAGTCGGCCTGTATACAGGACACTGCCGCTTGCGTCACCACATGCACCGTATTGGAATCGGTCAGGAGACCGAGTGCCGGCTGTGTATGGAGAGTGACGAGACAGCAAAGCACGTACTGTGTTCCTGTCCGGCAGCGGACAGGACTAGATACCGGCTCTTTGGCAAGATAAAGTTTGCTCCAGAGGATCTGGATCAACTTTCGCCCACAAAGATTATCGACCTCTGCAGGAGGCTGGCTTTGTTGGGCGAAATATAGACCTTTAGGTGTGAGCCACAATAGACCTTATGGTCGCGGTGGAGGGTCCGATATGGCCCACTCACATACAAACCTAACCTAACCATGATACACATCCACTTAAAATAATAATAACAACAATAACTGTAATTCCATATACAATATAATGTACTGCAGCAAACATAAAACATGTCAGAAAATAAAACAAAACACAATCTAAATAGCTCATCAATACAAACAAAACACAATGTCATAAAAAATATAAATATGTACAATTAAAAATGTGGAAATCAACTAAAGTGGACATCATAAAACATTTATCATTAAAAATTGGTGCTATAAAAGTCTTCCACCCTATACAAAACCTGGTCAGTGAGAACCATCCCAGATGTACCTTAAGCCTCTGAGAGGGCAAGCTTCTAATCTCGTTGGGGAGGTGATTGTACAGCTCAATGGCCTGATGATACACATTTCTTTGTATTGATGACAAATGTGTCTTTGGCGCCTTCAAATCTCCATTTCTTGTATTGTAAGTATGTTTGCTCTTGCAACTACTAAAGGAGACATAACTTTCATACAGAATAGGCTCCAATACTTACAGAGGGGTTCCAGAAGGTTCTGTACCTTGTGCTTAACATGCTTCCTTTCATTAATCCTTGCTTTTAAAGTTGATCAACTAGGGCGTCAATTTCACATGTCCTGCTTTTCAAGGACTGTATATTCTGATGAAATATATGTACTAAACCATTTGCAGCTGTTGCACAGTTATCAGACCCATCAGCACTGTAAAGTTTACCCCCCTGATATCCCACAGTCATCGCTCACCTCAAAGCAACAGCCACAGGATGCACATACACTGTCCTCATTAATTTATTGACTGAATTCGTTTCATGCGAAAAAGAAATTTCTTCTGTACCCTGGAAGTCTCTCTATCATCCCCCAACATGTCACCTCCAACAGCGTCCTGCACACCACAAACTGTCATTGTCCTGCCACAGTATATTAAATTCTCAAAGTCTGTATTCTCTGAAAGATCTATGTCAACGGATTCATCACCAGGTTCATTAACTATTTCTTGTTCAAGATCAATCACATGAGATCCACCAGTAGGTCTATTAACTATTTCCTGTCCAACTGTTTTCACAAACACCAGATCCTTGGTTACTGATTGCGGTGCCTTAATTATACCAACAATTTTTTTCACTGTGTTATAGTTCCCCATCTTGACACCTCTTACACTACTTATATCCACAAACGATGCTTTGCATTCCGTTTACTTTTTCGACAAATTCTTTCAGTTTCTTGTTAAATTTGTCAAGCCTTCCAAAATGTTGCTTGTTTAATGATATCCTTGGTACAGAACATACAATGACATTTGTATGCAAGCATTGTTTTATCTTGAATAGAATTTCTCTAAAAGATGGATATCTTTGAGCAAAAAAGTCATCTTCACCAGCCATCCCTACAACATAATCATTCTCCGTAAATGTTCCCAAAAGATCATTTTCAAAATAATTTTCAGATCTTAACATTCCTTCCAAACTCATCGCACAAAATCAACACTCTACCACCATCAATTCCATGACAATGTTACTCTGGATGTTCACTTGGTTTCAAGTTTACCCCCGGAATATAAAACATCTCTTTCAGCAACATTTCTCTTATTTCCTCCTGTAAACCTTCTACTTCAGCTTTTATTTTCTGGTTAACCTGATTTAATTTCTCTATATCCTTACTTAGCTTCTTGTTAGCTGTATCCATATCTTGCAATCCTGTGTTTATTATTGCATTTTTGCATTTTTCTTTGAAATAAGATGCATGTTTGTAAGAAAAAAATCGAGACGCAGTAAGTAAGTGCGTTTTGGTAGTGAATTTTCATTAAATGCTTTAAATTTCAATAACTCAATTTGCTATTGACCTAAGGTTAGTTGGCTAGGAAACCAGTTTTCTCAGAAACATTTAAAGTTTATTGTCGGAAATTTTTTGTACATTTTCAAACAATAAGTTATTTTGATAAAATCTGGTACATTGTTTCTACTATATAGGTTATACCGGTAACCAAATTGATGCCGGCTTGCATTAAAGAGACATATTTGCTATTAAAAACATTTTAATGGAAATTCACTTCCATGTCGGTTGATCGATGGTCAGGGACGGCCGGTTGCAGCTCTAAAATGTTATGTTATCATGGTTATGGGATTAAGTTACACACTGTGATTTGTCGTTTTTGATTGTTGTCGGGAGAGTCGCCTCGGATGTTTGGCGGCGCTCGCTGCGGCAGGGGAAGAATTTGGTGTGTTACAGCAGACGGTGCAATACACCATTGCATGTGGCGGTGTTGTTTGTGTTTGTTGTTATTCTCGAGGGTTTTTTATCTCCTGACTGTCAATTACTCTGGGTTTTACTTCATTGACAGTCATAATTCTGTTGTGTGTTGTGGTTTGTATGGTGTGGGCATATGGAGTTAGTTTTGCTGTTTTTGACTTTTACTAATTGTAGAACGCTGCCAAATATTGTTCACTTTATGATACTCTACACTAATGTTACGATAGTTTTTTGTGTTGTTTTATCAGTTTGTTTATCATGTCGCATAGACATTTCCGCTAACAAGCAAGTTTGCTTCTGTGAAGATGTCTAAGTCTTATAACTATAAGGATAATTGGTAACTGATTACTTTAGAATGTATGACATGCACGTTTATTGATTTGTTAATAATTTGTTAATAACATACTTGCTACGTCCAGACTTTTTTAGTATTGTTGAAATAAATTTTGAATAGAAGGAACAAACACCTGTTTCTAGATATAGCTACATTTACCACTTTCTTTCCCAAAAATGGATGAGAGGACCAATAATTGGGCACTCTGTTGTAGCACATTAGCAATGTGCAGCCGACAGTGATCATAACTTCAACTGCATCAGTAAGGGAAATCACTTGCACAACTTTTCACAAAATCTGCACAAACAATTGTAAAAAAGCAACAAGAACTAGAACCATGGTCACATGCGTACAAGCCAACTGCAATTTGCAACGTTGCCAATACTAATAAAACTGACTATATAAAACGGGACATATCAGACCAGGTGGATAGCTTAGTATGTGTTCGGAATTATATGAATTGAACCACTTTTTTGTTAGAGATGCATCATTTTCTATTTTAACAGAGAGCATGTTCTATTTTCCAGCAGAAAGTCTAATAATGGATTCCACTATTTCCTTCAGATCCACCACCCAAGCCTGCAGATTCCTTTGGTTTATCACTGCCAACACCAATTACTACACATAATATTTTCATAATACATATTTAACTTTCTTTGAAGATCCAATATCTGACATTTTAAATAATTTTTCTGTTTAAAACCGAAAGAAATCTTTTATGTTAACCTTTACCCTAAATGAGTTTTAGCTGTCTCGGAGCAGGTATAAAATCCAGTTATCACAAATATTTTTTTATTATGTAGTTAGCGAGAACATATTTATGTTGAAGTATCTTACATATCTCTTATAATAAATATGTTATACTGTCATAGAAATTCAACACTGTAAAATAGTTATTAATTGGTCACTAAAACAACAGTTTTCTTTTAAAAGCGAAACTGTCTTTACAGGTACGTTAATATAAGTGTTAGTTAAAGTCACAGAGTTACTTTGAAATAATTTCTTAATATATTCAAATTTATAAGTGAATAGAAAGTATCAGTGGAATACAATAAAAATATACTATAAAAGAATTCAATTTTCTAGGTAGAAACGTTTTATAAGTTGGCTGTAGAAACTCTTTTATAATGATTCTGTTACCGTTCTATAAAATATTTTATAGTTCTGCTATACCAGGTGATGATTTTAAAGTCTTACAGTAGGATATCTGAAAAACCGCTTGAAGTATTTTGCTAAAAATTTGGTGAGCTGATAAGTAGGCTTGGCGACACATTACGAAATATTTTTCATATTTACCCCTCCTCATTTGACGGGCCGGTGTCACGTTATAAATGTCAAATGGAATGGTGTTTTTTTCTTGTTCAAAAATTCGATTATCCAGGAAGAACTGCGAATGCACGTTGAAAATCGATGCATTTACTCTACTTATGAATTTTCCACTAAATAAAATTTGGTTACATTTTCTTGAAGGCCACCTAAATGGGGATGTACAATGATTTTTAAGGCACAATTTACCTTAACTTCTGAACATCGAAGAAAAGTAACAAGAAGAGGTCTGGTTTCAGCAAGACGGACCTCCGCTACACTTCATGCACCAAGTCAGAGGTACCTAAATAACATGTTTGGAGATAGATGGATTGGTCGTAGTGGCCCAGGAAACTGGCCCGCAAGGTTTTCTGATCTCACGCATTTAGATTTTTCTTTTGAAAATTTATAAAGGGAAAGTTGTGGCTATTAACACCGACCACAAGAAAAAATATGAGAGACTGAATTAGACAAGTATGTTAGTAGTCCTTGAAATGTGTGCTACTCTTGTCAAAGAACAATTTGCAAATGTTTGGAAGCAAATGGAAGACATTTTGAACACCTTTTAGAACACAACTGTCGTTAACTTAAGGTATTTCATGACCGGTGTGATTTTGGCGGCCAAATTTCCAGTAGCCGATTCACAAAAACAACCGAACATTTTACAGGACTGTAACAGGGATGACACACAAGATACATTTTGCTTACGTTACTCACTCACCAGTTCTTTATTAACAAGGTTAATGTTCAACTCATCATGGGAGGGGAGGAAATCTTGGTAGAGATTTCAATTTTTGTTTCAAAAACTATACATACTAACAGATTAAGACCGAGCATGGTTATTGTTCCTAAAAAATGCTATAAAAAAATATAGACCCTTACACTTGCAAGCCGGAGAAGAGATGGGAAGGGAGGAAATCTTGCTAGACATTTAAATTTTTGTTTAAAAAACTATACATACTAACATATTAAGACTGAGCAAGGTTACTGTTCCTATAAAATGCTATCAAACCTCACACGTGAAAGCCGTAGGATAGATGGGAGGGGAGGAAATCTTGGTAGATATTTGAATTTTGAAATAAAAAATTAAATATCTACTAAGATTTCATCCAGAGGAGGGGCTACACCAACAAGCAGATCCTCATAGCCACAGACAGCCAGGCAACCCTTAAGGCCCTAAGTAGTCCACAGGTAAATTCCTGGCTGGTGAGTGAGTGACGAGACGAGACGAGCGACCTGGCTGGGCAGACCGAGGTCACCCTCATCTAGGTGCCGGGTCACTCGGAGGTCAAAGGCAATGAAGAAGCTGACAGTCTCGCGAAGAGCGGGTCAGCAGAACCATTTATGGGACCAGAACCGGTTCTGAGCGTGACAAAGAGCAAGTGTAGGGGACTATATTTTTTAATAGCATTTTATAGAAGCAATAACGGTGCTTAGTCTTAATCTGTTAGTATGTATAGTTTTTGAACTAAATTTAAATATCTACCAAGATTTTCTCCACTCCCATTTTCCCTACAGCTTGCAAGTGCAAATGGGCTATATTTTAGTGAATTTTTAATTAAAAAAATTCACCAATAGAGAGGTATCGATGGTGAGTTGGTGGTTGCAAAAATTTTTTTAAATGAGCGCGAACTAGGACCCCTAGAACCCATATCCGGGGTCAGTTTCAATTTTTATATGTTTATATATGTATATATATATATATATATATATATATATATATATATATATATATATATATATATATATATATATATATATATATATATATATATCCGATAACTCAAAAAATAATTAACCGATTTCGATGAAACTCGGCAAGTGCCTTTCTTTTATTAATGGCTTGGATGAGTTCGTTAGCCAGGAAAATCGGACAGGGTTTTCCGGGAATATTTTGAGTTTTCTTTAGAAAAAAAAAATTTCTCCGAAAATTACAAAGCTGTTTTAATGAAATTTACCACATATGTTGCCTTGGGAGAAACGTTACTACTTACCAAAATTCAACTTTCTAAGTTTACATAAAATTGAGTTATTCAAGTTTTGAATTTTCTTTCAAAAAAAATTTTTTCCTCCGAATATTACAAACTTATTTTAATGATATTTGGCGGATATCTTGCATTAGGAAAGACCTTACAACATACCCAAATGAAACTTTCTTAGTTTATAGAAAATTGAGTTATTCAAGTTTGAAGCATTTAAAAAAAATTCACTACCATAACGTACTTGCTGCGCCCCAAACTTTTTTAATTTAATTTTTATAGGAACAATAATTATGCTTCGTCTTAATCTATGAGTATGTATAGTTTTTGAAATAAAAATTTAAACATCTACCAAATTTCGTCCCCACCCATCTCTCTTAAGGCTTGCAATAGTGTAAGGGGCGATTTTTTTTTTTTTTTTTTTGATAGCATTTTATAGGAACAATAACCATGCTTCGTCTTAATCTGTGAGTATGTATAAGTTGTTGAAATAAAAATTTAAATATCTACCAAATTTCCTCCCCTCCCATCTCTCCTACAGTTTGCAATAGTTTTTTTAAAAATGTGTTACAGGAACAATAACGGTGCTTAGTGTTAATCTGTTAGTGTGTATAGTTTTTGAAATAAAAATGAAAATAACTACCAAGATTTCGTCACCTCCCATATCTCAGTGTAAGAGGCTATATATTTTCATAGCATTTTATAGAATAACCATGCCTAGTCTTAATCTGTTAGTATGTACAGTTTTCAAAATTCAAATATCTAACAAGATGCCATTTCTTATACGGCTTGTGAGTGATTGTGGGTAAATTTGTTGACAGCATTATATAGGAGCAATAACCCCGCTATATTTTAATCTTTTTCTATGTGCGTTTCTGAAACAAAAATTAGAAAATATAATTTGGTTACCTCCTCTTCTCATTATTTCGGCTTATTGGTAATGAGAAATATGTTTTTCATGCTGTTATTGTAGCAATGTAATGCGTTAAACGATAACCTTGTTAATGATGAACCGATGACTAAGTAACTTGAGTAAAATGTATCTTGTGTGTCATCCCTGTTACGGTCCTGTAAAACGTTCGGTTGTTTTCGTGAATCGGCTGCTAGAAATTTAGACGCCAAAATCACAGCGCTTATTTCACACTGGTTCTTACGCTAATGTTATTTATTGGTAAATTCATAAGTATGCAACCAGTAGAGGAAATGCAACAATTTTCTACGTACATATGCAGTTCTTCACGGATAATCGAATTTTTGAAGGAAAAAAACACCATTCCATTTGATATTTATTACGTGAAACCGGCCCTTCAGAATGAGAAGCGGCAAATGTCAAAAAAATTCAAAATATGTCCCCCAGCCTACTTATAACCCCACCAAATTTTTATTCAAATACTTCAAGCGCTTGTTTAGATATCTGATTATAACACTTTAAAATCCTCACCCTGCATTTTGAAGATAAACTTATAAAACACTTCAGATATCTACAACAGAATAGTGTTTATTGCAGCTTTATATAATGAATCAGTATTTTGAAAGTGTTAAATTACCTATAAAACAAAATAGTCACATAACATTAGAATTATAAAACAACTTTGCTCGTTGGGATAGTTTCTCAAAATATTGTTTCCAGCATTCTTTCACATCTTCCTCTCCTGATGTCCCCATTTTGTGGTTTAACCCCAATCATATTGTTTCTTCTGCTTTGTGAATTGTGAGAAATTAAAAATTATACGGTATCCTTTTTCTAAAAATTTAAACTTTTTGCAGGTAGAGGCAGCTTTAAACTTACAACATGAAGAAGATGATATGTCTGGTGAACATGATCACAGGCAAAGTCGGACTTCCAATTTGCGGAGGAATGTTTTATCAGCTGCATTAGATAATGTTGTAGAGAAGACACCACAGGTTCCTGACACACAAGACACTGATCAAACAGAAGTGGTTGATAACTTGCATTGTGACGAAGTTAATAATGATGAAGCCCAAGTTACCAAACCCTATTCTTTAGAAGAAGAGAACAGATTATTGAAGGAAGCTAGATTATGTAAAATATGTATGGATGTTGAAGTTGGAATAGTATTTCTACCCTGTGGTCATTTAGCAACATGTATTAACTGCGCCCCCAACCTTGAAGATTGTCCTGTCTGTAGATCTGCAATCAGAGCTACTGTTAGAACATTTTTATCCTAATTAAAACAACCCGAACACATTTCTTATCCTTGTATTCCCTAGTTGTCGTTATAATATAACTTCAGATGTTTTATTTTCGTTGATTTTTCTTTGAATTTCTGGACTAAATAATATATTACTTATACTTATAAACGTGATTTTTATTGTCCGTGTAACAAATCCCAAAGTGTGTGCAAGGGTGGGTCCTTATACTCCACCCCTGACACATTTGAAGAAGTCCCTGGAGAAACGTTGTAACCAACATTTCCTCAAAGTTGCTGAGTTCGATCGATCTGATCTGAGTACATTGATACACGTGATTTCCTATCTGTAAATGGCTAGTGGTAGAGAATCAGTCTGAAACCGCATTCCAGTGGAATAACGTTATATCTGTTCCAAGAAGGATGAAACAGCAAATGTCTTAAAGTCAAGCCATATTAGATCTTTTAAATAAAGCTAAAAAAAAGAAAGTGAATATAACGGAGTAGAAAGACAATAAAAGAAAGATATTGAAGCAACGTGGTAAAAGTTATGTGCCTAAAAAGACAAGAAAAACCTGCAAAACAATGGTCTGCAATGGGAGGTGGAAGAATGTTGTAAGCAAACGATTTTAATAATAAGAATTAGAGGTGTGCGAAGCTTCGAAATTTCGAACCGAACCCGAACTCGAACCGAACCTTCGGTTCGAAAATATGTTCGCACTAGCGATGTTGAAGTAGTTCGAAGTTCGAAATATTTAATTCTCCAAAATAGTTCGAAGTTCGTTGCTCAAAAATACTTCAAAATTTAATTGTACAGGCATTGAATGCTGCCAAAGGTAGCGAAGTTGCGGCCCTGTTAACTCGGTAGCGGCGCTTTAAACTCGTTATCTGTCTCATTGAGTCGATAGTGTCATTTTAGAAAATTTCACTCATACATATTTTTGACAGTTGGTGGGACACATTGAGACAGGACGGAGCCATTTAGCAATCATAGAATTATTTTTCTTATATATCCTAGCCTCCTATCACCTTTTTCAGTAAGAACATTATAAGGCGGCATTCGAAGGCCATTGGTAACGTAAATTTTCAGAATTTATGAGGATAATTGCAGATTGCCTTTGGAAAACACTGGTTTCAATATGCTTTTTTTACACTAAGCCAAAACAATTACATATTCACAATCAGGAGACAAGTTCCGGATGCAGCAAGTGCGTTATGGTAGTGAATTTTCATAAGAATATATAATATATTAAGTTCAAATTTTAAGTGGTTATTTTATACCTATCATGCTCACTTTGAACCTTCTCTTGTTCGCTAAAACTGCCCAGCCAATGCCAAACAACAACAACCTATTTATAATTGAGCTTATTTATAGATCTAGAAATCTAAAAAAGTTTCAAATATTTTTTATTTCTGTATTTGATTTAACGTTGACCCATCTCCACAATGATCAGCACCGGAAGGCATTTTCACCCAACCAACCTGCAAATTTGTCAAACCCTTCCTTTTTTGTAAAAAGAATGGGAATCTTTTACATATCAAATATTGTATGTTACAATATTCCTAAATTTGGTATTTGAGGAAATGATATATGAACACCAAAGAATTTTGGGTAGTTCGATGTTCGATTTTGAATTTCTAAGAAGTTCGAAGTTCGACTGTGAACTTTAGATATATTATTTCAGAGGTTCGAAGTTCGAGGCAACATATTTGCTTGGGTTCGTTTATAGTTCGGTTCGAACAAAACATGGGTTCGCACACCTCTAATAAGAATATAATTTATTAGTTTGATATACCCATTGGCTGTCGAACATGTCATGCAACAAAATATACAAAAATATAAACCTCACAAAATAAATATTATATATGTAGGCTTCGTGTTTTGCATGTCCACAGAGTAGAATTAGGATTTTGACGTTTCGTTCTATCGCCGAGCTGACTGTCACGAAGCACACTGACAGTTCATGAAATAGGATAACACGAAAAGTATGGAGGGCTGACAGAACAGACGTCAGCGGCAAGCGAGATTTATCAATGAATTTTGAAGTGTAAAGTTTCTCTAAGTCGTGTTAATTAACCGTAGACAACTTAAAAGGGGCCTACATATACAATCTTTGTTATTGAAGAAACTAGCTTATTTCTGGTTCTTGTATCATAAAAGTGTGTTTGTGCATATTCGACGAACAGATGTAAATTTTGCCTAACAAAAAATATAGAATCAAATATGTACATAGGGATTATAAGGTAAGTATGTTAATACATTTAAAAGGGAGCTTACGAGATTCTGTTTGTTTCAGTCTAAGAATTTATTATTTTTTTTCTCCCTTAGGGCTCGTCCACGTCTTTGCTGCCCAGATACCAAAATCACTGCCTTGAACTAGTCTGCACAGCAACTGGCAGGGTGAAGTTTTATATTGCTCTGTCTCCGGTCTAGGCTGTCTGTAGATCATTTGTCTTTTGCAGTCCAGAGCTTTACACTCGCTGGACTGATTCCTCCCCCTTGCCACAGAGTCTGCATGTCAGGTCCCCCTCAAATCGTCCCATTTAATGCAGGTGTTTCTTGACAGCCAAGTATCCCGTCAAGAGTCCTTTTATGTTTCTGAGCTGTCCTTTGCTAAGATTTAGCAGCTCCACAGCTCTTTGAACTGGGTTCCTCAATTACTGACTTCCCATGTCTGCACCTTGGACAGTCTGTCCAGTACACCTTATGTTCGTTTCTGACCCAGGACTTAAGGGATCGCCTGGCAGGGCTGTTCATCACGCCCAGGACCGGTTCTGGTCCCATAAATGGTGCTGCTGATCCTCTCTGCGCGAGACTGTCAGCTTCTTCATTGCTTTTGACCCCCGAGTGACACAGCACCCAGATGAGGGTGACCTCATTCTGCCCAGCCAGGTTGCACGTCTCGTCTCGGCATTCACTTACCAGCCTGGAATTTACACGTGGAATACTTAGGGCCTTAAGGGCTGCCTGGCTGTCTGTGGCTATGAGGATCCGCTTGTTGGTGTTGCACCTCCTCTTCTTATCTCGTATACAGTGCAAGATGGCTTACATTTCGGCCTGAAAGACTGTTGCATGAGCTTCGATGTCCTTCCGACTAAACACCTGCCCCCGTCCCACGCTCCCTGTTGGATCCGTCCATGAACCAGACGAGCGCGTCCCGTGGTGGGCCCGGTGTCTCCCCCTGCCATGACTCACGGTCGGGGATTTTCACTGTAAACTTGTTTTCCCTGCAGATTCGCGGGCTCGCGAAGTCTGACCTTATTTCAAGCATGGGCTCCTTCACGATCTCTTGAATTTTGCAGTGGCCCCGGCAACCTGGGTTGATCTTCAGTCTATCATCGCAGAATAGTTTGTATAGTCCTAACCTGGCCTCCCCCATGGTAACTAAGTGTCTAAGAATTTACCGAAGAACTCTCTTTTGAATGAGAAACATTTTCTCCACTTCTGTTGATGCAACAGTATGGAGGGCTGAGAGAACAGACGTCAACGGCAGGCGAGATTTATCAATGAATTTTGACAGTTTGAGTTGAGTTTTGTCATTTTTTTCTTGTGCCTTTGTAATAAATGTTTGTAAAGTGTGAAGGTTCTCTAAGTCGTGCTAATTAACCCTAGACAACTTAAAAAGGACCTACATATACAATCTGTGGTATTGAAGGAACTAACTTATTTCTTATTTTTGTATCATAAAAGTGTGTTTGTACATATTCGACGAACAAATCTCTAGAATTAAATATATACATGGGGAATATAGGGTAAGTAAGTTAATACATTTAAATGGCGGCTTACAAGATTCTGTTTGTTTCAGTCTAAGAATTTACCGAAGAACTCTTTTTTGAATGAGAAACATTTTCTCCACTTCTGTTGATGCACCCTAGAATATTATTCCGTATTGAAATTGTGATTCTAGGTGGGCATGATATGCAGTAAGCGATGAGTTTATTGACACAATCCTACTGGTTGTTCTTAAGACAAAGCAATATTTTGTTATAGATTGTACTAGATTATTAATGTATATTCACCAGTCAAGTCATGCATCTAAATGAAACATTTGTATGAATCTGAAGTCCTCAGAGTACTGTCACCATCAGCACAAATTCTGAATCTCTCATCTGAATTCGTAAAATATAAATGATTGATCTTTTCAAGATGAAGACTCGAGTTGTTTGAAGAGAAATAATCATGCATAATCGTAAACGAATTTACAATGTCTTCATGAAGATTTTTTATATTGTTTTCCCTGAATATAAACGTTGTGCCATCTGCTTACATGATTGTTTTCTCTTTATTGTTTTCTCTTATAAAATTTGGAAAACCATTTACATAAATTATATATAGTTTTGTGTATAATAGTTTGATGCTTGTTTTGTAGGTATCACCTAATCCGTTTTAGGCACTTGTTTTTGATATTTATATATTATTATAGTTTTTTTTTGCCTATAGCAACAGGTCTGCAAATGTAAATATGCATGTAGACATATCTGTTATGTTTTTAAGGATAATTTGCATAGAACAATTTACAAATTAAACCATTCGAAACAAAATTCCTTGTTAGTCAGTTGCATGGCTTTATGCGGCATTAAAAGGCATATCATCTTAGACGATGTGGACAGACAGCACTGCACGTTCATGTATAGCATTACCCAAACTTGGAAAGCATTTTGTATGCCCCAAACCTTGTGCTTCTTCTATGCGGTAATATAAATAAAATAATGATTTTGTTGAAGATTGGTAAGGAAAACATGTAACTAGACCACACGAACTTTAAGATCATCTAAGAAATTTAGTGAACACATTTTATTGTTTCCTGTCTAAGAAAGTCATTACAGCTTCCAGAAGAATAGTGGCCTTCTTCAGAATCCAATATGAATCAAATGTTTAAAGTAAAATTTAACTTCTACAAGATATTTTTAATGGAGAATTCAATCTTTATTTGGATGCAAAATGTGACATTATATATGCAGTTGGTAGTTGGTAATAACGAAGAGGAAAGGAAAACAATAGAGGAGCATATCAAATCCTATGGGAGGTTATAGAAGTATCTAAAAGTATTACCTCAACAATAACAATGTATGTAGACCTTCAGCAAGTGCTGTTTTCCCCTACTTTTATCAACGCCAATTGTCAACTTACAGCTTCTGCATTCTTAATCCCACAACAAAATATGCTGTTACGCATATTTCACACGAATTTACACCTAAACGTTGATCTGCGGAGATGGCTTGACATCTTTTATCTTTAATAAAAAGTAACTGGGAGCCACTTCAATTGGGTTCATCCAGAAATTTGATAATCTGGTCTGACAGGTATGTTGTGGAGAAACAACAACTTCCAAATGGTGTCAATTTTGCATCGCTTGTTTTTGTGGAACTACTTCACACAAGTGAAACAAAATTTTTTATTTAGTGGTCACAGTTTTTTTACAATGTGATAGACATTTTGTCCTGAACAAAAAGTCGAAGAAAAAGTTTAAAATACTTCATTTCTTTCGGTAGCTGGAGCCAATAGCCAATGTACATCCAACCCAATCAAGTCCCGAATCCACTCTAACTCCACAGAATATCGTACTTGTATCACAATTGACAAGCACACCATCATGTCTAAAACGAAAATGGTCAACAGAAGGCAAGTATTCAAAATAAATACACTTGGTCTTATCCACATTGAGCTTGCAGGCACTCTCATCATAGCAGTTTTACAGTATACTTAGTTTATGTGTTGCTTTTTGTTTAAGGCCCTCTCCACTTGCCTCAGACAGAATAATTGTCATCAGCATACTGCACAATGTTTTCAGTCAGACTATCTGGAACATTGTTTGTATATAAAATGTAACAACAGAGGTCCGAGTATCCAAGGGAACTCCCCTTACTACTCTACACATCTCAGATTTATTAGTCTCACCATTTCCATCACTTTTAAGCAACATATTGCCATCAGTCCCTTAGGTACGACTGAACTGGATTTGAACAAGCACCGCTCATTCCATAGCTTGTTAGTTTTTTTATTAATATATGATGGTCAGCTTTGTCAAAGGCCCTAGAGAGATTCAAAAACATTGAAACTGTGTCTTTTCACTCATTAAGCGTTTGGATAACTCTACTGATTGCAGCAAATATAGCTGTTCCTATTGATCTTCCTTTCTAGAATGCAAACTGGGAGTCCAGTAGGACAGCGAGAATGTATGTATTATAAATTTCAAAAATATAATTTGCTATAAGGAAATATTTAAGTAACAAGCTGGAGCAGTAATCGCCAGATGAAACAAAGACCAATTTTGTCCTTATTAGGAGTCATCAGTATGTCATGTGTATGCGCTAACAAGTCGGCCTTAAGGCATGTAGTGGAGAATAGAGGAAACCCATATCTGGGTTTGGGGCAGTTCCAGGCTTCCACAACAACTTACATGTACACACAGCGCAACAAGAATGAGGCTGTGTGAAAAGACAAGGAAACAAAAACAACTACTCTGCTGGCTAGTGCCATGTTGGGCGTTGAATTACATCACTCGCTAGCCATCATCACTCAAGTCCGGCCGGACTTGCGGTATGATATGTAACACGCTGGAGTAGTAATCACCAGATGAATCAAAGATATGTTGTGTTCTTGTTCAGATTCATTACAGGTTTCCACAGCAGCTTCCACATACACAGTACAACAAGAAGGTAGGGAAGAAACCCGCGAGCGAAAACAACTATTCCCCTGGATAATGCCATGACGGGCGTTGAATTACATCACTCGCTAGCCACCTTCACTCCAGTCCGACCGACCTTGCGGTATGATATGTAACATGCTGGAGCAGTAATCACCAGATGAAACATAGATATGTTGTGTTCTTGTTCAGACTCATTACAGGTTTCCACAGCAGCTATCACATACACAGTACACAGACAAAAAGGTGGGAAGAAACCAACGAGCAAAAACAACTATTACCATGGCTAATACTACGACGGGCGTTGATTTACATAACTCGCTAGCTACGATCACTCCAGTCTGGCCGGACTTGCGGTATATGTAACATGCTGGAGCAGTTGTCACCAGATGAAGCAAATATATGTTGTGTTTTTATTCAGATTCATTACAGGGTTCCACATACACATACACAGTACAACAAGAAGCTGGGAAGAAACAAGTGAGCAAAAACAACAGTTCCCCTGGCTTGGCTAATACATAACATACAAAGTACAACATTTGCATACAAAATGCTATTAATAACGTAATATTGATCTACTGAAATAATAAACATATTAACTTACCTGAGTTATTATATAAATGATGTTGAAGAATGTACACTGATAATTGAAAAATTGTTGAAACTATTTCGTAATCTAATGACTTAGGCATAATCCAAATTTATTCCTAAAATATGTGTAATTTTTAAATAATGTTCGTCTTGCACCAAACAAGAGACTGATTACTGAGAAATTTTGAACATAATGCTTAGATTTATAATCACTGATTGTAGGTTTGTAAATAATATACTTTCCTTCTTCAATTTCGCCAGGCTGCTCCATATCTATGTCAAAACATATGGTCAGATTTATAATATAAACATTTTCGTGTTTTTTCTTGATTGTTATGTGATGTCAATTCTTTTGGTGCTTCCAGCTTCTGAAAGACTATAAACTTCTTCTGCTTAAAAGCCTTTCTCTCTGAGGGTTCAAGCAAGTAGTCCCCTTAATTCATCATGACGCCTGTTCCGAAGCACTTCACCTTGGGTGCACTACCTGAGCACATGCACAAGAGTTTCATACTCGTTACACTATCTGCAATGGAATATGTCTGTACTGCTTAAGTAGGTTCGTTATTTTCGAAAAATTGTACTTTTTCAAACAATAACGTGATTTTTATGCAATATGGTACACTGCCTGCTACAAAGATTATACTATCTACCAAATTTGATGTCTGATTTAAAAATAGACATATTTAACATGAAAAACATTTTTATCTTAATTCGCTACCATAATGCACTTGCTGGATTCAGACTTTTGACTATTACTCGGGTAAAAATTAAATCAAATATTTTAAAAATACATTGGTTTTAGAATGATTAAACTAAAAATCAATATAAATAAAGCAAACATAATGAACACATGTGTGTGAAAATAAATATAAAGCTAAACGGACGCCAACAACTCGAACAAGTGGAAATGTGCACGTACCTTGGGAGTATTATTAGGGGATGACGGTAATCTAGCAAAGAACTGAGTATAAGGATCACGATGGCAGATCATTCATAACAGATCAAATAGTCTTTCCACTAATAAACTTTTCGTTTGAACCTGAGATAGAGGTTCATCGCCGCACACCTGAATTGTTATATCTTCTATAATGTGTTCAAGGGAAAGTTGGACTTTGAGTAACCGGGAAATCAAGGGATAGAAGCATTTGAAATGTGAACTTAAAGGTAAAAATAACAAAGGCAAGGTACATCAATAGACAGACGAATAAAAGTTTGCCAAGAAGAGGTGAGAAAAGAAAGGTGAATGTTGAAATAAATGGAGAGGAGTAAGGTAAATTTTATTGGACATGCGAGACATTACCTTTCTGACATTATCTGAGACACATACTTGGAAAAAGAGAAGAGGTAGACCACGGAAAACTTCTGGAAAACCTGACCCAATTGATCAATTGATAGCTGTTGCGGACAGAGTCATGGTTGTAACAAGGCGACATCGCCTTTAGGCTGCGATTATACTTTCTTTTCAGACCTAAGTACCACATCTGATTCAGTTTAGTTTAGTCGTTTGATTAACTTTTACGAAAAAGGTACTTACAAGCTGGTGTTTTTGTTTTCTTTGTTTAATTGATTTATTTTGGGCTAATACCCTTACTGTGTATCCATATAATATTTAATTTAATTCTAACATCATTTTGCCAAAATAATGTATTATCAAGGATAGTATATCATAGTATAGTATATCTGTTTATTATGTTATATTTTAAACTTGCCTCACTCACTGAAAAATAGAGTAAACCTTTAGTCAATGATTATGTTTACGCAACTTTGCGTTTAGTCAATCATTGCGTTTACTCAATGTTCCAAAGGATTGCAAGAAGTAATAATACAGATATCTCTAGCATAGCTATTGTTGCGACATCTAACAGTCGTCAGAGAAGATTGCATCCATTGGTCATTTTGAGGAATGCACATATCATTGACTAACCATAAATATTTTTCATTTCAACATTCAGCAGATTGAATAAAAATTCTAACTATAAAGAAAAGAAAAAAAACTTGGAGACGCAGCAAGTGCATTATAGTAGTTAATTTTCATAAGAATTGTGCGCTTAAAGTACGGCATATTGCTAAAATTAATACTTTAAATTTAAACGGATGTTGGAGATCGGTTCTAGTCATAATTCGCACTCGTTTGAAGAAATTTGTTGAAAGTTTTTCCATGGATACCTCTCTAATATCATCACACAAACTATTTTAATCTTGTGCGCTTCCCTTGAGAAAATACTTTAAATGCCTAATACTCAATTTTCTATGGATCTAGAAAATTAAAATTTAGTATCCTATATTATGCAGGTACTGTAGGTCTCTTTAAAAGTAATTTTAACTTGTGTTACAAACTCCATTACAGTTACAAAAGTTTCCCAGAAAAAAATTTAATGTTTATTTACCAAAGAATTGTAGAAGAATCTTGTGCTGCAAATTTCACTACAGTTACGAAATCTTACCAGAAGAAAATGTAATTTTTGTTTACAAAAGGATTTTGCTTGCCAAATTATAAAGGTAGCAGGTATTTTCCCGTGGATGATTTCGTTCGAGTTAACCCAATCAAACCGGTTTCTCCACACAAAACAAACAAACAAAAAAAGCTTTCTAAAGAAAATTTCTAGGCATCTGCGAAGCTCCGTACGTAATTCAAAAAAATTTAGTACCCATGCGGCTCTTATACAGGCTTTATTATATATCAAAATGTAAGATTCCAGCTTAATGGGAAATTGATTTATTATCATTTGTAATATTTTAATGAAAATTAGCTACCATAACGCACATGCTACACCCAGACTCTTTTCAACCCCTATATACTAATTAACTAACAAATTAAAATAGTTAAAATTATTTTTATTGAAAATTCTCTATAATAAGGCACTTGCTGTATACATACTTTTTGAAACTGAAAAAATATTGTTACTCTTAGCATCTACCAATAAACAATTAAAAATAAACCATTTAAACGGTTTTCTTTTTTCTTGTACAGAAAATTAACCTTACATGGCAGACATATATGAATCAATTATATGCTAGAAAATCGACAGTAAACACATTCGTTTTAGTGTTGTATTGTTGCTTGCATAACCTTTTGTCCCATGAAGTTGATTAAAACTTTATTCCCAGATAATTCCAGTGGGTTCTAGCCAAAGAGGTTGTATATGTTAGAGGGAACAAAGCCGAGTTTGCAGCCTGTCGATTTCCCACTCCTGTCACCGTCCAATCACAAACAAAATTTTGAATAACGCGCTAATGTGTTTTGTTTTGATTCGTTCCCCCAACCGCTCTTGAAGTTATTGTCAGCTGTCAACAAGTATTTGAAGTGTTTGTTGATTTGCGATTAGAGGTTTTCTTGTGTGTTTTGCCGTTTTTTAGCAGTGTTTTAAGAGTGTAAAAGTTAAAAAATGCCAAGGTGTATTGTGAAGAACTGTATGTACAATAAAAGTGCCAATTATGAAAAGGATAAAGCAACTGTGCATTTATTTCGGTAAGTTGTTTACATGTCTTCTGTTTCCTTGTTTGGCGCCAAATGTTTATTGGTTTTCACAGGTCCGTATTTACACATTGTATTGCTTTTGTTAAATCTTTAGCATTTATTATTGTCAATTGTGTTTTTTTAAGAAATAAAATCTTAATAATGCATTATTTATTGAATATTTGTAATGAAATTAAGCATTTTGTTTGGCAATTATTATTTGAATTAGATGTATTTACCTATGTAGTTCCAGTAGAAGCAGAAAAAAAGTAGAATAGTTTCGTTTTATCTATTACTGCATCTTTCTAGAGGTTCAGTCACTGATAAAGTAGATAATTCGAGATATTATTTTCAGATTTCCCAAAGCTGGTGAAAGATACGAGGCTTGGAAACGAGCATTAAATTTAAGCGATGAAGATATTTTTATGAACTCAAATGTGTGCAATTTACATTTTACCGAGGAATCTTATGATTTAGAAAAATCACCTTTTGCAGTATACTTAAAAAAAAGTTCTATACCTGTATTGGTAAGTACTGAATCAAGGTTATTAATTTATGTAACTATTAGTGATATATATATATATATATATATATATATATATATATATATATATATATATATATATATATATATATATATATATATATATATATATATATATATATGCCAAACAGCGGTTTTTCAATGGCACTGCTATCAGTGATGGCTATTTTTAAATAACAGGGACTTTAAACAGCTACTGCGATTGTGGTTTAGCCATTTACAATGCTGCATGTGCGTATGCTATTATTTTAAACACTTACAAGGTGTTAGTGTTAACCGCTTAATTGAAACCACAATATGATCTTCAGATAGCTTTTAAATTATATTAATTTTAAAACTACTCAGATTTTTACTATTAATAGAAGTTCTATAAAATTAGCATATTACAAGAATATACGATGAGAGAAATCTACATATTATTTTTATTTTAATATAATGAAAAAGTTGGAAGGCATATATATGCTACAGTTCGGTGCTGCTTTAATTTTAGATTCAGCAGGTTTTTCCATGATATAATGACTTACAAGATATATGATATTGCGCATATGCCCCGTCCCCTCCTATGACATCACATGGTGAGTAACGTTATAGAAGGCCAACTACACACTTAACACAAAGTCATTCGCAATCAAAAAGTTTCTATACGTCAGTTTAATGTGGTTGAAGTTACATTCCATTCCATTTTTATATTACATATATATATATATATATATATATATATATATATATATATATATATATATATATATATATATATATGCACAAGTGAAGTATAATAATTAAGGGGAGCCCTGAATTAGCATTGGTGATACACAAACTTAAAAAGTAGAGAAGACGTTCGTAGACATTTACAGGGGGCCTTAACATTCATAAACTTGATTTGATCATCATGTCACATAATCATAGTATAGTATTCTGATCTTAAAAAGTTAATTCCAACTGTATGCACTCAAATATCAGTAAAATACCTAATTTGTTAAGGGGTTGTGATGAACCGTCAAACTCCACTGTACGACAGCATATTATTATTGCATTGGACTCACCACATGACGCCATGCGCGTGACGGTTCTAAAAATAGATAGTCTCATTATCATATCTCGCGTTATTTGTATCATGAGTTTTTCGTTTTCTACCTATAAGAAAAGGAGAAATGTTGTATTCTAATAATGGCGAGAAGGAAAGTATACAGATACTTCTACTCGCTCGCACAAACTGCGATTGCGTGTATTATGAATACAGCAATTGCTGTTTGTCATGGAGTTTTTAGTATAAGATGAATTTCATAGAAATAATTACTCTAATGATTTGTGTAAATCTCGGTTTTCACAATCGCTGTTGTTTTGTGTTTTAATAACAGCTACTAACAGCGATCTTTTAATAGAAGCGATTAAATCACCGGTAGCTATATATCGCTCATCTCTAGTAACTATGCTACTAATTACATTCACGTAATATATTGTTATGATATTTATCGTAATTTAATTAGCCCTGCAAATTTACATTAATGGTATTCGTTTCAAATTTATTTATGCAGGTAACAAACAAGCCATCAACACAAGTCGTTTTTGGCGAGCAGCCAATGACTGATATAACTGCTATCAATGTGCCATTTGCAGCTGACCTGTCAACTAGTACTTGGTCTGGTAGCAATGTACCTGTAATGGATTATTCTCGGCCATCAACAAGTGCTGGTTTTTATGAAGAGAAAACTGTTGTAGAGGTACCGCAAAGATCGTTTAGTAGTTTAGGATTTGCTGAAATGAAAACACCTTCAATGCCACCCACTTTGAAGGACATGGTGAGTTAAATTCAGTTTTTGCCGTTTATGAAATCAGTATAATTTTAAAAAACCTAATATGTTATTCCATCACATTTTATATGGTGTTTAAGTTTGTATAGTCCATGATTAAATAAGTTAGAAACAACTGTTTTGCAATTTATCTCAACCACTATTAACCAAAATGTGTTGTTGGAAATTTTGTTTATATATTCATTTTACTTGAGAAAATAAATGGTTTATCACTGAACATTTTTTATAGGTTGTTACACCGCGCAAACGTAAACTGAAGAAGCAGTTATTCGATGCACGAAAAAAAATTAAACGGCTCAGCAGTAGTGTTCATCATTATAAGAAGAGAACAGCAACCCTTGCGAATATAATCAAACAACTAAAAGGTAAAGTAACCGACGAAACATTAGAAACATTAATGCAAATAGGACCTAATGAAGAATTTTTACAAAGACAATTAGGTCGTAAACATAAGTATGAAAATCAACTTAAAGCTTTTTCTCTTACGCTGCATTATTACTCTCCCAAAGCTTACAGTTTTGTCAGAAACACATTTAACTCGGCTCTTCCTCATCCAAAAACTATATCTAGATGGTATCAAAGCGTTAATGGGGAAGCTGGTTTTACGTCAGAGGTGTTCAACTTATTAAAGTCAAAATCAGAAAGCACAAATGGAAAACTTATATGTTCTTTAGTCATAGATGAGATGGCAATTCGCCAACATATAGAATGGGATGGGGTAAAATATTATGGGTTTGTAGATTTTGGTACAAATCTTGAGACCGATTGTAACCCTGTAGCCAAAGAAGCTCTTGTTTTTATGCTTGTTAGCATTAATCAATCATGGAAGCTTCCTCTTGGATATTTTTTAATCGACTCTTTAAGGGGTACACAAAAACAAAATTTGGTATTACAGTGTTTAACGCTACTAAATGAGTCGGGCATATACGTGGTCTCAATAACTTTTGATGAGGCAACAAATAACCTAACGTTAGCAAAAGAACTTGGCTGCGATTTGAATTGGAGGAACATTAACTCTACGTTTGTTGATCCTAGTTCAGGTAGGAAAATTGCAGTCTTTTTTGATCCATGTCATATGATCAAACTGATAAGAAACACATTAGGCGATAAAAAATTAATAATTGATGAGAATGGGGAAAATATAAAGTGGGATTATTTAGTAAAATTAAATGAGTTACAGGATCAGGAGGGCGTTCATTTGGCAAATAAATTAAGAAAATCGCATATATTTTATACAAACCAAAAAATGAAGGTTAAATTAGCCACACAACTTTTTAGCCACTCAGTGGCACATTCTTTGGAATATTGCAATGAAGTTTTACATCTTGAGGAGTTCAAAGAATGTGAGGGAACTGTGAAATTTATCCGACTTATAAACAATTTATTTGACATTCTTAATTCTAGAAATTTAAACAATTCAGATTTTAAGAAAGCAATAAACGCAGAAAATTTTGAAAACATTAATGTATTTTTAAAAGAGCTATCACAATATTTAACGTCACTTAGGATAATTGATGGACCGCTTCTGTGTGAGAGTGGTAGAAAAATGGGTATAATTGGCTTTTTATTTTGCATACAAAGTTTGCAATTTGTTTATAAAACTTTAATTGCCGACAATAATTTTTTGCTGTATTTTCCCACTTACAAAATCAGTCAGGATCATATTGAGCTTTTTTTTGGGCAAATTAGATCCATGGGAGGCTATAACAATAACCCATCAGCAAAGCAATTTAAAAGTGCATATAAAAGGATGATGGTGCATCTTGAATTAAAAGATTCATTTAAAGGAAATTGTATCCCTTTGGAAGCAATTCCTATTCTGTCACCCATTGAGGTAATAAATAAAACTTGTGGGCGAGAACGAATATCTGAAGAACCAGATGAAGACATGAGTCAAATAGATAATTTTGACGACGACACAGTTCTTCAAATATTAGATATGAATATATCAGAGTTTAAGAAAGAAGTCGTGACATATATATCTGGCTATGTAGTAAGGAAAATAACAAAAGCTCTGAGATGCGAAGAATGCGCGGGTGAACTTGTTGGGGAGAGGTCTGTGTTATTAACATCGTTTATAGATCAGAAAGACAAAGGTCAACTCCTCACATACCCATCTGACGATGTAATATCTATTTGCACTATTGCAGAAAAAGTTCTTCAAACATACTTAAATGAATCTGCGGTGATTATAAATGTAAAGGAAATAAACATGCGAATATTAAAAACTATAATAAACCAAAACAGCATATTTAAAAAACTTGAAGTTCACTTTCGAGAACAAAATCTTTTGACTTGTCATTATGGCCATCTAATTAAACTAATATCTTCTATGTATGTTTCTATTAGAATACATCATTATAACAAAAATCTATTTGATAAAAGTAGAAGTTTAAGGGCTGTTTATAACAAACTTCTCTTATTTAAGGGCCAATAATTCAGTGTACATTTCAAGTACTCGTATGTCCTTCAAATAATGTTATCGGAAAGTTATTATGTCTTATAATATGACCAATAAATTTTAGCTTCCTCTCTATTTCTTTGAGCAACCCTCTTTATTCTTTCACCTCTCCTAGCACACTTTGAAGCGTCTTTCTATCAACCTGCACTGTCTTTGAAATTTTTCTTGTCTACATTTCAAAAGCTTATATTCTCTTCATATCCTGCTTAACTACAGCCCAAGTTTCCGCCCCATACATTACCATACTCCATACACGTACGACTTGCATTTGTTCCTCATGTACAGGTTAAAATGTTTATTAGTGAGAACAGTACTACTGTGGTTATTGAATGCTTGTTTTGCCATCGCGATCCTCTTCAGACCTTTCCTACACTTACCATCATCTGTGATAATACTTCCAATCAATTATTTGAAATAATCTAATAAATCAAGCGTCATGTTATAAGATTTAAAAGCTACTTTTGTATTTGTATAGGTATTCAAAATTTGTGAAATGCACACGTAACGCAATCTACATCGATCAAACTTCTAGAAATTTTAACACCCAATACAAAGAACATATTTTTGCATTTAGAAATAACCATGCTGACAAATCTACATTTGCAAAACATATTATTGATACCCAACATAGACCCACAGTAAATAACGGCATAAAACCACAACATTTTTGTCATGACAAGTGTAAACTAGACTTGTTTTAAGCTTTAGAAGTAAAAAAGCATATACACGACAATATTTAGGATTTCTGAGATATTCTTCTTCCTAATTAAATAAATCAGACAACATAAATCTAACTATTTTTTCCAAAAAGTTGTTATAAGACATGATGTGTGTCGATATTTTCATTGTATAGTCTGCTTTATTAATGTGTTTGTTTAGTTATTTTATTGTTGTAATTGTTATTATAGTTATTACTGTTATAGGTTTCTTCTATCTTTATGTTAAATATTGATATACATCACGTAGTCATTTTAAAGGCGTCATCCGTCATATTTGTTTTACTTTATTTTCACTTTTAAAGATTTTTTTGATTATAACATCATAAAATAGCAACAGATCTTTATTTGTAATTGTCATGATTTCGTATTAATTCAATTTTTTTCTGTCTGAGGATACTATCAAGCAGCAAAACCAGTAACAGAGACGTTGAAGAACATCTAGAATTCAGAAGGGCCACTTGCTTCAGTTAGCTTACGCGCTGGCTACGTCCTTCACCTACAAAAACGAAAACCAACAGTGAAGCCAGAGAAGTAGTCTCCAAGTCTGTATGAAGTATGGACCAGTTTCACGAAGTAAGGGCAACAGCAATCAATGAAATTAATCTCTATTTCTTTAAAAAAGACAAGGAATGTTAACATTAATTTGTAAACAGTACAATGTACTTTATTTTGTATTTTCTTCTGTTGTTGAAATAAAAGCTATTATTATTTATCCAACCTTTTGAATATACAACTTTATCCAATATATTCATCCAACAATTTATCCAACCAATAACCCAAAAAATATTTCACTGATTTGGAGAAAATTTTGGAATTACGCTTATTTTGCTAATGGCTTGGATGAGTTCGTTCATCAGATCTTAACGCATAGTTTTTCCTAACAAAAAATTAAATATATTTTTTTAAACGCAATAGCTTTCAAATTGTTTAAGTGATTGGAACGAAAATTTACAACTTAAAAGAACATACTGAGATGTGGTTGTGTACCAATTTTCAAGTTTTTTTGATCAAAGAAAAATGAAGTTATTCGAAATTAATAATAAAATAATCCTCGACATCACTTCAAATTCTGTAATGCAATATCTACAATGTTGGACAGAGGCAGAGCAATACAGCTACCTGTACTGTTATGCTATTTAAATAAATTGTAGATAAAATCTAAACAATGGAAGTTACAACCATTGCCAGATGTCAAGATGTTGCTGACCGGGGTTGCCCGATCTTCAGAAATTTCATGTAGTTAAACCTTTCATGTATAAACATATGAAATTTTTACAACTTCTGATAATAAAGAAAACATTTTATAAAATTTAATTTTATCAGTCAGTTAAAAAATACTGTATTTAATACCTGCAAATTTCGAATTACCCATTTCTCATGATTTTTAACTTAGGTATCCCTCCGATCATAATTTACTCTATCCGACAACTTTGTTAGACTGCGTCTGTGCTGAAGCTCAGCTGTCATTTGTCATTGTGTGGTAGTGTTATTTATTGTCAATATCAAATTGGAAATTTAGGACAGTAGAAACAGACACCATAAACAAAGAAGAAATTGGAAATTTAGCCTCTAGTGTAGGTTTTTGACATGATACCATTACTAGAGAGATATGATAATGTGGCAGCATAATAATATTATGCTAATGCTGTGGTACAGTCAGTTTGGCGTTTCATCACATCTCGTAACACACCAGCTGTTGTGTGCATACAGTTAAATGTAATTTTTTATTATCAGAATACTACTGTAACATGATGATATCAAGTTTATAACTGTTAACATACTGTAAATAATTTCTCCACTTTTCAAGTTTGTGTTGCTGCAATGTTAATTAAGGGTTTCCTTAATTATACGCATATTGTGCTTATAAATGTAATATAAAAATAAAAAAGAAATGAAAATGCAAGTGAACCTATTTAATTTAGCTCTGTATTCTACATTATCTGAAAAAGACATTATAGGCGACGAAGTAGAATGTAATTTCGGTAAATTTGCAGTTGACTGCATGAGGGTTTTAGATATTTTTTTCCAGCAACATGCTTAGAACCTTCCTCGGCCACAAGACATATTTTCTGGCAAACAACCCCCAAGAAAATTAAGGGACTTTGAAAACATGCGTTTTTCACATTTTACAGCAATACCTCCTTTAAACCCTGTCTACCCCATATTCGCCCAGGTCCAGCAACCTTCTTGTGGGTTGCTCCCAAGAAATTTTTCTTGTGCTTTATGCTTTGAAGGTAGTTGTATGCATGCACAAGGGGAAGGAGAACCCCCCGAATTTTTGGGTGAGGAGCAGAAACCCTCTTCCTCCTGGGGGTTCTTCTCCTGCATGCATACAATCACCCTCAATGCATCAACCAAAGGATTTTTTTTTCAGCTTTCTAGTGTATTTTTCTAGAGTATATTTCCTGTTTATCAATTGCTTTGTTTGAGTTTTGTACCCAAATTACTCTATAAATATATGTCATAGATCATGTTTTTGCTTGTCCTTCTTTACCTTGTTTTACTGTTCCTAATTAAATAAATTAATTTTCATAACTTTTAATATAAGGCTAAATCTTACAGCTTATATAAATATATTATTTAATATTGTTATGAAAATTCACTATCATAACGCACTTGCTGCGTTCCGAACCTTTTTAGGTTACCTATTTATACAAAAGCTTAAGAAATTCATGAATAAGCATTACATTTCAATGATTGAATAATTTCAGTTTTATTTCTAACCAAACTAAAAATTCCTAAATACGTCCCTGACGTTTCTCCCACTCAAGTCACCGAACTCCGCCCAGTTAGGAAAAGTGTACAGGCTTCTTGTATTGCAAAACTGCACCTTTGTTACCTCTATCCCTTACAACCTCTTTGGTTCTAGCAAAACACCAGATGAATATTATCTCATGCCTTAACTTAACGAGAATTGTCGGCGTTCGATGCGAGATTCTGAAATCGCACTCTAAAACATTGTTGACTAGATTTATTGGCATATTCATTGCATACCTATATAATAATATTATATAACAGCGGGCTGGTGTTTTCTCACCGAGGGCGGCAAATTTAAAATAATTTTCTTTTAAACTATTTGGCAAGTAGCTATTTTCTAAGCTTGCTGTATTTAACTCATTTCTAGTTGTAGTAAATGCAAGAACAAAATTATGTCAGAGCTGTCAAAGTAGCTAAGTAGTTTAATGCTTCATTGTACTTAAGAGTTTTCCTATGTATAATATTTGAATATTTATTTATTTGTGAATTTTTATAAAGAAAATTTCTCTCCTACAGAGGTATCGGCCTTCGGATTTACGATTTTAGTGAATTTTCTTTAAAAAAAAATCACTAATGGGGAGATCCTGACTTTCGAATTTTGAAAAAATTTCTTCAAATTAGCGCTATTTAGGACCCCTGGAACCCAAATCCGAGGTCGGTTTCAGACTTTATATGTTTATATATATATATATATATATATATATATATATATATATATATATATATATATATATATATATATATATATATATATATATATATATATATATATATATATATATATATATATTATTTATATTTATGTGTCACACCCATAACTCAAAAAATAATGGACCGATTTTGATAAAACTTGGTGAGTACCTTCCTTTCGCAACTGGCTTGGATAAGTTAGTTAGCCACGAAAATCCGCCGAGGTTTTCCGGAAAATTTTGTGTTTTCTTTCGAAAAAAATCGAAATAATTTATATCTCCGGAATTGACAAAGTAAGGGCAACCAAATTTCATACGCGGGTTTATATCATTATAGGTAAGTTACACACCAAAATTTAGCTTTGTAGGTTAAAGGACAAAAAAGTTACAGGCATTTGAAGAAAAATAAATTTGGGTTTTCCTCAAAACGTCAAAAGTCGCGATTTTAAACGTCAAAATTGGTAATATTTAGGCAATGAACCTGAAACTCATATGAGCTATGGAAGGAAAATGTCTCAAGAATAATGTTTTACAAAGTCTGAAGTCTTAGTTTCAATCGTCATTGTCCTTCATTTAACTAAAATATTCCCAGAAAATTCATTTCAAATAGACCCTTTCTCTGATGCTTTGGCTGTCGGTTTAGTTAAGTTGATGCTTTCGCTGTAGGTTTAGTGAAGTTTATGGTTTAACAGTCTATAATTTTTACCTGAATTAGAGTTTTTAGAACCCATATCCGAGGTCAGTTTCAGACTTTATGTATATCTATATGTATGTAACTAAATAAGTTTTGATATTTTTTTTGGTAAGAAATCGGTAGGTTGAAAATCTCGGTGCCGTATTCAAGAAAAATGTCTTACAAAAGCTAAAAGGAAATACATATTCAATGGAAAAACATCTGATGCATGAATTTTCGTATTGTTGGCAACATAATTCTAAACATTGGCACCTGCTCGTCCTATAAATATTGGCAACATATGAACACAAAATTTCCTGCGCTTACTAGTAAATAAACTGGGGCTTATAGAAGTTTATGGTATTCATTTTAATTTATATATATATATATATATATATATATATATATATATATATATATATATATATATATATATATATATATATATATATATATATTAGATTATTAATCGTACATTTCAAAGTGATACGAACGCATTCTTTTATTCACAATATTATACATAACTAGGTGTCTAATTAAATTTGCATTTTTGAAACTTAAGGTAAACATTTATTAATTCAACTAATTTTACACACAAAAAACATTTGTACCTAGTTACTATTTATTACCGTATTTTTTATAATATATATCTTTAATATATATTTGACAAATAAAGTCCTTTTTATAAGTACCTACCCCTTCTTTCAAGCATATTATATAGAATGTTCTCGTATAGGTTGCGCAAGAAATATTATTTGCACAATGAAAACACAGTCCCTTTGATACTATGTTATTATGCACATCAGTTTCACACAAACTAGCTTTCAAATTTCTTACATGATTCATTTTTGCAACTGACAACCCATACTTTTCCAGCTTATCGTCAAGTGGTGGTGCAGATGGTTAATCAATTTTGATAGACTCATCTTTGAATGTCCGAGTTTTAAGATATTTTTTGGACTCTCTTGCAATGGGTTTAGATGCGTCTTTCGTACTCTCTTTGGACTTTGCCAATTTTTTCTTTATATTTTCTTCCTCTTTCTTCTATTTTTTTTTTCAATTGCATTTTGTCTTGCATTTTGTTTATATATGGATAACGAAATTACAAAGCTAATCCGTTCGCTTTGTCGATTACCTTTCCGTATTTGTGTTTACGGCATTTCTAAAAATTCGTCGATTGAAATATCCATCCCACAATTTTGTATATTTGTATTTAGGGCTTCCTATTTAGCGACATATTCCGCTAAATAGGTTGCTTCTGTCATAACTTGTTTCTGTAACTTGTGGCATAACAATAGTGTCATTTCTTTCCGAGATGTTTTCTTAGTTTTCATCAGAAAATGCAGATCTTTACCATTGAAATTTTCATTGTAATCAACTATTACAATTGGCATCTTGAATAAAATATATAATGTCATTGCATTTGCAGAAATTAAATGTCTGGTGTATCTCTACTTGCAGCAGCCATTCTAACGAAATAATTAATGAATGTCATATATCACGTTTCAGTTTGAACTACGTTTTTATTTAAAATCCAAACGACCAGAAATTTAGGAAAAGTATTTTGGATATCTGGCGAAGAGTGTTTATGAACAAATTCTGTGACAAAAAATTGTCAAATCATGGTTTGGCAAAAATGTCATATTTTACTTATAAAAGCGATAGTTCCTTAAAACTTTGTCTATTGCCTTCCTTAAACCTCGATCTTTCCACTGTACATTCTATTTTCAGTCTACAACTTTAATTAGGGCCGTTCATCAAGGTACAAATAAGGTGTGTTTTCAACATTTCATTAAACACCCCATTAAAAAAATTACTTCCCAAAATTCCATGTCATCTGCCATTTCAACGTCGTAATTGTTTGTAATTATTTTAATCGGTTTTCAGAATTTTTGTGGACGAGATTTCTCGATGAATAGTTTGGGTAGTATATTTTACGCGTGTTATTTGTATTGTCTGATTATCGTTGAATTATGATTTATACCTGTAGTATGTATCAATCTACGTACGGAAAGTGACTACTCTGTCTTTGCTAGGCATTGAACTTTAAGCAAATAAGTCGTGTCAATTCACGTCTTTCAGATTTAATTTTTAATTTGAAAAAACACTGAAAATTTTATGAGCCTTTTTTTTTGTTGTTCCCTCAGGGCTCGTCCGCGGCCTTGCCGCCCCGATAGCACCGCAACCCTTGGTTGATTGTGCATACCCTTAGTCTTACTCCACCCATTCCAAGATCACTGTGCCTTGAACTAGTCTGCACAGCGATTGGTAGGGTGAAGTTTTATATTGCTCTGTCTCCGGTCTAGAGTGACCGTAGATCAGTTGTCTTTTCCGGTCCAGAGCTATACACTCACACAAGATGTGCTGGGCTGATTCCTCCCCCTCCCCGCAGAGTCTGCATGCGAGGTCCCCTTCGAACCGCCCCATTTTATGCAGGTGTTTCTTGACTTCCATGTGTCCCGTCAAGAGACCTGTTGTGTTTCTGAGCTGTCCTCTGCTAAGGTTTAGCAGCTCCACAGCTCTCTTTGAACTGGGTCCGTCAATTATTGACTTCCCATGTCTGAGCCCTGGACAGTCCGCCCAGTACACCTTGTGTTGGTTTCTGACCCAGGACTTAATGGCTCCCCTGGCAGTGCTCTTTGACACGCCCAGAGCCGGTTCTGGTCCCATAAATGGTTCTGCTGACCCTCTCTTCGCGAGACTGTCAGCTTCTTCATTGCCTTTAACCCCCGAGTGACCCGGCACCCAGATGAGGGTCACCTCATTCTGCCCAGCCAGGTCGCTCGTCTCGTCTCGGCACTCACTCACCAGCCAGGAATTTACCCGTGGGCTACTTAGTGGCTGTCTGTGGCTATGAGGATCCGCTTGTTGGTGTAGCCCCTCCTCTTGTTCTCCCGCACACAGTGCAGGATGGCGTACATCTCGGCCTGAAACACCGTTGCATGGGCTCCGAGGGAAATACTATGACTTACCCTCGGTCCTTCCGAGTAAACACCTGCCCCCGTCCCACGCCAGATCCGTCCGTGAACCAGACGAGCGCGTCCCGTGGCATGCCCGGCGTCTCCTCCCGCCATGCCTCGCGATCAGGGATTTCCACTGTAAAGTTGTTTTCCCTGCACATTCGCGGGCTCGCGAAGTCTGACCTCATTTCAAGCATGGGCTCCTTCACGATCTCCTGAATTTTGCAGTGGCCCCTGAAGCCTGGGTTGATCTTCAGTCTACCATTGCAGGCTAGTCTGTATAGTCCTAGCCTGGCCTCTCCCATAATAACTAAGTGTGTGTGGGGGGGGGGGGGGGGTAGATCCAGCAACACCTCCATGGCGGCTGTTGGGGTTGAAGACATGGCCCCTGTGATGCCTAGGCAAGCCATCCTTTGGATCTTGCCTAGTTTTTGTTTGGCACTGGATTGTGTCACCTTAGGCCACCAGACCAGTGCCGCATATGTTAACGATGGTCTGACCACCCTTGTGTACAGCCAGTGGGCCATACTAGGTCTTAGTCCCCACGTTTTTCCATATAGCCGCCTAGTGACGGCTAAGGTCATGACTGCCTTACGCAGTATTTTTCCAATGTGACCATTCCAGGTTAGCTTAGAGTCCAATACGACCCCAAGATATTTTACCTCCCTGGCGATTGGAACGCTCCTACCGTATAGAGTGAGAGTTCTGTGGCTTTCACACTTCCTCCTCCTCGTAAACGGCACGACGGTTGCTTTCTCGGGGCTCAACCCGAGCCCTTGATCAACCGTCCACCCTTCCACCACTTTCAGTGCAGTCTGCAAACGCTCCCACACTGCCTGTGTGACCTTTCCTCGGACTATGATGACAATGTCGTCCGCATAGCCCTGTACCTCATACCCCCCTCCCGAGAGCCTCCCCAGCAGGCCGTCCACGACTAGACACCAGAGCAAGGGAGACAGAACGCTCCCCTGCGGACACCCCGCCGCGACCCCCGCCAGCAGAGTCCCTCCCGCGAGTGAGGTGAACACAGCCCTGTCCCTGAGCATGGAACCGATCCACCTGCAGCAGGTCTCCTCTATTCCACGCTCCCGGGCAGCTGCCACAACCGATCCGAACGAGGTGTTGCTAAAGGCCCCCTCTATGTCTAGGAAGGCCCCCAGCGCCACCTCCTTGTTCTCCAGCGTATTCTCCAGTTTCAGCACCAGTTGGTGCAGTGCTGTTTCTGTTGAGAATCCTGCTCTGTATGCATATTGTCCGCAGTGTAGAGGATATGCTTCCAGTATACCGCCCCTAATGTGCCGGTCGAGCAGTTTTTCCACTGTTTTCAGCAAGAAGGACATGAGACTTATTGGCCTCAGGGACTTTGCCTGGTCTGTTGGACGCCCAGGTTTAGGAATAAATACAACCCTGGCCAGTCTCCATGCCCTCGGAATGTACCCCAGAGCCAGGCTGGCCCTCATAATGAGGGTAAGCACCGGCGCCAGTATATCTATCCCCTGTTGGAGCATGATGGGCATTATTCCATCAAATCCCGGCGATTTGTATGGCTTAAAGCTGTTAATGGCCCATCTGATTTTGCTCCAGGTAACCACCTCTTTAGCGACTGTCCAGTCTACTCTAGATGGCCGCCTATAAGGCGCCTCTATTTCTGAGTGTTCCCAGTCCGGAGGTGATTGGTTTATTATGTTACAGCCGGGCAAGTGCGTCTGGAGTAAAATTTCCATAGTTTCCTCCCCCGAGCTTGTAAAGCCTCCCGTGGGTGTTCTAAGGGAGCCTATGTTAGTCTGAGGGCCTTTTTTTTTCCTCAGGGCTCGTCCGCGGCCTTGCCGCCCCGATAGCACCGCAACCCTTGGTTGATTGTGCATACCCCTAGTCTTACTCCACCCATTCCAAAATCACTGTGCCTTGAACTAGTCTGCACAGCGATTGGTAGGGTGAAGTTTTATATTGCTCTGTCTCCGGTCTAGAGTGACCGTAGATCAGTTGTCTTTTCCGGTCCAGAGCTATACACTCGCACAAGATGTGCTGGGCTGATTCCTCCCCCTCGCCGCAGAGTCTGCATGCGAGGTCCCCTTCGAACCGCCCCATCTGAGGGCCCTTAGACAGGATCTTGTGTAGTCGAGCACTCTCGGACGTGTTTTCCACTTCTTCGCAGTGCCTCCTCCACGACTCCTTCTTGGCGTCCCTCAGTCTTTTGTTATAGGTCGATAGGGCCTGTCTATATTCATCCCATGCTCCCGACCTTTTGGCCGCGTTAAACAGCTTACGAACCTGCGTCCTCCTTTGCCTGAGGTCCTCGTTCCACCACGGGACGTTCCTGGTGGACACCCTCATTTTCAGGGGGCAGTTGGCGTTATAGGCCGAGGTAATTGCGTCTCGCAATTGGACTGCTGCAATCTCGAGGTCTACTGAATTTTTTATGGTACTCTTAACCCCCCGCAGTTCCACAGCCAGGTCTGCCCTGTAGGCTTCCCAGTCCGCCTTGCGGGGGTCCCGGTACCATACCGTTTCTCTTTCGACTTTGGCGATTTCAAACCGGATGTATCTGTGGTCTGAGCTACTCACTTCCCCAGACACAGCCCAGCTTTTAACAAAGTCACCCAGAAACTGGGTGGAAACTGTTAGATCTAAGACTTCCTCACGCCGTGTTGTGACGAAGGTCGGTTTATTACCTCTATTCAATATGTCTAAATTAAATATCATAAAGAATTGTAAAAGTGTCTCACCCCTAGAGTTTGTGTCCGAGCTACCCCACAACTCATGGTGCGCATTCGCATCCATGCCGATGATGGTCTGCCATCCACCTGCTCTGCTACCCACCATCAGCTGCTCCAATTCGTTGGGTGGAGGAGGGTCCGTGCTGTCCCCTGGCAGATAGGCTGACGCGACAGTAATGTCCCTCAGCCCATCCGCTCCTCCACATCGGATTTTCATCGTTGCCAGGTCCCTGGAACAGAAATTCATTAGAGGGAGAAACTCTATCCCTTCCCTGACAAAAATGCAGGCCCTCGGGTTCTCGCTGGATCTGCTGTAGATGAGCTTTCCAGTAGCTCCGCCGAGTCCCTTGATCTCTCCTTTATAGGAGTCCGGTTCCTGGATGAGGGCCACATCCGTGTTCCTCAGAGCCATTAGTAGTCCGGCCGTGGCTGCCCTACTGTGTTGGAGGTTGACCTGAAGGAACCTAAGTCCCATTAACCCTTAGTTGTTTCCCCAGTGGGCGGAAGCTAACCCTTCCCATGCCCCAGAATGCCTTGAAGGAGGTTCCTTCAAGGGCTCTGTAAGATGTCGGGTCGATCGAGAAGGCGAGCGTCTGTCCTTTCTCCTCTGCCTTCCTGCTTAGAACCGACCAGTGTTGCGTCCCCAGTTCAGGGTTCTGGATCTTAAGTCTGCTGTTCACCGTCTCCTGCGGGACGGTGTCAGGGATCCGTACCAGGACCTTGCGTCTCTTTGGGAGTTCGTTGGGCTCGACGGCTGTCAAGTCCGCCCCCTCCCAAATCTGACCGAGGCCCCCGATCGTTTTCCGCAGCCAGTCCCGCGACTGCGGGCCGGCACAGGTTGTCCAGAGGATGCCCCCCGTCAGGCGCGTCCGGTGGAACTGAGGCGGGCTCTCCCCTTCCTGAAGAGAGTCCACTGCAGCTACCACCGCAGCCTGGATCAGGTCCGCCTTCCCCTGGTCTAGCGTGACCTCAGGATGGCGTCTGTCAATCACCGCCATCCCGAGGCCCTCCGCAGCCTCCCTGTAAGAGCCAGTCTGCGCCGGTGTTCCGGCCTTGGTTCCTTTGGGAGGTCTGTCTGTAGTAGGCGTGCTAGAGCCAGAGCGCGGCGTCTTCCGACTCGCACTCTCCTCTTGCGCCTTTACAGGCACCCTGGCCCTTTTGGAACGTCTGTCTGTAGTGGGCGTGCTAGAGTTCGAGCGCGTCCTCTTCTGACCCGCACTCCCCTCTTGCGCCTTTACAGGTTTCTCGACCGTCCAGGTCTCGGCCGCCATTTTTTGCACCCTCCGGAGCTTCTTTCTTTGCGCCCCGGAAAGATGCTTGGACTGCCGGGGCAGTCCCTCTACTCTAACAGTAGAGTCCTCACTGGTGGAGGGGCCCCCGGAGTCCGCGGAGCTCGCCGCCCTCCGGTGGGACCCAGCCTCCAGCTTGGGTGTCGGGGACAGGTCTCTGGCCGAAGCTACCCCCTGATCCCCCGTATCTACGCCGGTCGTGGGACCTCCAGAGTCCGCTGCCGCCCCCTGGCTCGTCTCCGTTTCCGGGATAGACTCAAGGCACAAGTCTGTAGCCGGAGCCACTCCTCGAGCCTCATTGGTTTTGGTTTTGTATGTGTTTATTATCTTCATGTTGTTCCCACGAGAATGGGGGAAATACTGTCCACACCATCAGAACCCCCTGTGTGGTGCAAGGCGGGTTACTCTGGAGGGTTGCCTGGTACTCCAGAGGTTCCGTTCACGACACCATCCATACATAGGCACGGGTCACGTGACACCGTAGATTGGGGGAGTTTAGTTCGACCTCCTTGTCTAGATCCGTCATGTTTAGTCATTAGCAGGGTCACCTCGTGCAGGATGCGGATTTTTACCGCGCATGACGGTCTTGGGGAAAGCTTCATCGGGAGTTTATGTTGTTATTTCCACTTCCTCAGCTTGCCCCCTGGAGTCCTTTGGCCCGCGACTCCTTAACCCCTTTTATGAGCCTTACTTATACTCTAATACTTTCAAAAATATAGCGTATGTAAAAATATTTTTGTATATTTTTGGGGGAAGAAAATGTACATTATAGCTGATTTATGAATCCAATGTCTAAAATATTAACAAAATGAAGATATGTGCCAAGCTTTGTTAAATTCAGTTGAGTACTTTTTCACTTATTGTTCGGACACACACACATACCCCCCACACACATCCACGCACACACACACACACACACACACACACCAATATATATATATATATATATATATATATATATATATATATATATATATATATATATATATATATATATATATAATGGCAATTACGCTAGAGATGGGACATTACTAGTTTGCAATTAACTGTAACGACTTTTATCCTTAGAAATGCAATTTTCACGATAGTATTATGATTGTATGATGATAAATGAGATATTATGCTTGATGAAATTTGTACCTATATAGGTATAACATTAAACTTTAGTAAACGTCACATAAGTCTTATTCGCTTATGAAATGGTACTATTATTGCACGTAGACTAATTTTGCTTGGCGTATTAACACACTATGCTCGAACATACAACCTTCTGCTTTAGCAGTATAGTAAATGACAATCCAATAATTGCTATGCTGCACAAACTGCAAAAACTGTGAAATTGTAAATAGGACTATTTATTTAGGAGAGCAGTAAAATAATTAGCCATCTATTTTGACAGCACCATATAATTGTAATTTCTATGGCTATTTTTCTGAGAAAGAAAAAATAATGAGGCCACTGATTATGACGTCCCACAGAAATAGCATTATATACAATATGCATTATTGACCACACGAGCAACATATAGCAACAATTATGTTATTGTTGGGAATAACTAAATGCATTGAGCATGAATCATGTGAATATTTTACATTTCAATGGCTCGTGGAATTAATATACAGTTTTGTTCTCGGAACATTTAATTGTTGACTCGAATATAAATGCTACTGGATTTTTTGATGTTAATTTAGTACGTCATCTCCTGTTTACTCCGATGTGAAATATCCCCAGGGAAAAACTTCTATTTTGCTTTGTAGGCTATATGAATACGTCCCAGCTAGTAGCATATACTTTAATATGATGTATGTATAATATTAGTACATAACAAGATTTATTATACTTAGTTGACGAAGCCAAATAGGTACATAAAATTCTCGTAACTGTAAAATAGAGTGCTTATAAAACTAGGCAAATTGAAAAACTGTAACAAGTGGTTTAGTTTTTATTTATTTTTCTTATTCTCAACATGACTGCTTGACTAAGTGAAGATTGGAACCTGTGATGATACATACACTTTGGAAAACCCAATTCACCACAAAACATTTTTAAGACCTGATGATCGTTTCACTAACAATGTTAGGGTCATCAGACGATGAATAATCTAAGACCAAACGGCCTCGCTCCATAGAATCTGGTTTTCCAACCTGTTTTAGTGAATTTTCTTTAAAAAATTTGAATTTTGAAAAAATATCTTCAAATGAGCGCTATTTAGGACCCCTGGAACCCAAATCCGAGGTCGGTTTCAGACTTTATATGTATGTATGTATGTATGTATATGTATATATATATATATATATATATATATATATATATATATATATATATATATATATATATATATATATATATGTTTATATATTTATGTATCACACCTATAACTAAAAAAATAATGGACCGATTTTGATAAAATTAGGTGAGTATCTTCCTTTCGCGAGTGGCTTGGATAAGTTCGTTAGCCAGGAAAATCCGCCGGGGTTTTCCCGAAAAATGTTGTGTTTTTTTTCGAAAAAAATCGATTTTTTTATATCTCTGGAATTAACATGCTACACGGGTTTATATCATTATAGGTAAGCTATCTACCAAAATTTAGCGCTGTAGGTTAAAGGACAAAAAAGTTACATGCATTTAAAGAAAAATAAATTTGGGTTTTCCTCAAAACGTCAAAGTCGCGATTTTAAACGTCAAAATTGTTAATATTTAGGCAATGAACATGAAATTAATATGATCTATGGAAGGAAAATGTCTCAAGAATAATGTTTTACAAAGCCTAAGCTCTTAGTTTCAATCGTCATTTTCCTTCCTTTTACTAAAATATTCCCAGAAAATTCATTTCAAATAGACCCTTTCTCTGATGCTTTAGCAGTAGTGTTGGCTATAGAGTTTATCGTTTAATGGTATATCATTTTTGTCGAATTTTCTTAAAAAATCATTAAAGCGCAATAGATCCGTTATTATGCAAGTTACGAAAAAAAGTTGTATACATTAAATGTAGGTGTCTTAAGCTACATCTTAAAAAATATTTCCACAATTACAGGGTGGCCCATAAGTCGTTGGTGATTCAAAATTTCTTTTTTTTAGTGAATTTTTTTATTCGAACACGCCCCATGTTATTGCATTTTTGTATTTTCCATCGAAATATAATACATCTTTGTAAGAAAAGAAATTCGGGAAGCAGCAAGTGCGTTATGGTAGCGAATTTTCATTAAATGCTTCAAATTTTGAATCAATTTGCTATTAACCAATAAGGTTGACCAGAAAACCAGTTTTTTCGGGAACAATTTAAGTTTACTTTCGGAAATTTTTGTACATTTTCAAACAATAAAGTTATTTTGATAGAACATGACACATTGTTTCTAATATATAGATTATACTGGTAACCAAATTTGGTGCTTGCTTTCTTAAAAAAACATATTTGCTATTAAAAACATTTTTATGAAAATTCACTACCATAACGCACTTGCTGCGTCCAGAGTTTTTTACCTTTTATGGATAAGTTTTTCAATAGATTCTCACGAACAGTCGTAACGCTAGTCTCATTAGTACTAAACACTCTTCATGAGTGGAAATTGTATTTCTTCACAAATTCCTGCAACTTATCAAAAACCCGTTTAAACCATATCATACTTTACTTTAATGGAACCTCACATCCAGCTTTTATGTTTTTTATTCTGCTCATAAGTAAACTCTCAGAGACTTGTAAGGTTTAACACCTTTTTATTAATCATAGAAATTATTGTAGCTTATATGACGTCACTGCTTATGTTCATTGCGGACTTTCTACTCCGTGGCTCGATATAATTAACGCTTGACATCTTACAGTCAAATTGAACTGAATGACAAATGTCACTGGGCTTTGAAGACTATACAGGATCATTCACAACGCAATGGACACATAACGTGCGCGTGTAGAGAACTTCAAAACATGCCGATTCTTTATATAAAATTTTTCTCTGACGCCCATGGTTGACCTCTGAAAATTCTTTAATAATTACAAGAAACAGCTGTATTGCAGCAGTGCCCTACATAGAACAACCACATTTGGTAGATGGTTGTCTTTTATCAATATCGTTATTTGACAAAAATTTGAAGTAGATATAAACTTAAAAAAGGGTGAGTAAGGGGTGGGTCACTTTTTAATGATTTGATTTTTTAAAACCCTAACCTAATTGAAAGTTAAAATCCATCCATTTTATAGCAAATTAATTTTTGTATCGTTTTCTCCTCTGGTCAATTTTTCGACAAACCACCTGTTGAGATAAAAACAAAACGCTTGAAGATTTTATTAAACATTAAAGTCTCATGTGGAATGCCTTGGGCACTCTGCAAATCATCTGTTCCTAGGTACAGTCGTTGTCAAATCTGACATTACTTAAATTTATTTCGATGGATGGCTCGTGGAATTAATTGCCCTCGACATTGGCCAGCACGATCACCAGATTTTAATAAATGTGACATTTTCTCTGGGGGGCTTTAAAAGAAGCTGTGTATTTGACAACGGTTCAAACTTCGGAAGATTGGTGGAGTCGCATCAATAATAAGTGGACCTTTACTAAAAATGACGTCCAATTACTTAACAGAGTCGACTTTAATTTTCGACGATGGGTGCTGTTATGTGTGAGAGAAAATGGAAGTCATTTTAAACAATATCTTTAGTTTTTTTATGTTTTTTTATTTATTAGTTTTTAATAGCGTTTGTAAAATTTTAGATATGTTAGTGTCTAATAAAGTCTTCAAGGGACATAATTTTGTTTTGATGTTAACTCTAAAAATCTCCATTTGCTCAAAAACGGGTGGTTTGCCGAAAAATTGACAAGAGGAGAAAAATATAGAAAATTTAATTTGCTACTTGGACTTTAACTTTTAATTAGGCTAGGGTTTAAGAAAATCAAATCATTAAAAGGGTGACACACCCATAATTCACCTCTTTTTGAGTTTATATCTGCTTTAAATTTTTGTCAAATAACGATTTGATAAAAGTAAACCAAATTTGGTTGTTCTATGTTAGGGCACTGCTGCAATACAGCTGTTTCTTCTAATTATTAAATAATTTTTCCCGAGGGCAATATCTTACCAACCATGGCCCTTAGAGAAAAATTTTATATAAAAAATTGGCATATTTTGACGTCCATCACACGCACACATTCTGTGACCATTGCGTTGAGAATCACCTGTATATACCTGGATCGATCTCATAAATTCCTCTTTCCAATTAATTTAGTCTAATATCTAAAGTGCCCAATAAGGAAACGATGGTATTAGGGAAATATTTGTTCCATTCAGGAACAGTAATCTTTTAATTGAACATATGTAGAATTAGTGTAATCATACAATTTATTTCAGCTTTCTCTTAGTTTCAAAGTTTAAGATGTAACTTTGATTTGCCTATTTGTGCTTTACTGCTATTTTCTTTTTAAATTTAATTCCATCAATATTATAACTGCTTGCTTAGTTTTTTTATAACGTGATACTTCATGGCATGTGTTCTTAAATATTTTATACTGATTTATAAATAATCATTTAAGTTGTGATAATAATATAAATGGACATGTTTGCCAGGAGTATCACGCTCTGATCATAGAACAGCATACTTTAAAGGAAGTCTCTTGAGATTTTCAGTTATCCCGTTTGTTCCGAGGTCCCGTTATTAATAATAGAGATCACGTTCCTACCAGGTGCCAGTTTCTAGTTGGACTTCTATGATAGCAGTCTCACCAGCGCCGAATAGTTACATCAAGATAGCAGTCTCACCAGCTCTGGATGGTTACATCATGTTAGCTTGCCAGCTCTAAATAGTTAAATCAACCCAAATGAAGCCACAGATTGATAGTAGAAGCTCCACCATCTCTAAATGGCTACGTTACGTCGCAGATTAGGTCTTAGCTGCATTCAAACATCAGCGGCAAAGCATGCTAGGTACAATTTGATTTATTTAAGTTGAAAAACATAAGCGGTGTCAAGTTGGGCCTCTAAGGCACCCTGGAGCCAGCAATAAATTCAGGCGACTTGTCGCCGCTATAGTTGATAAATGTCTCCAATTCCTAAGGGAGCTCTTTAACAGCATTAGCATATTATTACTAAAACTCTACGATTCCAGCTTCTTTAAGAGCACAAAATGATTTATGTTTCCAAAGGCCTTTGAGCAGTATGTATAAATAACATTAGCCTGACCACCAACATCAACCTCATTTACCCCATTGAGTGAAAATGGCTAGATTCGTCACAAAAGAACGACCATAGATAAATATATGCTCCTAGGATAATATCAGTGTCCTAACTGAGTTGCAAATGAATCCATAAAGAATCATCTCAAACACTTTAGCAAAAATGCAGAGTAAAGCTATAGAAGGATAATTCGCTTTCAAAGAAACACCACCATATTAAGTGATATGACAAATTCGAGCTTATTTCCATAGGTCTGGGAAGCAACTAGGTTTAAGGCATAAATTAAATAAGTAACATAGCGGGGCATTTAGAACATCATTATAAGAAAAGAAGAAATTTGATCATTACCAGAAGTCAGCTTATCTTGCAAATTTCTTGATAGTCAGTCGTACCTGCTCCTCTGTAGCTACTGATAAATAACAAACAAATAGTTCTGTTAAAAAAGTGATAAAGGCAGTGACAATTTCTTATGTATACGTAAGTTCTGAGGAACAACAACAATACATTAATTAAAATTACAAACTTGTTGTTATTAGTCCACAAATAGGGGAGACCGTTGTACCTTGGAGAACAATTAACATTTATATATTTTTTTAATCAATTTTTAAAAATATAACAACGGAAAGATTATCTCCTGATGGCGCCATGACTCCTATAAAACATGTATTTTTTTAAGAACTTAGATATGAAACAACTATAGAAAAATATATAAATATATTTTATTGGCAGCTAATCAATGGTACAAGACCATAATTTACAACTGATCATACAACAGTGTACCTTGGACTATTAGGAAAGGCAATTAAAACATTAGGTATGTAAATCAAACTTTACTCAAAATTAATTAACTAAATCATTTAAAATTAAAACTAAAAGAGTCTAATTGGAACCCAGTAGTTCTAGCCGATTCACTTGAGATTACTGGTTCTACCACAATATTTTCAGCTTCAAAATCAAATACTTCTTCGGATTCTCTCACAAATTGACTACCATTTCCAATTCGTTTGTGGAATTAAATCTACTATTCCAAATGCTGTTGACTTCTGCAAATAATTTTTCCTACATATTGCACTAGTAACCTACACTTTTTGCTGAATCCTACCAAAACGTATTCCACTTCTTCAAATGTCGTTCTTTCAAAATTAATTTGTTTCCTGGTTTATTATGTCTAATAGGTCTGTTACATCTTCTTCGTCTTCTGAAAGCAAATCTACGTCTCCATTTTCAGATTCACTGTCAAAATCCAACGTTCTAATGAAACGTGGTTTTTTATTCTTATTTTCTTTCTTCGCATTTAAGTTTTTGGTCACTGATTTTGGCTTTTTTTCTAACGAATTTTCTCTTTTTCAGGAGTATTTGTAGATATTTTAGAGAGCCAAGGTTTTCCTCCCTTTTTTGTAGGTATACCTCTTGTCTAACCGCAGCCTTGTGGTGAGCTTGAATCTGCTACAGAGTTATAATGGGCGTAGTAGTCATAGTAGTTTTTCAGGTTTTCTGATTGCTGGGCCACCTTCGTGGGAAGGCCGTTTCAAAAGTAGCCTCATCCACTCTTATTAAGCAAGTCTGCTTCCGTTCCATGTATGAGATAATCTTCTTTGTTTGACACAGCAAATTTATAGGCTAATTCGCAAACCTGTTTTTTGGATAGACAATAATTGATTTTTGATATAGTGTTGATGAAATCTGCTAATTGTAGTCCTCTTCGTCTGTAAACACCTTCTTGACATCTAGCTAGCCTAATATTCAAAGCTTGTTGTACCATATGTTTAGAAAGCATTAAGATGTACAAGTGTAGCAAATTTAACATAACAAGACTCTACAAGCTTCTCTCATAGACATCCTCTTCTCTGGCGGCACAGGAACAGCTTCGGCTGCTTTTTTCATTGACTCAGGGTCAATAGGATTTCTTTTTTTCCCAATTGTACTTTGTAACATATTGACCTATAACAAAGAACGACATAATTGTAACATCATGATGATCATGGACCAGTGGTACAGGGTGTTGTTGTTATCCAAAGTACATGATTGCGCTCCTTCTCAAACTTAATCTCCTCCACATTCTATGTGACGTTTGAAACTGAAATACGGCATAACAAATTACTCATCACCAAGCAGCGATTCAGATAGAATCTGATTTGAAACACAAAACACAACAGTAAACTTGTAAAAAAATAAACAGTAAAACAAAAGTTCTTACTTTTTCCACATAAAATTTTTATTTCTATTTTACTCAAAAACATTGACAATAGTTTCCTGCTTGCTTGTACTCTGCTGAGTGAGTAAACTGTGTCTGTTTCTGTCGCGTACATGGAAGCATTTGTTACGAAACTGAAGGGTGAACAGTGATGAACATGAACAATCTCCCCTATGGGTGAGGATAAACAGAATTTTAACAATATCAGTGAAAACCCAACAAAATAATTTTTATTCGACTAATTAAGAAATACAGAGTTTCATTAAATACTAAAAGACCCATAGCCTTTGAATCCATGAAAGTACATAAAGAAACTAATGATGTGTAATTTTAGTCATAGATAAATAAGTATGCGTTTTAAAAATATAAAATTTAATCTATCGTAAGTATTAATCGACTTAATATATCCAATAGTTTCCGAAAATCTCGAAGTGGGACATTAAATACTGTTAACACTATATATGTGTGTTTATAAATGTAATGTCTTATATAAAAATAGAAATTTCATCATCATATAAATTGCAGGAACATCAATAGAAAATTGATTGATCTGCTTTCAGAAAATCTAACATAGAGTTTTGCGACGAAATTTATAGCCAATGCAGTTTAGACAAATAGTTCTGATATAAAACATAAAATACTTAATATTAGATTTCGAATGTCGTCTAACTCAGTCTAAACGACATCCCACCCTTCCTATTGCCGAAAAAGTTCGGTGATATCAGTAGACATTCTAAGTATGAAAACAGGTCGTCCCTTTATGATAGAATATGTCTACTTTATATAATGTATTGTTCTTTTATAAAAGTAAATACTATAGACTGCAACAAAAAGTTATATATAAGGTTGCTTTATTTATAACTGTTTATATATTTATTATCATCATAGTCTTAAAGTGATTTCGCTAAACATGAATCTATTTCCTGCAGTTCTTTTCATTTCGATGTATCTTCCGGACTTCACTAATTGGGTCTAGTTTTTTAAAGTTTACTATTGATCTGCATTTTTAGTGAATATTTGAATATTATTTCAAATAAGCGGGAATTTGGGCCTTCAGAACCAGAACACATATCCAAGGTCGGTCTGAATCCGAGCGATAACTCAAAAAAAGCTTGACCAATTTGTACGAAATCTGGCACATATCTTCATTTTGTTAAGACCGCAGATGAGTTCTCAAAGCAGCTATAACCAACATTTTCCCCCCAAAAAAATACAAATATTTTTTGGAAGGTATTATCGAGTAGCTTCGGTGAGATTTTACATGTAGCTAGAATTCGTGTAGGTAAACCGCTATTGTGAATTTTAAGTAATTTTCTTCACAAAATTAGAAGTTTTTTCCAAATCTAAAATCAAATCTGAAAGCCATTGAAACGACTTAAGTGATTATAGTCCAATGCCTGACAAAGACAGAGTAGTTAGTTACCATGTGTAGATTAATACATACTATAGGCATAAATGATAATTCAACGATAATAAAACAATGCAGATAACAGATAACACGCATAAAACATACCACCTGAACTAACGATCGATAAATCTCGACCACAAAAATCCCGAAAACCGTTTGTCAACAATTACGACGTTAGAGTGACAGATGACATAAAATTAAAATTTGCCAAGTGGTCGCTTTTTTTAAAGAGATTCAATACATTTTCAAAATACACTATATTTGTAGTTTGATGGACAGCCCCAATAAAAGTTTTAGACAAAAATGTAGCATATAGTGGAAAAATCCAGGTTTAAGGAAGGCAAAAAAGAAATATTTAAGGAACTGTCGATTTTGTAAAGAAAATATAACGTTTTTTCCAAACCATGATTTGTAAGTTTTATATCATAAGAATAAAAGATACGAAATAATGAAATAAATATTGTTTATATTTCAACAACACACCACGAGGGCTTACAGCTTAAATACTATCATACCGTGGGCGTCGACAGGGAGGAAAGAGGCAACTTGTTAATTCTGGACTTGAATGTTTGGAAGTTCGGAAGAGAAGGAAAAACATGTGCCGGCAAGGAATTCCACAACTTGGAAGTCTTCGGGACAAAAGAGCGGTCATAACAAGATGTTCTATCTCTGGTGACCTGGACAGTAAGAGGGTGCATTCGCTCTGTTCCCCTGGGAGATCTGTTGGGGGCAGCAGGTGGAGGAACTAGGAAAGAAAGCTTCTCTGCGCAGTGCCCGTGCAGATATCTATAAAAGAGAGAGAGAGAGAGAGAGAATGAGAGAGAGAGAGATCACCAACGACACGTCGGTGGGCAAGGGATGGCAGTCTTTGGGTGAGGGTAGGGTTACCGATGAGACGTATAGCTCTCTTCTGAATGGAGTCCAGGATAGCGAGTAAAGAAGCGGCAACGGCACCCTAGATGTGAGAGCAGTATTCGAGGTTTGGCCTTATTTGTGAAGTATATAAGGTTCAGAGATTAGTTGGTGAAAATTATTTGCTAGCACGGAAGAGGAAACCTAATTTTTTAGCAGCCGCTTCTGCAATTGATGTGACATGTTGGTGCCAATTGAGATTTCGATCCACAGAAATGCCAACAAGTGAAAAGGACTCATTAGTTTGAATAATTTGGTTGTTCATTGTGATGGGTCTAGGGCTGGTGTATCTCTTATGAGAAAGAAGGCAAGACTGAGATTTGGTGGGGTTGAATTGTACAAGATTTCTACTTCCCAGTCTAGTATTTTTTTGGAGATTCACGGAGACAGAACCCTTCATGCGTCTGCAATCCTCATCTAATTGGGCTAAAGAGACAGGCATATAATATTGTATATTTAAGTGGAGGGTGCTGTCGTCCGCGTAACTGTGAACTGGGTTGGATGCGCTAGAGAGGAGGTCATTGATGCGGAGAATAAACAAAGTAGGGGCTAACGTTGAACCTTGAGGAACTCCTGCATTAATTGGATACAGTTTAGAGAAATGGCCATCCACGACAACATAAATTCTCCGGTTGAAGAGGAAATTTACTGTCCAGGTACAGAGTTTTGGTGGTAGGCCATAGGCCGGAAGTGTACTAAGCTGCGCTGCGTGCCAGACCTGGTCGAATACTTTGGATATGTCTAGAGCGTCAATCTGGGATTCACTGTGTAGTTCCATAGACTTGTTCCAAGAATGGGTGACAAAGCAAAGGAGGTCGGCAGTTGATCTGCGCTGACGCTGACGTGGATTAGACTGTGTTTTTTCAAGAAATTTTAGTAATTCGGTGTTTAATTACTTTTCCATCACTTTAGAGACGACTGAAAGGAGAGAAACTACTTGCTGCGTCCCGAAATGTTTTCCCTTTTTTAAGTCTGTTTCTACAAATATGATTGTGAGAATCTTATTACGTTGTGTCGGTACTTCCGCAGGGTGGCGCGGTTGGTCCGGCGATATAGCCAACTCGAGCATTACCACTTTACTTTGAATAATAAATTGGCGAAGAAAGTAGAAGCCCAGCAACAAAAGGTTAATCAAAGGCAAGATCTGCGGTCCAGCCTATGGACTAGGGCACCCCGTGTAATTTCAGTGGATATCTAATAGTTATTCCAAGAATACAATTATGAAAAAAGAATGAGGAGTTTGAAAACTCAAAAGTTTATATTGCTACGATTTAAAAATGACTAATTATAAATATATATTGCACATAATATGTACAGATGTACGGATTTCGTTGCTTTTGTGAGGTACCTCGGTTATGAGTATAGATAAAAGGTTTTGGTTTTCACAATATAATTCTAAATTTTTGTGAAACTAACAGTACCAAAATCAAAAATAACATGGCACTCTTTGTTTTTGAGCCACAGGTTGATTTTGAAAATTTGTAATTTCTAGCACAACCTGTATTTTCTTTATGTGATGAGATAATAAAACGGAACCTCGGTGGTTCAGGGGTAAGAACGTGTGCCTCTGAACCGAAGGGTACTGGGTTCGATCCCGGGGTACTCCTTTCACTTTTTCAGTACAAACTGTAAAATTAACATCAACCGAGGTTCTGGCATTGTATTTGAGCAAGTTGAATGTCTGCACGTTCCGCCCCTCGGAGGGGGCGTAAAGCCGCCGGTCCCGTGTCCATGCGATGTTGGGCACGTTAAATATCCCTACCTCCTTACAGAAAGGCAGGGGTTGGGCAAAATGTCCAGGATAGTGAGGTGAAACTGCTCCCTGGCGTCGGTGATTGGCCGTAGTCGCGGAAATAGGCCGACGTTAAAGAAAAAAAAAGATAATAAAACTGTGCAAACTAATTCTAATAGAGCGTAGAATTCAATTATGCAAATAGCTTTTTCTATTATTCTATTTGGCACAGATTTTGTGATACAAACCAAATATATGTTTTTTGAAATGGAACATCTATATATGTCACTATTAGGTCCGGCTCAATGAGAGCTTTTTTAATCAATGCATACACACCCCCACACACACACACACACACACACACATATATATATATATATATATATATATATATATATATATATATATATATATATATATATATATATATATATATATATTCGCTACATAATTTTTATTGTAACTTCCGTCAACTTTTATTATTATTACTTAATAGTTTTTTGATGGGGACCCATTCTTATGAAAATACTCGTATGTTACCATTAAGCAGCATTGCTGCATAGGGTCACTTATTTTCTTGTTACATGTAACAGATCAAATGTTTAAGCAAGTACAAATTATTTTATTTTTCTAACCACTCTCTAACAATATAACTTTTCAATCTTGAATTTTTAGCTATTTAAAACTCAGTGACATCATCTAGTTGTTTATTATATCTAAAATAGTTTAACGGATATCCTTCATTCAATGTTTAGAATGCAGTTCATGGCCTACTTATCAGACTGTGATTTTAATGTTAATGTGTGTACATTATACATGGAAAGTTTTTTGTTCTACATTTGGAAGTAAAATTATCCGGCGTCAATTGTTATTGTTTTTTAGCCTCTTTTTATAAAGAATATGATTCACGCATCTCGTTTACAAGGCATTTTCAGGCTTGTAAATGATTTTTTTATCATATCTTTGATTTTCAGTATAGGTATAACTGGTTGATATCAATCTTTAAAATTAATGTATTTTGAAGATAACGGCACATCTGATTTTACTGTAAACTCCAAGCAGCTCCGCTAATTCGAACAAAATCGCTTATATATATATATATATATATATATATATATATATATATATATATATATATATATATATATATATATATATATATATATATATATATATATATATATATTGGAAGCAGAGGGTGAGCTCTTCACTTCTGAAAAACAAAATACAAGCTGTTGGAAAATGTAAGTTACGGCAGTTTGAATTTTCTCAAACTTAGCCACCATATGAGAGCAGCCCATATCTAGATTTTTTCAACGAATAATATAAACGAAAATCTCTCTGAATGTGTCATTTTCATGGGACTTTGCTATGCATTGGTAAAAACGCCGTATCATGATTTTTGATATGTGCCAAAAATGTGAAAAGTTGTATCACCAACGACTTAGGAGCCACTCTATGATTGTCAAGATCATTTTATAAGATGCTGTTTAAGACACTGTATAATTAACGTATACAATTTTTTCTCGTATCTTGTAGAATGACGGATATATTCAAGAAATGCGTCACCCTGTATATATGTAAACAGACAAAACTGGAACTAATCCCCGATGTGGGTTCTATGGGGCCCAGTTGGTGCTCATTTGAAGAAATATTTTTAAAATTCAAAAGTCGCGATCTCCTCATAGTGATTTTTTTCTACGAAAATTCACTAAAATTAGGAAAAACTAGGAAACGCTTTCTGCTAGTTTTTTATTTCGATAACTATGTGATTTCAAACTATACAAAATTAATTTGTTTTAGACACCATACTTGCTATAACCTTTGGAGTGAAACATTCAGGCATTATATAAAGGAGAGAATGTTGCTATGCAGACGGTTGAGGTTTTTTACTTTTTATAGCTGATTCAGGAATCCGTCTTACTTCGGAATGATCATATAAGAACTGATCAAAGAGGAGAGTCGGGGTCATTGCTGCTTAGTCAAGGTCGACTGCAAGTACAAATACATAGGTAATTGATAGGAATATAGGAGACAGACACGAAGTGAATGGAATACTAAGATGCATTTGATTGTGTGTGCATAATTCTTGCTAATAATTACGTATATCCTTTCTAATTTTCTAAATTTCACTTAAATACTCTTGTCTGTATTTTTTATAGTTTCTCTAACTTCGGTATATTCCCGCTACTATGGCCAATCACCGACGCCAGAGATCAGTTTCATCTCACTAGCCTGGACATTTTGCCAGTTCCCTTGCTTTTGTAAGGACGCTAGGGATACTTAACTTGCACAACATCGCATGGTATACGAGATCGACGGCTTAACGCCCCCTCCAAAGGGCGGACCATGCAGTCATTCAACATGCTCAAACAAAATGCCACAACCTGGGTTGATGTATATTTACTGTATGTACTGAAAAATAATTTGAAGTTTCTACTGAGAATTGAACACGGGACCCTCGGTCCCAGAGGCACACGTTATTAGGCCTATACTAGCAAGGCTGCTTTTTAAATACTTCTAAGGCAATCTTAACATATTAACGTACATATTCACGCAAAAAGCTTTGACGTCAAATTAGATATCAAATATACTTAAGACTCAGGTATGTCGGTTGCTAGAGTGTTTCCATGTGAAGCGAGACGTTCCGGGCTCAATTCCAAAAACGGCCACTAAAAAGCTAAACTTGTTGGGCAACATTTATAGTGCCATTCGTATATCAAAAATAATTGATAAAAAGGGTCAGTAGGTTTGAAATATATTTTTGATTAACTTTTAAATATAATGAATGTTGAGTATAAGCGAACTGCTGCTTTTATGTCTCATGGTGATTGAGTCCTCCCGCACATTTCTTGCCTTTGCTATCCTTAGGTAAACTTCTACATCTTCGTCACATTTATTGTGTCTTGATACCCCCTACATGTAATTCCAAACCCCTTAAAAGTTTACCCCCCACCTCCTTCAATTTTCACTGTAAAAGTCCACTACCAGTTTCTCTAGTATTTCCGATTGTCATACTTGCTTCTGTCTTTATTTGTTTAAAGCCTTACATTACTGCTGTTTTCACCAAACTTCTAGTGTTGCCTTCTAGTTATTTTCTGTTTCTGGCCATTAATAAGATAACGTCATCGTAAGCAAGGCACTGATGACCTCTGGCAAACAGGGTTCAATTTATATTTATGCCACTGTCTCCTATCACTTTCTCCAGAACTACTTTAGATAATAACGTTAATAGATGACACTTTTTTCACCTCAGACTCGTGGCGTGGCATGGTGTCATAAATACCAGCTTCACTATATTTCGGTTATTTTACACTCTAAGTATTTCAACAAGTTTGCTTCTTTTAATTGGGTCGTAGGCAGCCTTAACATTGATAAATATCACTTATGCTCGAATATCATACTCCTAAAAAGTTGTCAAAATTTGTTTCAGCAGAAATATCCGGTCAAGTGTAGATCTATATATATTTTTTAAACTAGCTTGAGATTCCCATAGAAAAGTATCTACATACTTTTATAGCTGTTTTTTGCTAAAGCTGACACAATTTTGTAGGTCACATCTGGTAAAGCTATTCCTCTGTAGTTGTCACCTTCTGTTATATCTCCTTTTATAATAAAGCTACCGTGATCGCTTTGTTCCATTTTTGTTCAATTTCTTTTATTTTCCAGATTTCTTTTACCAGTTCGTACATCATGGTAACCAAGACAGTTCTTCCGTATTTAACATTTTCTACTATTATCCCTTAGAGCCTCGGTGGTTCAGAGGTAAGAACGTGTGCCTCTGAACGAAGGGTACTGGGTTCGATCCCAGAGTACTCCTTTCACTTTTTCAGTACATACTGTACAATTAACATCAACCCAGGTTCTGGCATTGTATTTGAGCAAGTTGAATGTCTGCATGATCCGCCCTTCGGAGGGGGCGTAAAGCCGTCGGTCTCGTGTCCATGTGATGTTGGGCACGTTAAAGATCCCTACCCCCCTTACAGAAGGGCAGGGGTTCTGCAAAATTTCCAGAATGGTGAGGTGAAACTGCTCCCTGGCGTCGGTGATTGGCCATAGTCGCGGAAATAGGCCGACGTTAAAGAAACAAAACACACACACACACTATTATCCCTTCATATACAATTTTTCTGCGGTGACACCATTTTCACCTAAACACTTGTTCTTAATTGCTTGTAAAATGTCCTCTATTTCTTGTTTAGTTGGCTTTTCTGGATCTTCATTTTCATGTAAATCTTGATGGGAGTTTTTAAGCTTTTCATCATATTTAGATTTTTAAAATTGTTGGTTTAACATTATTAATAACTGCATACAGACTTGGAGAATACTTCTCTGGCTTCACAGTGAAGCCAGAGAAGTATTCTCCAAGTCTGTATGCTGTAGGGACAAGTTTCACCAAGTAAGGGCAACAACAATCAATGAATTATTAATAACATTTAATACGTATTACGGATACTCCACTCAATCTAGAAGATAAAGCTTTATCAGATAAATGCAAAACCAAATTGCCCATCTGCGGTTCGTGAATAGGAAACAATGTCTTTAAGAAAAAACCTCTTCAATGCTTGTACATTTTCAAATATTCATTTTAGAATGAATTGGGGTATTAGTTAACGTAAAGTCAAAGTTAATCATGAGTGTGAACAAACAGAGCCAGCTAGCTTTGTGATTGCAACTGTGAAACAGTTCATAGAAGCGAGTGTGAGTATAGCGATGATATTTTTGTAGATGGATTTGACAGTGAAGAGGCAGAGGAAGCTTTAGTGATTAAGCAGGAACAAAATTCAGAGCACCAGTAGAGAGGGGGAGTGAAATTAAACACAACACACTATATACGCCTATTCTGTTAAATTGGAGAAGATTGAAGGATAGTGTTTTGATGAACCAAAACACTACATAGGTGAGGTGGACCATGAGAGAACTGAGGGTTCTGAAGTTGTTACAGGTGGACAGATAGTTAATGAAAAAAAAAAGATAATCCTTTTAATAAAAGTGAAGTGATTATAGAAGATTTTAAAATTGAAACATTGGATCATGGCTGTGCAGATCACAGTAATCATGACCTTGACCATCTGAAGGATGTATTAGTGAAAAATGAAGTAGGTACGAAGTCGGAACGTTTTAATTCTTAGTGTAATTATTCTACCGTTAGAATTTTTTTAACAGAACACATAATATATAAACATAGTCAACAAGGACCTTTTAAATGTGGTCAGTATGATTATAGTACTGCCCATAAGATATATTTATCACAGCACATAATGCATAAACATAGTGAAAAACGACCCTTTAAATGTGGTCATTGTGATTATTATGGTGCTGTTGTGAAGTCTCACTTAAGACGACACATAACAGCAAGACGCAGTGAAGAAAAGCATTATGAATGTGATCAATGTGAGTTTAGTAGTGCCAATAAGTATTATATTTCACAACACATAATGGCAAAACATAGTGGAAAACGCCCTTTTAAATGTGATCAGTGTGATTATAATACTGTTGGAAAGTCTAAGTTAAGACGACACATAACAGCAAGATACACTGAAGAAAAGCATCATAAATGTGTTCAATGTGATTATAGTAGGTAGTAGCTGGTAGGTGGTAGTGGACTTTTCCTTTACGTGATAGTAAATGAATTTTTTCCGCCCGAGGAGGTACCACCCCGTACATCAAGGGGCCGGGGAAGTCCCAATGGACGTTTCCGGTTCTGCTGTATGAGTCGGTTTCCCTTATAAACAAAAATTATGATGGCTCTTCCTTGTACAAAAGATTCCGGAGATAAAATACCCCTCCATTCGGATCTCTGGGAGAGGGGTGTGCAGGGGGCGCCGGCATCAAGATTTAACATATCCTTCTCGAATATATTGGCCTAAATTCTAACCTGAACTCCGTCCACCATTTCCTCCAGGCTAATAGGCCCCAACTCCTCTTCCTCACCGAAACCCAAATCAGTGCCAAAACAGCCACTAATCACCTTAATTTCCCGGTGTATGAGCTCCTTACTTCCTTTAGATTGAATGGAGGTGTGTGCACATAGGTCCGTAGCATTCTACCCTGCACCAGACTTCCTAATTTGGAAGGTGGAAGAAAATATATACTTTGGATGAAACTCTCTCTCAGGGCTGCAACTAAATTCATCTGTTGCATTTACCGGTCACCTTCTGACAACAACTTTGCGGTCACTTTCTGACAACTTTGTCCAGCTCTTCGACTACCTTTTGGAAAAAACCGACCATCTGATTTCTGAATATCCTTCCTCCGAGGTCACTATTCTTGGTCACTTCAATGTCCATAATAAGGAATGGCTAGGATCTTCAAAAACCGATCCAGAAGGAAGAGCAGCGGAGGCCTTCGCAGTCAGCAATTCTTTAGCCAATATGGTTCAGCAACCTACTTACTTTCCTCGCATCCCAACACACAGCTCAAATCCATTGGATCTTCTTCTTACTACCAAATCCGAATGCTATAAGACATCTGTCACCGTCCCCCTTGGGCACGGTCACTGCTTCCTGCGCAATGCAACCCGAGGTCACACAGTCATCACACCCATGTATCGTTTGGCACTATAACTTCGCGAACTGCGACGAAATGCGGGATTACTTTTACTCATTTTCATGGGCGTCTGTCTGCTTCTCTCATCCTAACCTCTCTGATATCTCACAAAACATCACCAAAATCATCCAAGCTGGCATGGCATTATTTATTTCACGTACACAGAAAACCTTTTCAGCCACTGAAAAGCCCTGGTTCTCTAAATCCTGTGACAAGGCCAGACTAGAAAAGGTCAAAGCTCACAAAACGTTTCTACACAATCCCAGTCAAGAAAACCGTCAAGTATTTAACGACGCAAAAAACCGCTATGTCCGCATTCTTTCTGAGGCAAAAAACTCGTTTAATAACCACATCAAAAACAAAGATCTCTCAATCTACAACGGCAGCAAACCCTTCTGCACTCTTGATAAATCTATGGGGAATAATTTTTGCAAGAGCACGTTCCCACCTCTTGTTTCAGGGGATGAAATTGTTTTTACCGCCCTGGGGAAGGCTGAACTTTTTGCCTCGTTGTTCGCCGGCAATTATACTCTCAACCCACTAAAGCGCTTCCTAGCAACTACAGGCCTATTTATCTCCTTTCAGTCGTCTCTAAAGTGATCGAAAAGTATATAAACACCGAATTATACTAAAATGTCTTGAAAAACACAGTCTAATCCACGACGGCAGTATGGATTCCGTTAGCGCAGATCAACTGCCGACCTCCTTTCCTTTGTCACCCATTCTTGCAACAAGGCTATGGAACTACACGGTGGATCCCAGATTGTCGCTCTAGACATATCCAAAGCATTCGACCAGGTCTGGCACGTAGCGCTGCTTAATAAACTTCCGGCCTATGGCCTACCACTAAAACTCTGCACCTGGACAGCAAATTTCCTCTCCAACCGGAGCATTTCTGTTGTCGTGGATGGCCATTCCTCTAAACTGTACCCAATTAATGCAGGACTCCCTCAAGGTTCAGCTTTAGCCCCTACTTTGTTTCTTCTCCACATCAATCACCTCCTCTCTAGCTCATACAACCCAGTTCACAGTTACGCTGATGACAGCACTCTCCACTCCAATATACAATATTCTAAGCCTGTCTCTTTATCCCAATTAGATGGGGATCGCAGACTCATGGAGGGTTTTGTCTCTGTGGGTCTCCAAAAAATATTAGACTGGGGAAATAGAAATCTTGTACAATTCACCTCCACCAAATCTCAGTCTTGCTTTCTATCTCATAAGAGAGACACCAGCCCTAGAGCCATCATAACGAACAACCAAGTTATTCAAATTAATGAGTCCTTTTTACTTGTTGGCATTTCTGTGGATCAAAATCTCAATTGGCACCAACATGTCACATCAATTGCAGAAGCGGCTGCTAAGAAATTAGGTTTCCTCTTCCGGGTTCGCAAATACTTTTCACCAACTAATCTCTATACCTTATATACTTCACAAATAAGACCAAACCTCGAATACTGCTTCCACATCTGGGGTGCCCCTGCCGCTTCTACACTCGCTATCCTGGAATTCATTCAGAAGAGAGCTATATGTCTCATCGGTGACCTTCCCTCACCCAAAGGCTGCCTTCCCTTGCCCACCGACGTGCCGTTGGTAATCTCGCTCTCTCTCTCTCTCTCTCTTACAGATATCTGCACGGGCACTGCTCAGAGGAGCTTTCTTCCATAGTTCCTTCACCTGCTGCCCCAAACAGATCTACCAAGGGAGCAGAGCGAATGCACCTTTTTACTGTCCAGGTCACCAGACATAGAACATCTTGTTATGCCCGCTCGTTTGTGCCGGGGACTTCCAAGTTGTGGATTTCCTTGCCGGAACATGTTTCTCCTTCTCTTCTGAACTTTCAAACCTTCAAGTCCAGAATTACCAAGTTGTCTCTTCCCTCCTTGTCGACACCCACGGTACGATAGTATTTAGGCTGTGAGCCCTCGTGGTGTGTTGTTGAAAAAAATTCAGCGATTGCTTAAAATGTTCACTCCATCTTCTGCATATTTCTTTCGTTTCCTAGTAAATTGACCTATTTATCTCTACAGAACACCGCTTTAGTTTGGTGCCCTTTTTTTAGGTCCTTCGCGTTTTTGGTGAAGTTAGATATTTCATTTTTTTACTTCATTTTCTATCTCTTTTATTTCCTTCCCCAACAATTTTCGTTTCTGGGTCTTACACATAATATGTTCTGTTCTCCATTTTAAATCATTATACTTTTTTATGTTTTCGTCTGTCGTTTCTGAGGAAATTGTTTTCTTAGTCTTGCCTGATCCAATACTTTTGTCACTTGGGCAATTGTTTTGCCGCAATATTGTTAATTTTTCATGGCCGACCAACTATCAAGGCGATAAAAACCGCTATGTGAGCCATCCTCGAGCGACAACCGACTCAGCCGCCAAGTCGGCACAAACCGCAAAAAAAAACACACACAGAAAAATGAAATGATTCCTAATCAAAAAGGACTGAATCTATAAATATCTTAGTTGTAAAATATTTACTTTGTTGAAAAATACCAATCAGTCAAAATGTAAATTATAGTACTTGTGCAATTTTGTTTTCTGGAAAAGACAACTTTGGTATAACTGGAATTCATGTATTTTTCCCTCCAAAATCGTTAGATTTTTCGTCTGAGCAAGCCAGCTTTGTTGGTGAAACGATAGTCAGTATCGTATTGTGGTAAAACGTTTCTAAATTTTTCAACAGTCTAAGTCACTTATGTGGTGTGATAGCTAACCAAAATTAAAATCTAAATGCCGTGCCGCCGTTTAAATTTATTTTAGTAATTTTTTTGTTTGTTTGGAAATCTGCACATATTAAAACCTTTGATAAGGATGATTTATTAGTATCCACTAATTACACATTTAAAAATTGTAATTTTATAATTCAACTAAGAGGATGAAATGCATTTATTCATTTAAACCCATACATGATCCGATAAAATGGTTTTCCACATCCCGGCACATAGTCGACTTAGCTATTTATGACAGTCATGCTCGACGAGCACAATATTTGCGAACAAAGTCTCTATTTATAAAACGACAAGGATTTAAGTTCATTTAACCGACAGTGGACGTTCTTGATAATTTAATTTTTGTATTATTTAGCTGTTTTAAACAACAAAACAGTATGGAAATCCCATGCTAACAATATGAAACTGTGACGATATGAGGTTAAAGTCTGCAAATGTAAACAACGCTATTGTATTATGTGCATCTGTGCTCTCAATCTCCTAGAATGCGCAACATTATTCTGTTATTCAGGAACTAACAAAGATAACCTAGAATGCAAATTCTTATAAAAGTTCAATAATTTACAAAAATTAATAACTATTATTTTCGCCTAGTATGGAGCAGCGGCGTAAGGTTCGTGGAAGCAATGGGAGCACTGCACCCCCAAAATATTTCTAGTAAAATTGTATTTTGCCTTTTAAATTGTATTTTTCTCCTTCTTATGTTTGAATCTACTTGTAGGAAGTTATTCGGAATATTTATTGAGTTTGGCAATGCCGAAAACGCCAGACAGACGCGATGACGCCGCAAAATATGCGACAGACACAAGCGCGCAAATCTGATAATCTGGGGTAGTGATCGCTTATTTCCTACTGGCTACTGTGTCTACTGTATTTGTCTATACTAGTGCTGGCAACCATTCTCGATTAATGGTTTAAGCGAATAATCGATTAATTGAAAATCGCGATTTTTCACATCGCAGAAGATCGAGAAAATAGAATAATCAATTTCAGGGGATGTGTGGACCTATTATCAAAATATTTTAATGTTATCTTTCTGCTGGTTATATTTGCGTCAGTTTTCTCATATACAGATATATTGTTTGGTATTTTCCAAACAAAAACGAACGAGATAGGTTTTTGTCAAAAGAGTTAAGGAATTTTAAAATAAAATCTTCGAAAAAAGAAGCATTTTGATGAATTTTGGCAGAAAGTTAAACAGATAAACATAAATATACAAAGGAAACGACTGTAAACTGCTAATGTTGGGGATGTTCAAACGTTTTATAAAAGCTGGTTGTGGAAATTATTGATAAGATAAATGTGTAAATTAATCACCGTTTTAGAGAATTTGGTGACCTAAAGTTTCTTGAACTGGAATCTTTTTGCAGCAGAAAAACTGTGCCCGAAAAAGCATATAAGTGCTTACGACAAGTTTACAGTACTTTTATGACATGGTAGCTCTTCATGCCCATTTACCTGTATTATATAAAATGCCAGAAATAAATGAGATACGAAATTGTGTAAAAATACCCACGTTTCTTAAGCAAAGTTTGTAAACTTTATGAATTGGTATTAACTATACCAGCTACAAGTGCGTCAGTTCAATGCAATTTTTCAGTTTTAAAACGCATAAAAAGTTTCGTTCGGAACTCTACAGGAAAATAGCGTCTTTTAAGTCTTGCAGTAATATTCATAAAAGATTTTATTAAAACGCTTTCCTAAAGGTTCCAATTTTGCGACGATGTCATAGAAGAATTTTTAAAACAGGAAAGGTGCATTAATTCGATTTGCAAGTAAGCAGGTGAGTGTGTTCTAACAATAATATTTGTCATTGTGCATGGTTGGTGCATAGCTGCACTCAAAAATTTGAAATTATGCCAACGAAACATTTATTGATGAGTATGTTATCTTAAATCAAATTTTTAATTTTCGATCTGATAAATCTGGCCACTATAATCCATTGCTTCCACTATTTGAGAATTCAATGCACGCCCCTGATGTGGAGCAAAGTTTGTCATTATACACGGCTAACTATAATAACATAATAACATCACAGTAGGCAAATTCCTTATCAAGATGTCTTATCAGACTTGTCCAGAGGGAGTTTACAGACACACATAGACAAAGGACACCACCCCTATTAAATCAAAAACCGGCTACTTCACATTCAAGTGAAAAATATCTGGACGCAGGAAGTTCGTCATGTTAGTGAATTTTCATAGAAATAATCTATGCATTTTTTACGAAAATTATATACGTCAAGAATATTAAACTTAGTCTGTAATATTTAATAGATTTTGTTTATCACACACAATATTTTGGTTTTGTGTTTATGCAAATCTCTGACCTCCAGTGGCAACTAACTTTTTTTGATTTATTATAATATTTTTTTTGCTTTTAATTCGGGGATATAAATTTTGACGCACAAGGTATTTTTTATAACATAAACCTCTGCGTACCAAATTTAGATACCGTAGCTTTGTTATTTTTGGAGATACAAGAATTTTCCGAAAGAAAAACCATAATTTTCCCGCAAAAACTGGTTAAACGATTTTCTTGGCTAACGAACTTGAATGTGATACATATACAGGGTGATTCACGCAATTCGTTGGTTAGAAACTTTCAAACTAGCAATAGGAATTTCGATCTAAAATTTCCAGGATAAATCTAGTCAATGTCTCTCTTTCAACTGAAAATACTTTCAAGGCGGGGGCACATCCGGTTATACTGGAAACCAACTCATTTATTTTAAATAGAAAGCCCTATATATTATTATATATTTGGATTTGCGGTTAAATTTCAAGTCAACTTTGTCGGAACCATTATGTTGCCATTTTCAACCATTTCTGAGATATTTGTGAAATTCCGATATTTTTGACGTGTCAACAACTTCATAGAGACCACGGTATATACCAAATCATAATTGCTATTAATTTAAACTTGCTGACGTTATTATAAAAAACATCAAAGTGTCTACTCTAATGTCAATTTTTCCGAGGATATATACAGGTGTTCATAATTTGATCTTGAATTTGGTATTAGGAAGTCTCAAAAATCTCACAATTCTCAAATGGAACATCCTGTATTTTATAACATTATTTGATGAAAAATGAAATGTCTTTTGAATTGTATTAGGTTTCCCTATACCTATTTAGCATAGTCTTTAAATGAATAATGCTTTTATAAATTTCACCGAAGTAATTAATTACTCCACTTAAGTTTCCCAAAGTTTTTCCATAAATACAGCTTGAGTAAATTTTACCATTTATTCCTTTACTACGCCAGGTTCTCATAGTGACTAAAATATCGGACGGACCTTTCTTAAATGATATTATAATATTCTATACTAACTTTACCTATCTAATTTCGTTTTTGAATAAATAACTTTATCATCGTCAATAAAACTTCCGATTAGATTGCTGTGGAGAAATTATGAACAAACTATCAAATATTGGCATTTCTTTGTTAAATTCTGATTGTAAAGCTACTATACAGTTGTTGTAAAAGTATTCTTCTCGAAAATAAATAGTCACTTGTAATTTTAGATTTATTTTATAAGCATGGCGAATTTGGTAAAATTATATGAAAAACTGGCCGCAATTTTAACGACAAATATCCAGACTTACCAGCCATGAACAAGACTAAATTCAAACGTATTGAAGCAAAATTCCTATGTTTGAATCTCAGTACCACTAAAAAGGTGCCACATCCAGTCACAGAAGATGAAACCAGTGAAGTCAATGTTCTAGTTTATTTTGATGTTCATTGCCAATCATAATACGAGCAGCCTACGCTGGCTTAGGAATGAGCTATTCGTCCATACAGAAAATTCCAAGTATGCATAAATATAATTCATACTCGTACATACTTGTGTTCAAGTGAATTTTGGATTCAATATCTTCATAATGGTACATAAACAGAATTTAAGCTGTGAAGGACACCTGCATATACTGAGAGGACTGTAACAACTTTTTTAGAAAGTTTGCCACTCAGCGCTTTCAGAGATTGTCAGTATCAAATGGATGGGGGTCCTTCGCATTCATATACTTTAGTATATGAAGAACTGTCACGTATGTTTGAGGATCGCTGGTTTGGGCGTAATGGCCCTTGGAAATAGACACCAAAGTCGCCTGATCTGACTCCAATAGATTTTACCTGTGGGAGCTACATAAAACTAAGGTATATGCTCGTCCAGTTGTTATGGAAGATGATTTACTCAACAGAGTAGTGGCTTATATAAATATGTAGCTTGCCTGTCAATCAGCTGAAGAAAGTGACGAATGACGCGGTTCATTGCATAATTCTAAAGTGTTTAAAACAGAATGGAGATCACATTGAACACCTTATTTGAGATAGCACGTTTGTTTTCACATTTAAATAACATATAAAAGTTCGATGGGTAACTAACTAGGGGTTGGATACCGGTATTTGAAATTGTGATACCCAAGAAATACGAGTATTCTAGATTAGTTCAGTATTTCAGGCCCTAATTTTCAGCCTATTGTGCCATTTTTCGCTTCTCGAATAGGGAATATCATATTTAAGGGATGTTCGCCCGATAATCCGTAAAGTAATAAGTGGTGAAATTTACATAAATTGCATTTATAGAAAATTTTTGGGAAATTTAAGTAAAGTACCTAATTAATTCCGTGAAATTTATCAGAGCATGACTCATTCAAAAGCTATGCTAGATAGATATGAGGAAACCTAATAGAGTTCAATAGACATTTCATTTTACCATCAAATAATGTTCGTTACATTTGATAATTGTGAGATTTTCGAGATTTTCTAATACTAAATTTAAGGTCAATTTATAAACACTTTGTATATGTCTTTGAAAAATTTGCCATTAGAGTAGATACTTTGATATTCTTGTAATAACGTTAGCAAGTTTTAGATTTCCAGGAATTATCATTTGGTAGATACCGTGGTTTCTATGAAGCTGTTGATACATAAAAATAACGGAAATTCACGAATATCTCATGGTTGAAAATTAGAACATGATGGTTGAGGCAAAGTTGACTTGAAATTTAACGGCGGGTCTAAATATACAATAATATATAGGGTGTTTTAGTTAAAATAAATGAGTTGATTGCGATTTCCGATAAAAATATTTTGATTTGAAAGATAAACATTGACTAGGTCTATACTGAAAATTTCAGATCGCTATTCCTATTAAATTTTTTAACCAACGTGTTGCGCAAATTACCATATATATATATATATATATATATATATATATATATATATATATATATATATATATATATATAGTGCGTCCACGGATTGAGTGTGGGTAAGGTATGTGACAAAATTTTTTTGAATTAGATTATGATATTCTGGGAATCGCTCCTGCTTTGTCTTAAACTAAGATGTTGAGGAAATGAACAAAATCAATTAACATACAATTAATATACAGGGTGGTTTAGAACTGATTTAATTAAATGTGTTGAGAGTAAACTACCTTGGTTTATAAAGATACCGCAAAAAGTTATTAACAAAACTTGTTTGGAATTAAAATTTATGACAGGTTTTTAATTTTTAGCCAGATCAGCATACTTTGAATTTTCAAGTAAATTATTAACATTTTTTCCCTATCAACATTGAGCTTTTTACCTGTGGTTTTCTGAACGCAGGTGCGCAAAGTAAGTAACCATGCAATGTTAAATAATAATTTATTAGTAAAATACAAAACTCTTATTGCTAACAAAAATCAAAATGAACAACGAAAAATAAAGAAATTATTCAAATGTGCTGCCACCAACCGATACACATAGCTCAGCCGTTTAGTAAATGCTTTGTAAGCATTTTGAATATGTTGAATTGGAATACCGTCAATTGCCCCTCTCAATCTCAGTTTCAATAAATCAAGATCGTTGTTTAATGGAGCCACTAGACTTTCTGTTTGAGATAGCCCCATAAATAAAAGTCCATTAAGGTAAGATCGGGACTTCTGGGAGGCCAATGTATTGGCCCATATCGACCAATCCACCGCCCAGGAAATTCGCGATCTATCCATTCTCGAACAATTCCTATTGCATGTGCTGGGTGGCCGTCATGCTGAAAGTATGCTGTTTGTCTATCTTCTAGTGACATGTTATGCAAATGGTCTTGAAGAATATTTTCCAGCATTTCCAGATAACTGTACTGGTTCACATTCCGCTCAAAAAAATATGGCCCAATTATCCCGGTGTAAGAAACAGCACACCAAACATTTACTTTTTTATGGCATTGTCTTCTGCAATTAACTCTATAATTTGGATTCTCCAAAGACCAATGCCGTGTATTTTGGGAATTTACCACCCCATTAGTGGTGAAAGCGGATTCGTCCGAAAAAATAATACTTCTGCCAAAATTTTGATTTTGCAGATATTGCTCGCCGTACCATAAACAACAATCTACTCGTTTTGACTTGTCATTTTCTTCCAAAGTGTGTATACGTTTTGCTTTGAAAGGTTTCACCTTGTTCGTACGATAAATTTGTTGCAAATGTAATTTGCTAATATTGCCAATTTCTAATGCCCTTCTTCTTAATGACAATTTCGGAAAACGCCTAACAGAATCCATAGCTAATGCAGCTGCAGCATTGTCTTCTTCATTTAGGTCGGATTTTGTCTTCTTAACATTTAAGACACTCCCAGTACGCATAAATTTTGTAACAACTTTTTTTACACTAGTAGCGGAAACCTAATAATTTGGCCAGCGTTCAAGGAATTTTCTTATCACTCCCTGATAATAATGTTCTTCACCCAAACTATAGCACTGCACAGTAAACACTTTTTGTTCTGTTGTTGACATTTTTAAATACAGAAGCTTGCCGTTCGTGACAAATAAAATTGACATTTCAATTTTCCAAATAAGTAGTATCCCTGGAAACGAACAGCAAGGCAGAGCTCAAGTAGCCACGAACTCGCCAATTATTGCTTCGAATGTCCAATTGTGCGTTTACTTTACTTTTTTTATTGGTTGAGATGAAAGCAAACCTGCCCCAAGTTTAATTATGGTAAAGATTTTTTTAATACAGTTTCAAGTATTTTTTAAAGTGCACCTAATCACAGAAGCCCTCGAACGTCATTTAAATAAAGTCGCAGCTAAAAAAAAATCGTAGTAGGCTGATCTGTTTAAAAATTGAGTCTGTCATAAATTTTAATTCTAAACAATTTTTGTTCATAAATTTTTGCGGTATCTTCATAAACGAAGGTAGTTTACTCTTAATACATTTCATTACATCAGTTATAAACCACCCTGTATATTAATTGATTTTGTTCATTTTCTCAACATCTCAGTTTAAGACAAAGCAGGAGCGATTCCCAGAATATCATAATCTCATTCGAAATTTTTTTGTCACTTATACCTAACCCACACTCAATCCGTGGACACACTGTATATATATATATATATATATATATATATATATATATATATATATATATATATATATATATATATATATATATATATATATATATATATATATATACAGTTCGCGCTTATTTGAATGTCAACAAAAATTCGCTAAAAATAATAGACTATTTAATCACAAACTCTATAACCCTAAATGCTAGGTACTATCAAAGCATCAAAGAAATGGTCTATTTGAAATACATTTTTTGCAAATATTTTAGTAAAATGGAGGACATGACGGTTGAAGCAGAAACTTAAGGCTTTGTAAAACACACTTTTTATGAAATTTTTTCTATATAATCCGCATTCGTTTCAGAACATTTGTTTAGAAGTCGTAAGTTTTGACGTCTAAAAAAAGTTCAGGCGCAGCAAATGCGTTATGGTAGAAAATTTCCATAGAAGCGATCTATGCCATTTCTTTTACGAAAATTCTATATGTGCCAATAAACAATAATACTAGTATGTAATATTTAATAGATTTTGTTTAATGTGCCCTCCTGTGACCTACAGGGTACCAGTTCTTTTTAATAAATGCCTATATCTTTTTTTCCTTTAAAGTGGAGATCTAAATTTTGGTGCATAATTTACTTTTTATAATTTAAATCTGTGTACCAAATTTGGTTGCCATGGATTTCTTATTTTTGGAGAAATTTTATGATAAAAACTGGTCTGATTTTTCTGGTTAACGAACTTATCCAAGCCACTTATAAAAGGACAGCACCTGCGAAATTTCTTCGAAGTCGGTCTATTATTTTTTTATCGACGTGGGTCACAATTCGCGGCCATTTAAAAATCGTGATACCCTTATTAGTGAATTTTTCCACGAGAATTTTCACTAAAATCGACTGTCTGTAGAGGGTCTCGAATCCGAGACCTCATGGTACCAACACTACAGGTTACTGCACTTACGTCTTGCTAAGAAAAAATGTTATTAACATAAATGCCACCATTTTGCTAGAGCTCAGATAATGAATGTTGGGCACCTAAGTTGTTTTTTCTTTGAAAGAATACAGATATTTCTGCCAAACGAAATATGTCAATTTAGGTGTCGTTGAACCCCCCTAAAATCTCGAATGATCGACTACCTGCAGAATTGCAGAAGAATATAAATAGAGTTGGGAATATTAGATATTTAGAATTATTCATCCTCTGATGATGCTTATTTAGTTAGTGAAACGATCGTCAGGTGTTTTAAAATATCTTGTGGTGATTTGGCTTCTCCAAGTGTGCTTATCAAAATATAAGATAGGGGTGTAGTTCCTTTAATGTCTAGACATATGCAAAAATGGTAAATAAACATGATTAAACGAAAAAAAAAGTTTTTGTGGCTAATGTACCCAGCATTACCTCTTTAAGGTAGAACCGTAAACAGTCGTCTTGGATACGCTGACCAGGAGCAAGGGAGGAACGGTCGACAGCATCCACCCCAATAAATTTTTCTTCGTGCTTTCAATTTTTTTTAAGATACCATATATTTTCTCTCACCTCTTCTAGTACGCTTTTACTCGTCTTTGTACTGGTGTACCGTGTACTTGTCAATGACGATTATGATCATACTAGAAATGGTAATTGTACCAAGTAGACATCTTTTTGATAATTTTAATTATCTTTTTAAAGGATGACTTTTTATTAGTATAAACTCATCAAGTTGTTAAGTATAATTCGGAGAACATAATTAATCACAATACAGTTCTCCAAATTGTACTTATCAGTGCTCATCACAGGTTCCAATCTTCATTCAGTCATCAAGTTGTACTGTTTTCTTAGGTCTATTTCACAAAATTTTCGCCCAAGTGAAATTTATGTTTTTAATGAACTTTCGTAGAAGAAATTCACAACTCAAAAAATAATCGTCCGATTTTGATCAACTTTCCACCTTCCTTCTGCAAGTGGTTTGGATAGGTTCATTAGCCAGGAAAATTTTGGGTTTCCTTTCGGAAAATTTTTGTATCTCGGAAAATAGTAAAGTTATACAAACCAAACTTGGTAGTCAAGTTTCTACTATAAAACGTATCTCACAAACCAAAATTCAGATCTCCAAGTTAAAAGAAAAAAGTTACAAGCATTTAAAAAAAATGGTTTCACTGGTGATCAGAGAAACGCACCAAACCTAAATATTTTGTGTGGTTAACAAAATTTATTAAATATAACACATAAAGATTAAGTTCTCTTGGCGTAAAAAGGTCAAGAAGTACCAGAAAAAATACTTTGAAAATTTTAGTGCTTTTCTCCTTAAGACGTCAAAGTCGCGATTTGAAACTTCGAAATTAGTAACTTTTAGGCAAAATAACTTGAAACCAATACGGCTTATGTAGAGAAAATGTCGCAAGAAGTGTGTTTTACGAATGCCTTAACTTTCAGGTTCAACCGTCATTGTCCTTTATTTTACTTAAATATTTGCAGAAAATTCATTTCAAATAGACCCATCTCTGATGCTTTGGCAGTAGTTTCAGTTATAGAGTTTGTGGTAGCCTATAATTTTTAGCGAAGATACAAAATACGAAAAAAATTATATACGGTAATGCTAGGATGTCCTGAGCTGCATCTTATAAAATTATTTTGACAATCACTGGCTGGCCCATAATTCGTTGGGCATACAATTTTTTTTTAATGGAACATCCCTTGGATTACTGCATTTTTGCATTTTTCATCAAATTATAATGCATGCTTGTACAGAAAAAATGAAATCGTTCATCGTTTTCGAGTTATTACAATTATTTTGCAACATTTCAGGTTTTCGCCACATATCAAAAATTGTGATAGGACGTTTTCACCAACATATATCGAAGGTTCTCGTCTATATAATTCGTCGAAAAAATCGAAATGCCATATACAGAACACTCTCAAGTGGTGGCTGAACTAGACAAAATTCAACCTGCCGCAACAGCATGTAGGTATTTTATGTTTCATAAGTGAAGGGAATGCCCTCTGCTTCAACTTTTGTGAAAGACGCCCTATACCTAAGGACTCCAGTGTTAAAAATATTTCCATTTATAATCGCATACTGTTCCTGTAGGCTACAATTTAAATTGTTTTTTGAGTTTTTATTCAATTATAATAACCGATCAGATTATGGGATTAATTAACGAATTTATCTATGTTTACAGTTTTATAATATAAGTAGTTGATAAATTGTTTTCACAAATATCAAATGAAACTTAGAACTGACACACTTCAATAAAGTTCTTATTTCTGACAGCTTGTGACATAAATATATGATTATTTTTCCAGTTATATTTTTCTTGACTTCTACTGGTTCAAATTGCCGCAAAGAGTAAAAAAAAACTTTTTACATCTCCTTTTATTTTAGTTTTAATTAATTAATTGGAGATTAGGTATATATTTTGAATTGAATGTATTTTTTTACAAATTTTCGAATAAAAAATATTTAGTCAGTTTACTCAAATTTTTTTTTAGCGTTTTCGCAGATTTCATTTACTGTCAAGTTTTTGTGAAATGTTAGTAATTAATAACAATAGGTTACAAGCGTTTTGCTCATCAACTGAAACTGGTTTTATTCATCAATTTAAGGGCGCTGAATTCAAAAATTCCATTAAGATTTGAATTTTAAATCCGTGTATATTTTTAGATACAGACAACTGACATACATCTATATTTATGAAATATTCATTATACATATAAGATACAACAAAAGCAAACAAACAAAGAACTAAAAAAACTTTAAGGATACATTTTTGGTTTTACACATTTTTACATTGGTTTCCCTTAAAATTGACCAGCAAAAATTACCCATTATGGCTTCATTGCAGAAGCCTTGATATCTGCGCTCTAAATCTATGAGAAATTGTTGAAAGCCTGTCCTGTGTTTGTCGCTTACCATTCCTAAGTTAACTGGGAAAAACTACAAATGGGCATGTAAAAAGTGGATCTTTAGTAACATTTTAGCTCCGATTATATTGTAATTTATCATCAATTCAGCAACAATTCTTTATGGTTATCCCGTTTTGTATTCCCTAAAAATCCAGCAACTACCTTTCTAAAAGATCTCCAAGCTTCAGTTTCGACAATGGATAGATATTGTTTAAACAGGTTACCACTGAACAATTTTTTTATTTGTGGACCTACAAATATACCTTCTTTAAGCTTCGCTTCTGACAACGTTGGGAAAACTTTGTGTAAATACTTGAAGCCATTACGATTTAAGATTTTTACAAAATTTTCATTAAACCAAGCTTAATGTTCAAGAGGGTAAAAAACTTTTTTAAATATTTACAACCAGCAGGAATTGAGTTCTCCAAGTTGTACTTATCCATATTACTTTATAGGTGTGTCCTCGCTGTAATTAGTATAGCGCACCGATGAGCTCTAATTAGAGCCAAAGCGGTCTGCGGTTCTAATTCTGGTAAGAATACATCTAGCCTTAAATTTTTCGCATTTATATTTAATCTGTTAAAAAACTGAAATATTTTGAATATTAACCTAAGCCATTAATACTGGGGAACAAGCACGATCCGAATTTAATATCAATAAATAAGAGGTTCCTGTAGGAGCATAAGTCATAAGTGATAAGTCACTGTCACGTACACGAAGCAACAGCTTCTTAATTCCTGTTGTTTATACTACGTAGTAAGCGCTTAGACTGCGCTTCGTCGACGGCCAAGAAAAATGAAATTTTAATACCTCATTTCCCTTATTCTTGGCCAGCTGTCATTTTTACTGCCTAATTATATCTTGTGTCTAATATAATATTATCACAATTTATCAAAAATGCTAACAATAACTCGTTAGCAGAGAACATTGAGTGCAAGTGTTGTAAACTACCTGCGACACTTAAGTTTTGCACAGGGCGTTCAAATAACTTTGACATACTAGTATATCTCCGTAACCATTTGTCTTAGAGCCCCCTGATAAAAAATTTAATTACAAATATGGCACAGAGAAATTTTTGGAATTTATTTTTCAGTTCCTATAATAACCGCAAGATGGCGTAATAGCAACTGCTGATTTTAAAAGTTCAATTTTATTGAAAAAATCGCTAATAAATATATAAATTATGTAAAGATTTCATAATCTCTGGAAAAGTGTAAACACTTTTCATACATACCTTTTTGCTCTAGCGTTCTAAATAAAAAAAGTTACACCATGGGCTTGAACAGGCATAAATTGGAACGATTTATTTTATTTGGTAATCTTAATTGGCATTTAATGTGAGTTGCTCCGTATCAAGTTTCAACTCAAGTTATAGTTGTCAGGGAGCGCTTTTCAACAATAATATTTTTTGCAATTTTTCTCAAAATTTTTAAATGGAAGCATATAACTTTCTCATGTTAGTAGAATTAGGGGTGGAACAGTAAGAGTAATAAAAAAATCACGTTCATATCTTTATTAGAACCGGTCATGTAACTAATCAACATTTTATTTCATACTCTGCGGTACACCGGCAATATGTTAAAAAATTGTAGAGTTAGCTTTGGAAATATGCCAAATGACTCTTGAATAAAATACTTGCTGTCAAGTATTAGACAACCTGCCACTTGGTTTTACGAATCAACTGTTTATAAAACCGTGCTCAACTATTTTTGAATGCCATTATGATAATTTCAGATCAACAAACGTATGATATCCCTTCAAACTGGACAAAATATGATCTTCGAGCATGATGGATATCGAGTACATTTTGCTAGGAATCTCAGAGAATACTTAGATTCAAGGCTCAACGGGAGGAAGTGTATTCCCATGGCCTGCGTGAGCATCAGACCTAACATGCTTGGATTTTCATTTGTGGAGAAGATCTGGTTTATCAAACTATAGGCCCACAACCAGGGAAAATATAATAATAAGACTCCAGCAAGCTATCTAATATCTCTCGCAAGCAGAGATTTAAGCAGCCGCTTCCTCTACAATAAAAAACTCGTTTAAGTCTTGAAAATAACGGAAAACAGTTTGAACATACAAGGTCCCGAGATCTATGAATGACATTCTGAACATTTTTCACAACCATTTTTGATTTTTTAGCATATTGACAGTGTGCAATAAAAACAGCTCGTCGATGTATTGAAAATGATGAAAAACAGTTTGAACACGCAAGATACCGAGACCTATGAATGCCATTCTGAACATTTTCACAGGCTATTTTTCATTTCTTAACAAATTGACATGTGCTCGTATGTATTGAAAATTACGGAAAATAGTTTGAACATCCGAGGCACCGAGATCTAGGAATGCCAGTCTGAACATTTTCACACCCTATTTTCCATTTTTAGCATATTGACAGCGTGCAATAAGAACAGCTCGTTTATGTATTGAAAATGACGGAAAACAGTGTAAGCATCCAAGGCAACGAGATCTATGAATGCCATTCTGAACATTTTCACAGCCTATTTTTAATTTTTTTAACATCTTGACAGTGTGACGAAGATATAAACGTGATTTTTTTCTTTCACTGTTCTACTCCAAATAAAATAACCAGTTTTGATGTATTTCTGTTCAATCCCAAGCTATGATCTATTCGTTGTACTACTTTTTACCATGCTGTAACTTTTTTTGGTAAGCTAGAGCAAAAAGACATACGTGAAAATTGTTCCAAATTTTCCATAGATGATTACGAAATCGTCACATAATTCATATATTTATTAGTGATTTTTCCAAGAACATAGAACTTCTTAGGTCGGCAGTTGCTATTACACCTTCTTGAGCTATGATACCAACTTGAAAATAATTAGCAAAATTTTTTCTGTGCCTATTTTTCATTAAATTTTTTATCCGGAAGCTCTAAAAAATGGTTACAGAGATATGCTAGTCATTTAAAGTTATTTGAACACCCTGTACGAGAATATGTAAAATAATTGATCATATTTCCTCAGCAAATTGGTATTTTCAAAGAGCAGGATTACTGTAAGTATTTGTGTACAAATGTCCAAATTGCAAAATGATGTTTACAATTCCATAAATTTTGAAAGAAAATTTCAATACCATAGAGACGCGATTTATTCTTTGGCTGATGCTTTGCAGTGACCTTTATATACAAGTTATATAAAAGTCTAGACGCGGCAAGTGCGCTTTGTTAGTCACTTTTCATAGAAATTATATACACTTTTTATTGCATACGCTTTTATTATATACAGGGTGTGTCACTTAAAACTTCGCACCTGGAAAATATCAGAATTAAAAAGGAAAAAAAAACCGAGACACGTCGACTTTGTTTTCACGAGGGGCACATGATGAGTATTTGGAAAATTCGAATACAGCTGTGAGAAGATATTCAGAAAAAGTTCCTACTAGAAATGTAGCGAATCGAAAAACCTTTTTGGCAATAGAGCAGAGATTGCAAGGAAATGGTTCGGTTGAAATAACAAACGCGGGTGGAAGACGTTCTAGAAGTGCACAAACGGTAGAAGTTGAGGAGAAAGTTTTGGAAACCGTTTTTTCATGAGCCTTGCAGTTTCAGAAATACTCAATATTTAAACTGTTGTTCGTTTTATGGAGCAGCCCAACGTCCAGTTTATGGTAAGAAATTAATGGTGTTCGTATAGATTTTTAATTTGGTACAGGGTTAGCTGTGAATGTTCTCTCATATTATTGATATATACAGATATGCCTGATATCAAATTGGAACAGTACAATTCTAACATAAAAGCTTATGGTGGCTTTCATTTATATGCTAATGGTTTATTAGAACTTACATGTGCCCCAAAGAATCGTAATCCGTAACACATTGTGCAAACTTATATTGAGATTGAGTACTCTTACAGTTTACATTTTAATTTAATTACCTACTAAACTTGCGAATATTAAACATCAAAAGAAAATAATTACTTTATGAGGTGAAAAGAAAAAGTTTGTAGAAGAAAATAAAAATATTTTTGAGAAACCTGGAAAGTTACAATGTAATTACAAATTAGGATTTAGAGATGATGCTATACCAGTTGTTAAGTTTTTTAGAAAGATTCCAGAATTCACTAAGCCAAAATTGAAAACCACATTAGACAAAATGGAAAATTTTAAAATTATTTCAAAAGCAACTGTTCCTACATAGGTTAATGACCTTATAATTGTTGAAAATCGTGATTATTCCGTACGCTTGTGCCTAAGCCCAACTAAATTAAATAAATAGAAATATTTCAAATTGCGACTGTTGAATAATTGAGTGCAAATTAATTTGTATATTTCAGAGTTTACTTCTAGACCTTTTATTAATGTTGATGTAGAATATCACCTGAATATGCAGGACGTGGTTCATACTGTAACATTAGAAGAACTTGATTACAATTATATTTTGACATAATTTTTTCAAGTCCATATCACCATCAAAGCAACGGTTTGGCTGATAGAGAGGTAGGCATTGCAAAAAGTATTTTAACAAAGCCTAGGAATTGTGAAAGTTTGTGATGCTTTGTTAGAGTATCGTGTTAGTCCCGTTGCAGGTTTACCACATTAACCACCTAAAATATTAATGAGTAGAGTTTTGAAAAGCAAAATTCTAACAGTCTCAAATACGATAAAAGGTGGTCTCGAATAAAGCTTTTAGTTTACCAATATAAAATTGAGATTTGACAAAAATGTATTATGATGGAAATGCGATAAATAGATCTTCGTTTTTAACAGAAGACAATGTGACCAAACAAAATCCAATAACTAAGCAACGGAAAAAAGCCCAGATGGTAAATGAATGTAAAACATCAAGGTCATACAAGGTTAAATCACAAAGAAATAAAATATTAGCTAAAAATAATGTACATATAAGAAAATCTGTAAACAAACCTAATCTCACTTTCATATCGTCAATGCGTGTGGAAGTATGCTACCCAACATAAAAAAATTCGTTTAAACGTCGTAAAAATTGTTAAAACATATAGTAAACATGATTTGGGAACGAACAATTTTTTTGTCTGTGGGTCTGTCGGTCTGTTAGTAGCCGCGGTAACTTTAAAAGGAATCGAGATATTGTCTTCAAATTTGGTATATAGTTCGACAAACGAGCTGTCCGGATGGTTTTTGGGTAAAATCGCTCCAGGGGTTAGGGGATGAATGAGGGTGGTGCTTTGGCGACAATTTATATTTTTTCGTTAAAACTCGAGTAATATAAGGTTTTAGGGTATGTTTATTTGAAACCTTTCAATTTCATCAAACATCTGGTATTCTGCGCTGAAATTAAATTAGCGGTAGAATGTGTAGGGCTGGAATATCGGTGACATAAATTTCGAATGCCTTTTTGCTAAAATGGCGTAAAAAGTCTTAAAACATAAAAACATTATTCCGGAACGAATTTTTTGTCTTTTGCTCACACCGCCTCTCGGTCTGTCGGTGTGTACGTCTGCCTGCTTGTAGTCATAATAATTTTCTAACGAATTGAGATATCGTCTTCAAATTTAGTATACAATTAGCACCTGGCCAACGAACGATTCGGTTGTTTTTTTTAGTAAAACCCTTCCACGGAATAAGGAATAAATGAGGGGTGATTTGGTGAAAATCGATTTTTTGTGTGTTAAAACTCGAGTAATATAACGTTTCAGGGTTTGTGTTTTAGAAAACATTCAATTTCATCACTCATCTAATATTCCGTGATGAAATTAAAGTGGGGGTTGAATGTGAGGGGGCGAATATAAATTTAGTTTTGAAAGAACATTACATTAAATTATTAGCTGTACGTAGAGTTTAGTTCCTCCTCTTATTTTTTTCATCGAGAAATTCACATTTCGTCAGAAAAAAAAGGGAATAAATAGTGGGTTGATTGAGGAAACTCACACTTTACAATAAAAAATCGAGTAATGTCGTTTCAGAAGTTCATGGGTATAGAGACGAATATTTTCTTTGTGGTCAAGTCATGGACGCTAAATTCATTTTATAACAATGTCTGTCTGCGGAGAGTAAATTATCACAGCTATGTAGAAGTTATTATTCAATCTGCAGGACTATTTATGATGAATATGTAGAAAGTCACTATGAGCCAGAAACATGTCCTGCTATTGAGAACAAAGTCGATATTGATAATGATTTGCCTCTAATTGATGATAAAGCCCTTGCTTCAAACAAAGATAAGTTTAAGGTGAATATTGAGGAACCTATCAAAACAAGGTTTGGCAAGGTTGTGAAAAGAATTTTAAAATTTAACGGTTATGTATCTTAAATTAAGTGGGGGTATTGTCGGTTCCCGATAGAATTCGTATATACTATTTTAATTTTGTAGTTACCTGCTATTTTCACCAGAGGCACCACAGTTGTATATACGAATATTGTACTAAAAAATACTCTAAATTGTAACTGAAATATGTGAGGGGTTGCCTCTGTCTATTTGTTTGTTGTTCTCTATGCGATCATACGTGTTCCTCCGTCCATTGTATATTATATTCTGTATAATAAATATAGTATTTTTAACTGTAACTTTTGCTGTTTTGAACTTCAACTAAACCACCAATAGACAATTTGCATGGATTTTCCATTACATGAATTTAGCATTTACCTAATAGTTTTTCACACATAGAACATTATTACATGCATGAAAATACCCAAAAACAATATGTAGTGGACAGAAAAAGACTTTTAAAATCAAAAAATTTCGAATTATTATCATGTGACCGCGAATGTTCTGTTATTGGTCGTGACGTACTTGGACAGTCAATAGATGACGTGTTTACATTTGCCCTATGGTATGATAAGTACGGTCACATGTTTCTCGTGGTGATGTAAACACAGAAAAGCAAACTCATTGTCATTGTGTCATTACCATCCAGTGACGTCACAGATTATGCCGGCAAAATAATGGTGTTTGAAATAAATTATGAAATTCGCATTTTCAAATATTTTTTGCGCCGTTATTTTTGTAGTATGTGAACTGAAAACAAATATTTAAAAACATCTTGGTGGGATGTCTATTAGATGTGTTAACAAAAACATGCAAATTGTCTATGAAACAAAATATAGTCCATTTGTAAACTATAATCAACAGGTACGTATGACCATAGAGCATCCTCTCATAATAGCTATTCTAATTGCAATCTGTTACATCTCAAGCTGAATTAGACAGATGGCACATAAAGCATAATTTGTAAACTGGTTGAATGATTATGTGTCGCCTACAGGTAATAAATAATGCTAATAATCATAGTTGTTTATCATTTAAATACAATGCCAAAGTAGTACGAAACAGAATGTATGCTGAAAAGCACCCAAGCAGATGACAGTCGGGTAACAAATTATTCAAAAAACTGTGACAAGTTAGGTGAAACTGGTTTGTTTCTTTCAAATATAGATATTTTAGCCTATTTAAGAAGTATCGCTACGGAATAAGAAGAAGAGATTTTAGTTCGTGTAGCTATTATAGATATAGGTATGTAGATAATTCAGAAATTAGTCCAAGAAGAATAACCGCTGCTGCCTATGTAAGTAGATCCTCCGTTTTGAGGATATTTTATGACAAAAGTCGTTATCCATAATACTTGGCACCCATATAAAATTTATTGCTAGGTGATCCTCCAGCCATACTACAGTTTTGCCCTTCCTCTAGCAACACAGAATGCAGATCCGCTGTTAATGAATAAAATACTATTTACAGACAAAGCTACGTTTACTTCCAGGGGTGTATTCAAACTGAAAAATTAATATATGTGGGGAAATAAAAATCCTCATCTAGCAGTGGAAGGTCATTTCCAACAGAAAATTAGGATTAATGTTTGCTGTGGAATAATCGAAAATCATTCATATCAATATGAATTACCACCTAGCCTGCATGGAAATTCTTACCAAAACTTTTTACAATGTATTCAGTTTACCATTTATCCTTAAATCTAAGGCGAAACCAGTACACTTGTCTATCCAAGTATGAAGCTACCTGAATGAAAGGTATACCCAAAGATGAATATGCCGCGGCAGCCCAAACCCCTGGCCTGGTTGTACTCCGGATTTTCACCCAATAGACTTTTTCTTTAAGGTTACCTTGAATAAGTTGCCTACAGTAACACTATAAACACACGCGAAAAATTATGTCAAAAAACGTATAGAAATTCTCATTGGTTTATTCATTAATTGTTGCTCTTACGCGGAACTGTTTCATAGCAAGTACAAACGTAGATATTTCTGGAAACAAAAGTGCCTGTTTTTTCTTTGTAATGACTTTGCCTTTTATGGTATCGTCAGTCAGGAGAAAATTAAATGTTGTTATACCTACACATAACAACTATAAATAGAAATCCGTTGCTATCGTACGGAACTTCCGTAAAACCGTATCAAATGTTTATTCTTTCGTTATATAGAACCTCCTTTTATTGCTGTTATTGTTAATTAGTTATTACTTCCGCATCGTGTGGAAGTATGGCATCGGCGACAAAAAAATTCAATTTTTTTTTGCTTAAACGTCGAAAAAAGTGTCAAACACATGGAAAATATGATTTGGGACGATTTTAGTGAATTTTCTTTAAAAAAATTCACTAATGAGAAGATCCCGACTTTTGAATTTTGAAAAAATTTCTTCAAATGAGCGCTAATTACGCCCCTCAGAACACATATCCGGGGTCAGTTTCAATTTTTATATGTTTATATATATATATATATATATATATATATATATATATATATATATATATATATATATATATATATATATATATATATATATATATATATATATATATATATATATATATATATATATATATATATATATATATATATATATATATATATATATATATATATATATATATGTATCACACCGATAACTCAAAAAATTATGGGCCGATTTTGATTAAATTTGGTGAGTACCTTCCTTTTACAAATGGCTTGGATAAGTTTGTTATCCAGGAAAATGTTGAGTTTTCTTTCGAAAAAAATTGTAAAAAATTTATATCCCCAAAATTAACAAAGTAAGGGCAACCAAATTGGTACGCTGGTTTATATCATTATACGTAAGCTACCTACCAAAATGTAGCTCTGTAGATCAAAAGACAAAAAAGTTATAGGCATTTAAATAAAAATTTATTGGGATTTTCCTCAAAATGTCAAAGTTGCGATTTAAAACGCCCAAAATTGGCAACATTTAGGCAAAGAACGTGAATATAGTACGGGCTATGGAAAGAAAATGTCTCAAGAAGAATGTTTTACAAACCCTGAAGTCTTATTTTCAACCGTCATTGTCCTTCATTTTACTAAAATATTTCCAGAAAATTCATTTAAAATAGACCCTTTCTCTGATGCTTGGCAGTAGCCTTAGCTATAGAGTTTATGGTTTAATGGTATATAATTTTTGTCGAATTTTCGTAAAAAATCAATAAAGATCTATATATCCGTTATTATACAAGATATGATTTTTTTTTTATATATTAATTATAGGGTGTCTTGAGCTACATCTTAAAAAAATATTTCTACAATCATAGGGTGGCCCATAAGTCGTTGGTGATACAAATTTTCTTATTTTTTTAATCAAACACGCCTTATGTTATTGCATTTTTGCATTTTCAATCGAAATATAATGCATGTTTGTCAGAAAAGAAATTGTGGATGCATCAAGTGCGTTATGGTAGCGAATTTTGATCAAATTCTTCATATTTGAATAGCCCAATTTGCTATTAACCTATAAGGTTGACCAAGAAACGAGTTTTTGTGGGAACACTTTAAGTGTACTTTTGGAAATTTTGTACATTTTCACAGAATAAAGTTATTTTTATGAAACATGGCACATTCTTTTTACTATATAGGTTATACTGGTAACCAAAATTGATGTCTGCTTTCTTAAATAAAAAGAAAACAGACATATTTGCAATAAAAACATATTTAAGAAAATTCACTACCATAACGCACTTGCTGCGTCCCGAGTTTTTTTGTCTGTTTGTTAGTAGCCACGATAACTTAAGAACGAATTGAGATATTGTCTTCACATCTTGTATACAGTTAGCACCCGACAAACTAAAGGTTAGGATTGTTTTTGGATAAAATCGCTCCAAGGGGTAGGGGATGAATGGGGGGTGATTTGTTGAAAATCGAGATTTTTTCGTTAAAATTAGAGTAATATAACGTTTTAGGGTTGGTTTGTTAGAAAATTTTTAATTTCATCAAACATCTGGCATTCTGTGCTGAAATTAAATTGGGGGTAGAATGCGTGGGGGTGGAATATCGGTGACATAAATTTGAAATGTTTGTTCCTAAAACGGCGCAAAAAGTATTAAAATACATAGGAAACTTGATTCTGGATTGATTTTTTTTCTGTCGGTCTGTCGGTGCGTATTTCTGTCTGTTACTAGCGACGATAACTTTAGAACAAATTGAGATATGGTCTTCAAATTTCGTAGACAGTGAGCACCCGACAAATAAACGGTTCAGGTTGTTTTTGGGTAAAATTGCTCCAGGGAATAGGGAATGAACAGGGGGTGATCTGGTGAAAATTGATATTTTTTCGTTAAAACTCGAGTAATATGATGGTTTAGGGTTTCTTTATTAGAAAACTTTCAATTTCATCAAACATCTGGTATTTTGTGCTAAAACTAAATCAGGCGTTGAATGTGTGGAGGTGGAATATCGGTGACAGAAATTACGAACTTGTTTTTGCTAAAACGATGTAAAAAGTCTCAAAGCATATAGAAAACTAAATTCTGAGACGAATTTTTTTGCCTGTCGGTCTGTTGGTCAGTCGGTCAGTCAGCCTGTACGTCGGTCTGTTAGTAGGCGCAATAACTTTTGATCGAAGTGAGATATCATTTTTAAATTTGGTATACGGCAAAAGAATGTTCGAATTAGTTTTGGGTAACATCGCTTCAGGGGGAGTGACCATCTGAATTCATTTCATGAGAATGTCTTTGTGATGATTATCATGAGTCAATTTGCGGCACTATTGTATAATGATTGTTGTTATGGTTATTATTGTTAAAAGTTGATTTTGCTTTCACGTTGCAAACTGACATACATTACATAGACGCCATCTGTTACTTTTTCTTATTATCAAAAATGAAACGCGATTAGTTATTAGTTTTTCAGTGTGTTGTAACGACGTTTGTCATTCAATCAAATGAACTTATTTTTTTTTCTGTTAATTATTGCAATAAATTTTAAAACCATTACAGGTTTGACTAGAGGATGAAGAAGAGATCTTTCAAATGAAGTATCGCAAGCCCCTACTTCCTATTTGAAAATTTTGAGGTTGTAACTGTTACTCGAAGGGGGTTGAATATAGGGCTGAAGTTTTCACCTTGAAGCATGTAATTTTTTAATCTGAAATTAACCTGTTGTTAGATTTTTTTATCAATATGCATAATAGTTGAGATAGTGAATTAATTCCATTTGGCTCTTCCACACTGTATGGTGGCTAAGGCATTTCAGAGGACCAGATTAATCAATACCTGCCAGACTTCATCAAATTAATTACCTACTATTAAGCTAAATAGCCGAGAGACATCCTGTTGTCCAGATTTGATGTCTGGAATAACATTTAAGACGTGATTTATATAATCAGTAGGCTCTATATCTTGAATATCTGAACCAAGAGGGCACAACGTTATATAATCACGTTTGAATTTATATTTTCACAAAAAGCTTCATACACTTTTTGTTCGAAACTGTAAAAGTAGGTAGGCTATTAGCTTCGTAAAGCACAAGGAGTCCCACAGTAGGCTGTTAAGTTTTACATATAAAACATTTCCTGTCTCTGGTCTAAAGAAATTTAAAGAGTAGCACTTTCAGTAATCAGAGAAAGTAATCGATCTGACCAGTCTACTTAGTATTAGTTTTAAGGAAAATTACTCAGGGCCCATTATTTACCTTTTGAATCAAATTTTATATTGTAGTTTGCATAAGAAACATCTCTTTGTCACAAGTTTTAATTTTAGCTTGATATCAATACCTTAAAATGAAGATATTTTGTCGTTTGAACGGATTTTTTGTTTTGTTATTTTATATATTCAATCTAAACAAAAAGTTACATGAATATGTTCACATCAATTGATAGTGCTTGAAACTTATACAATACGTGAAAATCGGTACAAATGATGACGATATTTTAAATTGCGATAAACTCTGTATTTAATTTTCAGTTTTACCTATCCCTTACAAATATAAGGTCGAACAGCAAACCATCGTTTGAACAATCTACGCTGCTTTTAGTGAATTTTAACAATTCACTAATGAGGGAATCGCGACTTTTGTATTTTGATATGTTTATATATATATATATATATATATATATATATATATATATATATATATATATATATATATATATATATATATATATATATATATATATATATATAGGTATCACACCGATTACTCAAAAAACAATTGGACGATTTTAATAAAATTTGGCAGTTACCTTCTTTTTCTAAGTGGCTTGGATAAGTTCGTTATACAGGATAATCAGACCAGTTTTTCTGAAAAAATTTGGTGTTTATATTTTGGAAATTTTTGTACATTCGTAAACAATAAAGCTATGGCAATCAAATTGGGTACGCAGCTCTATATTATAGAATGTGGATTACACACCAACGTTTAGATTCATAAGCTGAAAGACAAAAAACTTATAAGATTTCAAAGAACAAAACTTTGGTTGTCACTTGTGATCATAGAAACGCACATGATCAAAATATTGTGTGTTAAACAAAATATATTGAATACTACAGATAAAGCCTACCTTTTCTTGGCACAGAAAAGTCAAGACGTATAAGTAAAAGTACTTTGAAAATTTTATAGTTTTCCTTCTGAAAATGTCAGTGACGATTTAAAACGTCAAAATTGATGAGCTTGAACAACGGTTCTGCGATTGGTTCCTGGGAAATATTAAATCAAACGTCTTTAGCAAAGTCCCAGATATCCGTTTCCAGTGTTACTTCTCTTCATTTGTAAGATATTTACAAAAAATCCATTTGAAATAGAAATTATTTGCTATGCTTAAGCATAAAATTACATATGAGCTTATAACCCGTTCTTTACAACAAACCTGTCATGTGCTCCATAACCGAGTTCCTTAGAGTGCGGGTATGATACTTAAACTCAGGGATGACGCGGGTTCAAATCGTAAAGGTGTGTGAACTTTCTCTTTTTTCAATTTATTTAATTTTGTAATATTTTTTAAAGTTATATATGATCAGATTATGTAATTTCATCTAGGTTCAAATTTTAACAGATCAGGTGGTTTTCGTTGCTCTAACTTGGTGAAACCATTCCGTACTTAATACAGCCGTAGACTTTTTCAGTGGCTTCACACGTGCTTGTTTTCTTCTCTGCAAAAGAAATGATTTTCTTGCCTGTCCATTTTCGCTATACAGGTGCTCGCCCCCGTCCTCACCCGTTAACCAGTTTTCCCCATAAAAAGGAAATTTGCAGAGTTCTCTTTTCATTTAACTGGTGTGGTTGTTTCCATAACTTGCCCAAGCTCAATTAAGCGAAACATTTATTTTTCTTTATGTATATTATATCTTGTTCCAGCTATAGTCTCTTTGCATTTAGCTAAACTATTTTTTATTTAACCGAGGGACATCAAGCTTCCGAACATCTCATGTCCGCTAGGTGGCTGTTCCAGAGGATTGAATTTGGGGTTTGAAGGTCTACATATAGCTTACGATATTTCATCTCCCAACTTAATCTACTATTATTTTTAGAAAGTGGTGGCGCTCGAGACTCTTGTATTGGCATTTTTCCGACCGACTACTCCACCCCTGAATTTTGACAGAAATGATCTGCACCTTTTATTATATATATATATATATATATATATATATATATATATATATATATATATATATATATATATATATATATATATATATATATATATATGTCGCGTGCAGACTTTTTAATTTAAAGAACTGATAAGTACTGTTTGAGAACCCAAACACACCACAAAACCTTTTTAAAACCTTTCGATCATTCCGCTACCATATTTACATTTCGCTTCGCGTATAAGCAAGTAATTTAAAAGAATCTGGTTATGTTAAGTAATAATAAGCGACCAGCAAGACGAAAAGTATCATCGCAATTTTTTAAAAATTTAACGTCGGCCTATTTCCGCGACTATGGTCCATCACCGACACCAAGGAGAGGTTTAACCTTACTATCCTTGAAAATTTTCCGAACCCCTGTCTTTCTGTACAAAGAGTAGGGATCTTTAACGTGCCCAATCGCATTGACACGGGACCGACGGCTTTACGTCCCCTCCGAAGGGCGGAACGTGCAGATACTCAACTTGCTCAAATACAATACCAGAACCTCGGACAATGTTAATTTATTACAGTTTGTACTGAAAAAGTGAAAGGAAACTCTGGGAATCGAACCCAGTACCCTCCGGTTCAGAGGCACACGTTCTTACCCCTGGACCACCGAGGCTGCCATTATCACACTTTAAACAAGGATTCACATTTTCCACAAAGCAGACACAAGGCAGACAAATGAGAACAATGAGGGTACAGCGATCATGGATTCCATTAAACACTTTGTATTAATCTTTAATTTAAATAAAAAAATAAAAGAAACTGTCTTTAAAGTTACGAATTCTATTTCAGATAAAATAAACTTAAAGTAGATATGACTAAGAACAGGAAGGGTCATATTGTCCGACCCTCTTATAAATCAACCTTATGGAACGACCCTTGCTATACAGTATACGGTTTGTAAATATAGTTTTCCATATTTTCACTGGTGCGTGTCATGAAATTGTCAAGTCAAATGTCAACAGATAAAAATAAGTAGCTTTCAAATGAAGATACGAGTATTCGCTTCAAAAAGCATACGCTACAGTGGAGACAAGAGGAGAAGTGGAGAGAAAAGGTAAATCAATCCAAACAATGTACCATATCATAAGGTTAAAGTATTAAAGTTATATTTGTTTTGTTGCCAAAGGCACCGTTGGCAAGTACTTGGATCCGTTCCGGAATTTAGCTCGGATGAAGTATAGGGGCCTATCTTACTGAAACATTGAGGCATTTGCTTAATAAGGCAGTGGTGATCTTAAGCATGGCAGGCGAATGCTGTTTTCTGGTGAGTTTTGCAAACTTACTTGCAAAAGTCAAGCACACAATTTTTAACGACATTGCCGTTATTATTCTCGATTCTAAAAACGATATTTCACTTACATTTACATTTACTTTCCCTTCAGTTTGTGTTTATCATCTAGAAGTTATCAATAATTATATCAGGATAAGATTATAAATTAAAATCAAAGCTCAGTGTTCATGCTTGCGTTATCAGGTAGCTGCTATAACCAATAAACAACCAATCGGCAGTAATACGCAGTATTTTTTCAACGTGACCATTCCAGGTTAGCTTAGAGTCCAATACGACCCCATGATATTTTACCTCCCTGGCCATTGGAATGTTCCTACCGTATAGTGAGAGTTCTGTGGCTCTCCCACTTCTTCCTCCTCGTAAACGGCACGACGGTTGCTTTCTCGGGGCTCACCCCGAGCCCTTGACCAACCGTCCAACTTTCCACCACTTTCAGTGCTGTCTGCATGCGCTCCCACACTGACTGTGTAACCTTTCCTCGGACTATGATGATAATGTCGTCCGCATAGTTCTGTACCTCATACCCCCTCCAGAGAGCCTCCTTAGCAGGCCGTCCACGACTAGGCACCAGAGCAAGGGAGACAGTACGCTCCCCTGCGGACACCCCGCCGCGACCCTCGTCAGAAGGGTCCCTCCCGCGAGTGAGGTGAACACCGCCCTGTCCCTGAGCATGGAACCGATCCACCTGCAGCAGGTCTCCTCTATTCCACGCTCTCTGACAGCTGCCAGAGGTGTTGCTGAAGGCCATCTCTATGTCGAGGAAGGCCCCCAGCGCCACCTACCTGTTCTCCAGTGTATTCTCCAGTGTCAGCATCAGTTTTTTTCCTCGGGGCTCGTCCGCGGCTTAGCCGCCCTGATAGCACAGCTTCAGCACTATTTGGTTCAGTGCTGTTTCTTTTGAGACTCCTGCTCTGTATGCATATTGTCCGCAGTGTAGTGGATATGCTTCCAGTACACCGCCCCTAATGTGCCGGTCGAGCAGTTTTTCCATTGTTTTTAGCAAGAAGGACATGAGACTTATTGGCCCCAGGGATTTTGTCAGGTCTGTTTGACGCCCAGGTTTAGGAATGAATACAACCCTGGCCAGTCTTCATTGCCTTGGAATGTACGCCAGAGCCAGGCTGGCCCACATAATGAGGGTAAGCGCCGGCGCCAGTATATCTATAAACTGTTGGAGCATGGTGGGCATTATTCCATCAAATCCCGGGGATTTGTATGGATTGACGGTGTTAATGGCCCATCTGATTTTGCTCTAAGTAATCACCGCTTTAGCGACTGTCCAGTCTACTCTAGATGCCTGCCTATAAGGCACTTCTATTTCTGAGTGTCTGGAGCAAAACATCCATAGTTTCTTCCCCCGAACTTGTAAAGCCTCCCGTGGATGTTATAAGGGAGCCTCTGTTGGTCTGAGTGCCCTTAGATAGGATCTTGTGTAGTCGAGCACTCTCGGAAGTGTTCTCCACTTCCTCACAGTGACTTCTCCACGACTCCTTCCTGGCGCCCATGAGTCTTTTGTTATAGGTCGTTAGGGCATGTTTATATTCATCCCATGCTGCCGACCTTTTGGCCGCGTTAAACAGCTTACGAACCTGCGTTCTCCTTTGAATGAGGTCCTCGTTCTACCACGGGACATTCCTGGTGGACACCCTCATTTTCAGGGGACAGTTTGCGTTATAGGCCGAGGTGATTGCGTCTCGCACTTGGGTTGCCGTAATCTCGAGGTCTATTGAATTATCTGTGGTACTCTTAAACCTACGCAGTTCCACACCTACTGCGATGTAGGCTTCGCAGTCCGCTTTGCGAGGGTCCCGGTACCATACCGTTTTTCTTGCGACTTGGCGATTTCAAACCGGATGTATCTGTGGTCTGCTAACTCAGCCCAGTTCTTAAAAACGTCACCTACAAACTGGGTGGAAACTGTTAGATTTAAAACTTCCTCACGCTGTGTTGTGATGAAGGTCGGTTTATTACCTCTCTTCAATATGTCTAAATTACATTTCATAAAGAATTGTAAAAGTGCCTCACCCGTAGAGTTTGTGTCCGAGCTTTCCCACAACTCATGGTGCGCGTTCGCATTCATGCCGATGATGGTCTGCCATCCACCTACTCTGCTGCCCACCATTAGCTGCTCCAATTCCTTGGGTGGAGCAGGGTCCGTGCTGTCCCCTGGCAGATAGGCTGATCCGACAGTAATGTCACTCGGCTCATCCGCTCCTTCACATCGGATTTTGAACGTTTCCAGGTCCCTGGAACAGAAATTCATTAAAGGCAGAAACTCTATCCCTTCCCTGACAAAAATGCAGGCCCTGGTTTTCTCGCCGGATCTGCTGTAGATGAGCTTTCAGGCAGCTCCGCCCAGTCCCTTGATCTCTCCTTTGTAGGAGTACGGTTCCTGGATGAGTGCCACATCCGTGTTTCTCAGAGCCATCAGTAGTCCGCCGTGGTTGACCTACTGTGTTGGAGGTTGACCTGAAGGAACCTAAGTCCCATCAACCCCTGGTTGCTTCCCCAGTGAGCTAACCCTTCCCATGCCCCAGAATGCCTTGAAGGAGGTTCCTTCAATGGTTCAGTAAGACGCCTGGTCGATCGAGAAGGCGAGAGTCTGTCCTTTCTCCTCTGCCTTCATGCTGAGAACCGACCAGTGTTGTGTCCCCAGTTCAGCATTCTGGATCTTTAGTCTACTGATCACCGTCTCCTGCCGGACGGTGTCAGGGATCCGTACAGGGACCTTGCGTCTCTTTGGGAGTTCCTCGGGTTCGACGGCTGTCAAGTCCGCCCCCTCCAAAATTTGACCGAGGCCCCCAATCGTTTTCCGCAGCCAGTCTTTTGCGGGCCGGCACAGATTATCCAGAGGATGCCACCCACCAGGCGCGTCCTGTGGAACTGAGCCTCCCCCCTCCTTAAGAGAGTCCACCGCAGCTACCACCGCAGCCTCGATCGGGTCTGCCTTCACGTACTCTATCGTGACCTCAGGATGGCGTCTCCCTATAGGAGCCAGTCTGTGCCGGTGTTAATATATATATATATATATATATATATATATATATATATATATATATATATATATATATATATATATATATATTCTGACGGCCACTTGGGGTGGCTGGGGTTACTACTAGTTTTCTCTAGCCTGGGGAATTTCGGGATGACTTCCGGGACACGGCTTTCCTACGAGATCATGCTCGGACGCCAGCGTTTATAGAGTTGGTCAGGGAGTAAACGCGCTCCCTCTGGATGCTACCCTTATCCCAAGTCACTGTCAACGGATACACTAGCCCAGGGTAGTTTCTAGTGGAGACAGGGTCCTCCTAAGTCAAGACAAAGTCCCCCGGGACTTCTGGTTATGGTCTTTATTAAAGAACTGGAGTCAAATTGTATTTGGGTGGAAATTCTGGGAGAATAAATGAAATATCGAGTAAATTAAAATAAAATTCTATTCACTATGTATATACACAAGGGAATAACGGTGTCCTGTTACCAGGAAGCCTAGCAATTATGAGCGGCCAGAGGCAGAGGTGACTATTGGGCTTTAAATTAAGGTTACGCGCGGATTGCACGGGGACGTTAAAGCGGCAACGTTTAAGCGGTGCAGGGTGGTGGCAGGATAGTGATTAATAGCGGGTGTTCCCAGGCGGGCATGCAACTTACAGGCTGCGTCGTACACCACATCAAGCTTTGTATGGCACCAGCAAGTATTATCTACGGTCCATCATTCACACGTTCTCACTCGCACGCTCGGGGAACCTTGTTCGGTGCGAAAGAAGACCACCCCCGTTCCCGGATTTACGCCCCTCCTGAACGGGGCCGCGGACGGCCCGGGACGCCAGACGCCGCCTAGCTATTTCAACCCGGACCATCGCAGTCGCTGCTCTATCCGAATATACTCCAGCCAATGTAGCTCCCAACCCCCAGAGCAGCCCACCAACGGAGACAGGGAAGAAACGGTCTCCTCTAAGGTTCCCAGTGTTATTTCTGGGCGTTCCACATTTAGACCACGGGTAATAGGATCAGGCTTTCACCTACCTGGGGGTATTCTCCGGTGACGATGTTCACTAGGCAACCGCTGCGGCGGTGGCCCCCGGAATCGGCGGTCTCACTCAGCTTACTGGTCTTCTCTTAAACCTCACGGACTTTACAATTTCACTTCCTTGCGACGGACGCACTAGCTTGTTCGCGGTCACTATCTAACTGCCCACTCTCCGTCGGCGTTCCGTCCGGTCACACTTCTTTTCCGAAATCGCCGCCGCCTAATTGTCCCCTCTATTAATTATTCCGTTCGACATGCCGGATTTCGTATTTTCCTCCACGGAAAATGTTGGAAAATATTCCAACCTTTATGGTGTAACATAATGCAGTGGTTATGATGGTAAATTAGGCCGGGTAATCTACCCAGGATTAGTCACTTCGTGACTATATATATATATATATATATATATATATATATATATATATATATATATATATATGTATATATATATATATATATATATATATATATATATATATATATATACAGTGTGAAACATATTTATGGGATAAAATTCATTATTCAGCAAAAAATAGTTTTTGTGGAAAACGCTGAGTTACGCAAAATTTAATTTGTCGAACATTATCCTATAATCATAGTTAAAAAATTAAACTCCACCATTTTACCCCCACCACTTTATCAATTTAAAAAAAATAGCAACCCTACATTTTTTCATCACAATTCGATGCATCACATTTTTTTGAATGCGGAGATACCCCATATGTATGGTCTAATATTACAGTTTTCAATACAGGGTGGACATTTAATACCAGAATATTAACACAAAACAGCTTACCCTGAAATTCAATGTTCGAAAATAAACTTAATAAAAACGTCCCTGTCTTATAATAAATGTTCAAAATGTTCTCCATTCACTTGCACACAACGAAATAGTTTGCACTGGAATTCTTCACTAACTCTATTCAAAACGTCAGGCGTTACGTTCCTAATTTGTGTTGTTATTTTCATTTTCAAATCATCTAAATCAGCAGGATGCGTTTTATACGCTCTGTTTTTAAGTTATCCCCATAAAAAGAAATCAAGAGGTGTAGGATCTGGTGATCTAGCGGGCCATTCTACGAAACCTCATCGTTTAATCCGTATTTGTGGAAAGACTTCGTGTAAATACACCTGTATTTGAAGAGCAAAGTGGGGCGGTGCACCATCGTGTTAAAACCATATCCTTTCATTGGGAATATTAGATTCCATTACATTTGGATACAATTCTGCTAACATTGAGACAATCTGTTCTTTTAGCATTTGTAAAGATCTTGAACCGTTTAGATTTTCTATAAAACAGGTCCAACTACGTGATCACCAATGATACCAGCCCAAACGTTCAACTTCTGAGGATGGTGATTGTGTGTTTGTCGCATCTAGTAGGGGTTTTCGGCAACCCAGTATCTGCAATTTTACCTGTTTACATCGCTATTCAAAAGAAATGTTGCTTCATCGGAAAACAGAACGTCAGCAGAAAAAATAACATTTCTATGTAAGATGTCCAGCAGTTGTTCACAAAATTGGTCTTCTATCAGAATCACCGTCAATAAACTCTTGAACGTGTTGTAGTTTATCGGGATGCATTTTTTATTTTTGAGACACCATAAAACTGTTGATTGACTAACATTATTTTCACGTGCAATTTGACGGGTAGACGTTGTTTGTTCTTGAAAATCCAATAAAATATTGAGTTTTACGTCTTCTTCAACAAACTTGGGTCTCCTAGGCAGTTGTTTAACGTGTCCATAATCACAAAACTGTGAATGTATATTAGACACAGTTCCCTGGGTTAGTGGGGGCAAATCTGGATGTTTTTCATTAAATAGGTTAACAGCTTGTGCCTGTGTTCTACACATATCACCATATCCAATCATTAATATTTCTGTTCGCAGAGTTTCAGTTATGTATCGCATTATTAGACCAAAAATTAATTGAAATTATCAGAACAAAATTCCGACTGATTTATTAGACCGTGCATTCAACACAATACACTACAAAATAAAACAGAACTGTTAAATTTCACCTTTCACACTGCAAAAATTCGTAGTTAATAAGAAACGATTAATGATATCAAGTGCGTTTTAGATAAAAGACAAGATAAGAAATTTAGAATAAGAGTCAGTGAAGAATTTCAGAGCAGATTATTTCGTTGTGTGCAAGTGACTGGAGAAGATTTTGAACATTTATTATAAGAAAGAGACGTTTATTTTCAAATTCGAATTTCAGGGTAAACTGTTTAGTTTTAATATTCCGGTATTAAATTCCTACCCTGTATTGAAAACTGTAATATTAGACCATACATATGGGGTATCTCCGCATTCAGAAAAATGTGATCCATTGAATTGTGATGAAAAAATGTAGGGTTCCTATTTAAAAAAATGGATAAAGCGGTGGGGGTAACATGGTGGGAGTCTAATTTTTTAACTATGATTATAAGATAATGTTCGACAAATTAAGCTTCACGTGTCTCAGCGTTTTCCACACCGATAACTCAAAAAAAATGGGGCAATTTTAATGACAAAACCTTACCCAACGAGCACACCGCGATTTTTGAGTTTTAAAAACATTTCCTCAAATGAGTGCGAACTAGGCCCACTGGAATTCACATCCGGGTATAGTTTGAGTTTTTATGTGTTTGCATATATACAGGCTGACGCATTTCTACGGTAAAGCTCAATATAATGGTTATTATACGAGATATGCGAAAAAATTGTATACCCTATTTAGAGAGTGTCTTGAGCTGCATCTTATAAAATTATTTTGACAATCACAGGATGGCTTATAAGGTGATACCTACAATTTTTTTCGCACATCCCTTATATTGCTGCGTTTTTGAATTTTTTATCTAAATATAATGCATGTTTGTAAGAAAAAAATCTGGACGCAGTAAGTGCGTTTTGGTAGCGATTTTTTATTAAATGCTTCAAATTTCAATAACCCAATTTTCTATTAACCTAAGGTTCGGTGGCTAGGAAATCAGTTTTCTTGAAAACATCTTAAGTATATTTTCGGATAATTTTTGTACATTTTCAAACAATAAGTCATTTTGATAAAATATGCTACATTGTTTTTACTATATAGATTTTTTTTACTATATAGATTATACCAAATTGATGCCTGCTTGCTTTAAAGACATATTTGCCATTAAAAATATTTTTATAAAAATTCACTTCCATAACACACTTGCTGCGTCCAGAATTTGGTTTTTGTGCATTATGTTCGAAAATATAGTTGTATATAACTATTGTATAGTAACTTGATTAAGTTAGTGGATCGGCAACTTCTCTACTCTGGCGGACTTAGTGTAGGATCAACAGCGCCGTATGAAATCAGAAAATACCCAACGTATTGAAATAAAGTAAACGCCATTGTGTTTGAGGCAGTCATTTTTAATAGGAAAAAGTTACACATTAATTTTATGTCTTATTTTTATACCCCCAATAAATAAAAATAAATGCCAAATACTCTCGAGAAATGTCCATAGCAATTTTGTTACAATTCCAGGTTCTTCAGGACGATTCTTCTCGACGAATACTTCTACTGACTTTTGTTCGTACACCTTTCTATATATATATATATATATATATATATATATATATATATATATATATATATATATATATATATATATATATATTCAAAGTGTCCTCTACACCATCCCAACGAAGAAGATGGCAGACAGGAACTATGCATAAGCTGAGGCTAACCCAGCAAAACTTTGTGAAAATGTAGTAATGGTCTGGACAGCCTTGAGTGCCTTTAATGCGTGTTCTTGAGAGGTCCTGCTTGTCCTGAGAAGCTGAAGAACTTTGCATCTCTGCTGGAATAACATTTCAGCAGCGAAAGTTAAGTACTTGGTGCATTGCTTGCATTCATTTCACTTCTAAGTAATCAATAACTGTTGCAAATCATTTTCTTTAAAATTTCATATAAATTATTTTGTAGTACATAATTTCGTGTCTTATTAGTAAATACCATTTTTAATATATACAATATTTTGCATTATATAAACTGACTTTTAATAAATAAATAACTATAACTGAGTCTTGATTTCCACTTGTATCCTCGACGCCATATATGAGGCTAATGATCCCACATTTTTGTATAAATTATGCACTTAGTGTCAACTCTACGTTGACTAGTCGTGCACTCTTTTTACTATTGAAATTTCATTAATCAGAAACTAATTAAGCTATAAATGTAACTCGAAATGGTATAAACAAAACTTTGAGTCTTTTCCAAATTAAAAATAAAATCTGAAAGACATGAATTGAAAAGGCTTAAGTGATTAATGCCTAATGCGTGACAAAGACAGGCAGTAGTTAGCTGCCATGTGTAGATTGATACATACTGCAGGCATATATCATAATTCAACGATAACCAAACAATACAAATAACACATGTAAAACATACTACCCGAACTAGCGGTCGAGAAATCTCGGCCACTCAGATCCCGAAAACCGTTGCCAACAATTACGACGTTGATGTGATTGTGAAAGCGGTGGTTTGTTAAGTGGGGGATTCAATACATTTTTAAAATACGCCATATTTGTAGCTTGATGAACGTCGCCAATAAAGGGTTTAGACTTAAATTATAGGATATAGTCAAAAGACCAACGTTTAAGGAAGGCATTAAAGACATTTATACGGAACTATCGTTTTTATAAAGAAAATATGACATTTCTGTCAAACCATGACTTGGTAAGTTTGATATTATAATAATATGGGAAGATACGAAAGAGTGAACTAAATATTGTAAACAGAATTGTCCCGTGTCTCTATAAAATGATTTTAAAAGAAATGGTTAAATCTGTAATTAGGTGTTTACTTAATATACTCTTAGGATATAATATAAAATTTCTTGCAGCAAGTTGTCGTCTTTATAAGTACAACGCAAACAAACAATTTATTACCTAGCTTTCGTGGTCGAGTGGTAAAGTGTTCACATGTCACACGTGCGGCCTGAATTCGAAACCTACGCGATGCATATGTAACGTCTTGTTTCGTTTCAGTAACTTTAATATCTGGTAGGAACAATAATGTCCAAATTTCATATGTTTGGACCAAGATCTCATTTCTAATTAATACAATTTTGTCACTCTTTAGTCTAAAATTATAATTCAGCAGACATTTTTTATTGATAATAGAAAACAAGAGAATTGGTTTTTAAAAAACTTTTTTGTTGTTGGCAAATGGTTCAATTAGGTTAACGAAAACAAAATGATCCAGGTGATGAATGGGAAAAAATACCACCCCGTTTATGGTTTGGCAGATACTTTTCTCTTCGAAATATGAATCAGGTTTTCTTCTGGAAAGCTTTTACAACTCTAATGAAATTCGTAATAAAAGTTTCTTTTCAACAGACTTACAGTACCTAAATAAACCAAATTTGAAATTTCTAGCTTTATATAAATCTGAACATTTGTCTCGAAAGGAGCTAGAACATAAGATTAAATTATTTTTTTTGATAATAGAGAGATATCGATGGTAACACTTTTGAAAAAATTCTTCAAACGAGCGTGTATTAGCACCTTTAAAACCGATCTTCAAAGTCTATTTAAACTTAGGGTATTAATTTCAATAATATGCCGTACTAGTAGTGTACAATTCTTATGAAAATTCACTACGATAACGCACTTGCTGCGTCCCGACATTTTTTAATCTAGCCAGGTAGGTAGCTCACTTACAACCCGTGGTCAAAAGCAAACGCAGCAAAATCAACTTACCTGTGACAATAGCACAGCATAAGAAGCAAGTATGCTTTGACAATAGTATGCTTACCATAGCGGCAACAGATAAAGGCCATTTTTAGACCAACTGGCCTACTTATTTCGGTTTCTTGACTTAAATTTATATTCAATTCGTAAAGCTTCTCGTCAAAAATAATATTAGAAAGCAGTTACATAATGCGACATTATACTTAGAAAGGGTATGGAATGTTTTTCATGCTGCTGCTGCCTTGTTGCGGACTTTGCATGTCGGATTAAAGTAAAATTGTTGGTTAGATACCATATTAAAAATGATTAGCTTTGTGGACGTCACATACAGGGTGGCGCATTGAAAACGAAACAGACCGATTTGCGTCCAGAGATATTTTTTTTAGAAACGCTGAAGCACGTCTATTTTAATATTGAGGTGGACATGTTTTGACATAAAACTCAACTTTGTCACATCAACCCCTTAAGGGTGGTGATAACAACCCTTATATTTTAAATAGGGAACATGGATCGAGTGTTACATCATTTGAAAGCTCTTTCTTTTCTGAATTCAGTACACAATTTTTTTTTGAAGTTTTATTAACTCGTTTAAAAATTATTCACAGTTGGAGTTGCAAGAACGTGTTTCATTCATTGTGATAAGAAATGCACCAATTAGTCAATTTTTCGTCAAAAAAAAAACTAAAAAACAAAACCAAACGTTCAAAAATGTTTATTCAGTTAAGTAAGTGTTCAAATTGTTGACCACCAGTTTCCATACAAAAGTACAAATTTTGTTCAAAACGAGCTCTGACATTCTGGAGCATTTGTGGAGTTATTAGACGGCATTCTTCAACAATGCGTCGTCGTAATTCTTCCAGAGACTCCGGTTCTGTTGCGAAAATTCTACTCTCTAAATGGCCCCAAAGAAATAAGTCTAAAAGAGTTAAATCCGGTGATCTAGGGGGCCACTCAATAGCACCTCTACGCCCAATCCATTGCTCTGGAAACTCTCTGTTCAAAAACTCCCTAACATGTTGTGAAAAATGCGGAGGAGTTCCATCTTGGTGAAACACTAATTAATTTTCTTGATAGCGATCATCATTTTCAACAATGTCAATTAGTAGAGGGTAAACGATATCTTCTAGTAACTCCAAATACGTTTCGCCACTCAAATTGCCATCAAGAAAAATTGGTCCGCTTAATCGGTTTTCAAAATGCCAGTCCAGACATCCAATTTCTGTGGAGTTTGAGTGTGGACTTCCTGAAAATTTCTTGGATTATTTTCTGCCCAATAACGACAATTATGACGATTGACTGTAGAGTTTAATAAAAACGTACACTCGTCTGAAAAACAGATATTGAACAGAAAGTTTCCGTTATCAGCTATTCGTGCAGTCATAACTTCATACAACTCCAGCCGCCGATCAAAATCATCTTCATTCAGTTGTTGTACAAAATGAATTTTATACGGGTGAACTTTATGATGCTTCAATATACACTGAATAGTTCTTTTTTGATGTTTGAAACAGTGGCCAATTTTCTCGTGCTCAAAGTTGGGTCTGCAGCAATTTGTCCTAAAACTTCAATCTCAGTAGTGTCATTTCTAACCGGAAATTCACGTTCAGGATCCTGTTTTTTGTTGGCTACTCAACCACTTTGTCAAAACTTTGCAACTAACTCTAAAATGTATTTTCTGTTAACATGTCTGTTGGGATGTCGTTCATTAAACCAATTTGCGGTACGGTTGGCACAGTCATCGTTTTTGAAAAAAGAGTAAATATTTCAACTCTTTCTTCTACAGAATACAAAATTGTAAAATTAATTTTCGGTAGTACTATCAAGTATTAAACCGACCGATAAACTCAAATAATAAACCGCATTTCTCTCATTCCAAAAAGAATTGTTCTGATAGTCAATTTTTTGTTTACGAATCAAAAAACATTGACTATCAGAACATTTCTTATCGGAATGAGTGAAATGGGTTTTTGCATCTTCAATGGTGAATAATTTTTAAACGAGTTGATAAAACTTCTAAAAAAATTAGTGCGCTGAATTCAGAAAGGAAAGAGCTTTCAAATGATGTACAACTCGACCCATGTTGCCTATTTAAAATATAAGGGTTGTTATCACTACCCTTAAGGGGTTGATGTGAAAAAGTTGAGTTTTATGTCAAAATATGTCTCCCTCAATATTTAAATTGGCTTGTTTCAGCGTTTCTAAAAAAAAAAAAAAATCTCTGGGCGCAAATCGGTCTGTTTTGTTTTCAATGCGTCACCCTATATGTAATCACTGAATTAGCCCAAAAATGAATAATACATAACTTTTCTTAAGAAAGAGAGGAAAACAGATTTTAAGGTATCTTTTTAAGTTAATTTAATTTAACAGCTAAAAATAATACCGCAGCAGCCTAATTTTATGTACCTGTTTTCTGCGGGTAGTGACGGCCTCGCAAATGCATTTAACGCGTCTCAATATTTCGTATTCCTCAAAAACTTATTTGTTCTGTAAAATTGGTAGCTTTAAGATGTTTTAATAACATTGCTACCTTTATAGGACATCGTAAACACAGTTGCTTAAAATAATGTTCAGTCGAACTTCGTTAGTGCCACCAACACCATAAAACTTATAAGATCTGGCAATAAAGCCTTACAAACGCTGTTAATGCATAGAAAGGAAATTCGACGTGCTTAAATGAGCATGTCAGGCTGTATCCGGTGTGAAATAGGTACATTTATATGAAGCATCCTGTATACATTTTTAATAGGTGTATCAACGTATTTGTTAATAATCTGTTTGTTTCACAACATTGTGTTTCTCACTGCTATTTTAAATTCAATGAGAAATTATTGGCAATATTTTATGCAAACTATTTTTTGTGTTTGTTATCTAACTGCACTGAAAAAGATGACAACGACACTTTACCCCCATAACAGTTTAATTAATTGAATGTTTATAACTCATAAACGTGGTAAGAGCATCTAATATCAGAAAAGTCTTTAGGCACCAAGTTCGTTATGCTAGCAAATTTTTATAGACATGATTAACGTTTTTTTGACGAAAATTTCCTAAACAATTTTTCACGGAAAATGGGTGTTTTTTTTTCTAAATTTGTTACGAGCATATCAAATGTCGTCGAGGTTTGAAGACAACGAGTCTTTGAATGGGTTAAAATCAGCATGGAATAAGTGTCTACTTAGAATATATTTGCTTACCTTAACTTTTGTGACAAGTTTTGCAAATTAGTGTGGGTGATTTTGTAACAGAGAATCTTAATAAAAAATAAGGTTCTAACCAAATAACAGAGCTGCAAAAATAACCCAGTGAGATGAATCGGAAATAATGTTACTTGTGTAAAAATTTTCTTGAATTCAAGAAAGCCATTTTTCATGAATGTTGGCTTTTTTATTGGTCAATTTATAAAATATCAAGTCAAAGTGAACAAGCTTAAATAATAAAGAAAAAATTACACAAAATGGCATACGTTGGTACTGTCAGAATGTGCCACTTGCGAATTCGAACAGTGACTTTTTATAACATTGGGGCCCGATAACTTTGTTAGGAGGGACATTAGGAAAAACGATATAAGAACTACTAGTATTGTTTGACCTCCCATGTACGCTATATTGTGATATATTTATATTGTTGTGATAAGACCCAAAAGGCCAACCGAAAGGAAAGCACTAAAGAAAGACGATCATCATGATACGACTATCGTAAATAAGAACAATTATTTCTGTCAATACTAGTAAAATGAAATAAATTAAACGCAAATAACCAAATAAGTAATCGAAAATAAACTTTGTATTCAAATTCATTTTAGATTAACACATATTAAGAAAGCAAGATAGTTGGTTGAAAAAGGGTACAGGTATATTACTAAACGTAACAGCAAACCTTCTGAAAACGCCACTCGAGAAACAACATCGTAGTATCGCTCAATTTCATAAACAAACTATGGAAATTTGCAAAATTACTGCCATTTTTTAGCTGCAGCAATTAAAACACCTGTATATATGTATATATGTATATATATATATATATATATATATATATATATATATATATATATATATATATATATATATATATATATGATATATATATATATATATATATATATATATATATATATATATATATATATATATATATATATATATATATATGGTAAGTTTAATTTCCATGATACCGCTTTGAATAAACTATGTTTATTCCTGCCATTCCGATGTTATTTTTTGACTCTTACATGATTTTTTCTGACAGACTGGATTTTTCCTGTTATTCTGGATTTTCCTATATACTGGCTTTATTGTGTGTGTTTTCCATTACCTCACAACTGGATGATTGCTATCTAATTCAACTCCGAGAGGACGTTTGGGTAGAATAAATAGAAACAGTTGGCAGGAGGCAAATAAGTTTTACCACCCCTTTATATAATTATTAACCACTTTACTATTCAAAACAATTATTATTTCGACATTTGTGGTTAGTTGAGATAGTTTTATTTTGTATGTAAACCCCCTGTAATCACCGGCCCGTAAAATAGCTTGTTTCAAGAATCAAATATAATTACAATACTTTTAATTTGCTTTGTTGCCACTAAGTACACAAACCATTATATTTATTTAGTAAGACAGCAACTGTATTTATATCGTAATACATAGATAGTACAATTATTTGCTTCTCGCAGTTATTCTGAACACTTATAATTTTTAAACAAACATATCAAAGACAAATTATTCGTCTTAGACGTTGACACTTGACACTTCAGTACGTGTGTCAACTATATAGCAGTGAAAAAACAGCCACAATAGAGTTCAGTGGGTGTGATAATTAAATTATGTTTGTTTGTAGGGGTTATACGAAGGCTGTATTTCCTTGAATACACCAAGTGCAGCATAAGTTACATAAAAGGAGCTTACTGGCACAAAATGTACAAAAATTTTCCAATGTAAACCTAAAATATTCCTGAAAAACTGGTTTTCCAGCCAACGAACCTTAGGTTACCAGCAAATTGGGTTAAAATTTAAAGCATTTAATGAAAATTCGCTACCATAACTCACTTGCTTTATTTCTTACAATCATGCATTAAATTTCGTTAAAAAAAGCAAAAAAAAAGCAAAAGTTCAATAATATACGGCGTTCGATTAAAAAAAAAGCTAATTTTTATCACCAACCCTGTGATTGTAAGAATAATTTTAAAAGATGCAGCTCAAGACACTCTATGGTAATTAACGTATATATTTTTTCTCGTTTCTTGTATAATGACGGATATATTGAGATTTACTGTTAAAATGCGTCACCCTGTATATTCGTACACAGATAAAAACTGAAACTTACCACTGATTCTAGGGGGCCTAGTTCGCGCTCATATCAATAATTTTTTTCAAAATTCAAGTCGCGATCTCCTCATTTTATTCTTCTTACGAAAATGTACTAAAAGCCGAACATATAAGCAAAACCAGAATGAATAGTATAATAATAAATAAGATCAGATACATCAACGATACTGCTATCCTTGCCGACAGCTTATCCGATTTACAATACAAAATTGACCGTATATTTTTCATACAGCAAGGTTTGGTCTGCACCTTGTAAGGTTTTATTCATTTTCTCCATCCCATAAAATAAACTTATCTAGTAAGATGATCTTACTTCATCAATGACAAAACGGATGGATTTCTTTACGTTTCTAAAAGTGCTCAACAGTGAATGTCATCTATCATTTTTCACTTGGAGGATAATATATTAAGTATTTTTTTATTTAGACGAAGAGAACCCAAAAATTAATTTTAATAATTTTATGTGCAAATCCTATTAAAAAATTCATGACATAGCAAGTGCGTTATAGCGAATAATGATAATTCCCAAATAAAATGTTCACAAGGTGCGAATAAAATAATGGTAATATATATATATATATATATATATATATATATATATATATATATATATATATATATATATATATATATATCGTTTGTGATATTTTTTTGATGTGGTGATTATAAGTGAATGTTTTGTACCTTGTGTTTGATATATATATATATATATATATATATATATATATATATATATATATATATATATATATATATATATATATATATATATATAGCCCGAAGAAATTGATTCAAGAAAACAATAGAAAAACCAGTAAAAGAAATCAAAAACAAACAAATCAACAAAAGCAAAAACAAAACAACAGAAACAAACACAAGGTACAAAACATTCACTTATAATCACCACATCAAAAAAATATCACAAACGCTCAAACAATATGGCTTAAAAATGAGCTACAAAACCAGTAACAAATGGTAAACAAAATAAATAAAAAAGAGGAACACAACTCACATAAATTGAGAGAAATATATCAAATATAACTTATGCATGCAATGGAAAATATATAGGAATGACAAAAAATCAATAGATACAAGATTCAGGGACCATGTAACAACAATAGATAAAAGCCACATAGCTAGCTACTAATCAAACGTAGGTAGTATAGTATAGTATAGTATAGTATATTTATTAGTATATAATTTTACAAAGTGTTTTACAAATAAGCCTAATGCTTGTGCTTGCAATAAACACAATTTTGATTTCTGACTTGCCTAAAGGGAACTGCCAAATCTTGCTACTGTCACATTTACAATTTTGTTAAATATTCAATAATTTTGAACTTCCTTTCTGCCACTAACAATTGGACTACCACACAAAATGTTCAGCTCTCATTTAACAATAACTCCGCCTCTTAAACCAGAAAATTCTTCCAAAATACTGATATTAATTACAACACAAAAATTTTGACATTTTCATTTGACATATATGCTTAGGGTACAAAACAAACACATTCACAATAGAAAACACCAAAAACCAAATATCAACCAATTACAACTAATAAAACATACTAAATACAACAACAAAAAATGGAAATCCGGGAACAATAGTACATTCAACAAACAAACAGCAAGAAACAATTAATCCTGGAACAAAACCAAGTGAAAACATTTAAACAAAACTTAATAAAGGCATGCAAATAGACAAGTTATAATACCACAATAATAATGACAGGAAACCGTGACAATCAACACAGACCGAAAGCACAGCCAATCAGATAGCTGTAAACCGACCAATAGAAGCTGACCACGCAGGCGTCATATGCCACCTTAGAAATAAAACACACAGGAACGATCATAGCCAGTAACGCGTTGACGATGAACCAGGAAGGTTCGAAATTGCAGTCCACATAAACAAATAGAAAACCACAGAAAGTACAGCAAGAAAATGAAAGTGTGTATTTAAAAAGTCATTACATTGTAGTGCAAACTTTCTCATATATATATATATATATATATATATATATATATATATATATATATATATATATATATATATATATATATATATATATACTACCAATGGGATCGCCACTATCAAGCATTATGGCAGAAATATACATACAGAAGTTACAAGATAAAATCAACACCATCATAAGAGAAACATGCCCAACGAAGATTGAATTCAAACATGGAGCTAAGCTCACTTGATTTAGTTGCTCTTTGGTTTCTTTCCTTGTCATTGATCTCTTGTCTTTCATGTGTCATTTGTCACTTATGCCACCTGCTCACTCTGTTTTCTTTCATTTCCCAAATTTACTTTTAGCTGTACACATGCCTTCATTCTTCGTTTTATATCCATCACTTTACTGTCTCAAGCCTGGAGATGCCGATATATATATATATATATATATATATATATATATATATATATATATATATATATATATATATATATATATATATATTATTATTAAATGATTTAAAAAAACCTTTTAATATTTCTCACCAATTCTTTGTTTGATATGTTTTTTTTAGTGAATTTTTATTAAAAAAAATTCACTAATAGAGAGGTATCGATGGTGAGACTTTGCAAAAATTTTTTCAAATGAGCGCGAATTAGGACCCCTAGAACCCATATCCGGGGTCAGTTTCAATTTTTATATGTTATATATATATATATATATATATATATATATATATATATATATATATATATATATATATATATATATATATATATATATGTATCTGTCTGATAACTCAAAAAATAATTAACCGATTTCAATGAAACTCGGCAAGTGCCTTTCTTTTATTAATGGATTGGATGAGTTCGTTATGCAGAAAAATCGGACGGGTTTTTCCGGGAAAATTAGGTGTTCTTTCAAAAAAAAATTTTTTTTCACCGAAAATAACTAAGCTGTTTTAATGAAATTTACTATATATGTTGCCTTGGTACCAAAATTCAACTTTCTCAGTTTATAGAAAATTGAGTTATTCAAATTTTAAATTTTCTTTTGAAACAATTTTTTTTCTTCAAAAATTACAAAGTTATTTTAATGAAATTTGGTGGATATCTTGTCCTAGGAAATACCTTACTACCTACCAAAATTAAACTTTCTAAGATTATAGAAAAGTGAGTTAATCAAATTTTTATAGCTCGCTGCAGTGTTAAAATCAATGGTATTTTCCTCACTAGGTATTTTAAACACGTGGGTCGGGGACTGACCGAATTCATTCCCAGTTGCTATTGATCTACTCATATTCTCTGAATATGTTAGAAACGTGGTATCTACTTCATTCCAACTCACTATTAACCGACTATTTATGAAATCAAATAAGTAAATTAAATCGATTGTCATAAAATATGTAGTGTATTAAGACTAAGGTAAAAAGAAATAAAAGATATATAACTGTGCACATTTTGATTATATTTTAGGGTGTGCGGCGCACACCTAGCTCACTAGGAGAAATCGCCACTGCTTGAGAGAGGTATTGTCACAGCATAATATCTTATTAAAGTTCATTTGTAAATAGGTTTAATTTTTATATGTTTATATATATATATATATATATATATATATATATATATATATATATATATATATATATATATATATATATATATATATATATATATATATATATATATATATATATATATATATATATATATATATATATATATATATATATATATATATATATATATATATATATATATATATATATATATATATATATATATGTATCCGTCTGATAACTCAAAAATAATTAACCGATTTCGATGAAACTTGGCGAGTGCCTTTCTTTTATTAATGGCTTGGATGAGTTCGTTATCCAGAAAAATCGGACAGGGTTTTCCGAGATCAGCGGAAAAAAACACATGTTTGCTAAAATTACCCGCCTTTGTACCTCCAAAAATAAGGAAATTAGCAACAGTGGCGACTTCATTTGAAACGGACTGCCTAGATCAATTCTATAAAAATTCGCTCCCAGAACGCGCCTGCTGCATTCAGATGCTTTTCGTATATCATTATCCTATTTTCCAATCCGGAAATGCGTCCAAAGACTGTATTAAGTAAAGCTTCTTAAGATCCTAATTATGTTATCAGTTCATGTGCCAAAAGTAGGTAACTGAAATATATATCTAGTCTTGCAAATCATATAGTTTGTGAAACATTAACTTGTACCTTTCAGTTAAAAGTAACATAAACAATACACACATGGACTGATGCCATATGGGTCCTTAATAATCTGAACCATTACAGTTTAGGTGCAGTAAAGGCACATTGTTGCAAATATTGACTCCATAATTAATTTATAGAGCTACATAAACTCCGTTAAATGGTCCAAAAACCATTATTTTGGTAAGAGCATTATAGAGTTGTAAATGTTGCTTTACTGCACTATTTGGCCATGGGAAATTTAATTATAGTTCATAAAGCGGTCTTTTATATCAACTGTAGTCATGAAGCGCCAAAGTAAAAATAAGCGTAATGATAAATTGGTCTAGTTAATAGCTGAACCAATACATTTTCCTTTAAGTTTTCCTGAAAATTAAACGGCGTCATTAGGTAACAAAGTATCCATGATTAATGGATCTTCAGGCTATTTTCCTAAAGAGCAACAGCTGGTTCTTATATTATTTTGGCATTTAGCTTTGTGTTTACTATTCTTTATTGAACGTAGGTATAAGTGAGCGAAAATAAACCAATTTCATGAAATCCTGTCATGAGATAACAAAACAAATTTTACATAAGTAATTTTTTACCAAATAGTTATCGATTTGCTACCGCAAAAACTCGTCTTCAAAATTAGTTTAGACATAAAAAATTACATTTTAAGACTATTTCTTTTAAAAACAATTTGAATATTGCCATACTCAATTAAAATATTGACGCAGCCAGTGTTTTATGGTAGCGAATTTTAATTAAAATTTTGACTACGTTTAGAATAGATAAAGTTAAATCTGACATACTTGATGCTTAAATTAAAGACTTACTACGCGTATCAGCTTCATTAATCCATCTTCGGGAGTTAATACCTGGGATACAAAAGTTGTTTGTGTCAGAGACTGGGTAGGAACATTGTAAGAGTGGCACAAGTTAACAAAGTATCTAACAGCTACATATAGAGCAAAAATTTACTAAGCTGGTGTAACGCTTTAAAAGAGAAAAGTTACATCAAAGCCATGCAAAAAATTAAACTGATAACGATCAAAGGTAAAGAGCACCATTATCATATTAAAAGAATTAAGTCCTACAATAATGACACTCAAAAGAAGCGAGTGAAACTTAAAATATAAGTGATGAACACAACACAATGCAAAGCAGGCTGCACAGCTGAGCAGAACTTGCAGAGAACATTTTAACAAACCAATTTCAGAAAGAAAATGCCTATCTGGCTTATAATACTTACGTTCTGTCTTTTATAGAAACTCTACTGTATAAAAAAATGTCAAAGTTGAAATTTCATCTATTGTTTTCAATGGTCCAGACAATTGCAACATCAAACAAAGGACAAAATATCGGCATCTCCAGGCTTGAGACAGTAAAGGGATGGATATAAAACGAAGAATGAAGGCATGTGTACAGCTAAAAGTCAATTTGGGAAATGCAAGAAAACAGAGTGAGCAGGTGGCATAAGTGACAAATGACACATGAAAGACCAGAGATCAATGACAAGGCAAGAAACCAAAGAGCAACTATATCAAGTGAGCTTAGCTCCATGTTTGAATTCAATCTTCATTGGGCATGTTTCTCTTATGATGGTGTTGATTTTATCTTGTAACTTCTGTATGTATATTTCTGCCATAATGCTTGATAGTGGCGATCCCATTGGTAGTATTATATATATATATATATATATATATATATATATATATATATATATATATATATATATATATATATATATATATATATATATATATACAGTCCCGACCGAAGTTATAGAATCGAATCCATAAATCTAAGAGAGAAGTTTTTCATGAAAAAAGTTCGGACATATCAACAAATTTTTTTGAACCAAGTACTAAAACAAGAAACACAACTAGAAAATAAATTTAACATAAAAAACTGCATAGAACTAGTGCATAATCTAGAAAACATAAACATAAACAAAAACACATCTCAATCTTGGAGCCATTTTCAATAGGTTAAAGAAAAATGAAAGGAAGTGATCTATAAGGCTTCGGTCTGCCTATTCCTTAGAGCAGTAGATAGGGGTAGGCTGGTTGGTCGTCGCTGGATTACGGGGCCTGAATTTGCCTACTTTACAAATCTCGCTGAAGATAGTCTCTAAGGTCTCAGTGGGTTCAACCCTAGACCTGAGAGTGATATGACCGTTTTTCGTAAGTCTTGTATTATTATAGCGTTTCAGATACCTGCCTCGTTATCAGTGTACTTAGTCGGCTAAAGTTGTATTAAATCACATGCTTTCGTAACGGTACTTATAGCATTAATGGGATTGTAGGTATTTGTCAAATAAGAGGGCAGTTTAATTGTATACTTAGAAAATAAAGGGACGAATTTGATGAAATCTGGCAAATACATCCTCTTTGTGAGTGGCTTGGATAACTTTGTTAGCCAGGAAAATTTTTGTTTGTCCGCAAATAACAAAGCTTTGGTAACCAATTTTGGTATGCGGGTTTCTACTATAAAAAGTATATTATATATCAAAACTAAGAAAATAAAGACTATAGGCATTTAATGAAAAAAATATATGCCCATAGGGGTCACAGGAAAGACCAATTGTGTGCTAAACAAAATCTAACAGACACATATTATGTTTTCTATTTTTTCTGTTTTGTCTAGGAGTCCCTCAAGGCCTTAGGGGTTTTGGTAGTCAGGAAATAATTCGCCATTAAGTTGATGATCCCTGATGGCACGATAAGCTGCAGGATAATTTTTTTTCGAGAGTTAGTAGCAGATTCAAATTACATAATATTAACAATTTTTTTATTGACACAAACAAAGGTTGCATGTCGTTTCTCGGCTCATGCTACAGTTCAAAGATTATTGATGTTGTTATTTTGTTTTTTATTATAGTAACACATATTGTGGACAAACAAATAAGATATAATTATCAACTTTTAATTATTGTGGGAATTCACATTGTTATTATAATCTAATGATATAAACTTTAAACCCATTAAAAACTTATATTTATATTATATGTGTTGAATAGATATACTGGGTGGCCCATCTAAAACAATACAAAAGCTTTTTCGAGTATTTAAAGTTATCTCTTTAAAAAACGCTCGGACAGGTCGATGTTGTTTTCAACCGGGACACATTTTTGCGGAATGTAAAAGTTTCGTCTCCCTAAACGGAGCAAGAATCCTGTTCAAAATTTTAAAAAGCCAGTGGGGCGTAGTAACACATCATTGTAAATGGTAAATAGTTCTCTATTAATCCTGTAATCAGTTTTGGAAATTCTTGAAATTCTAACGGAAAAAATTCTAAAGCGATCCCATTTCCATTCCTCGACGAAAGCGTTATTTCTAGATATGTTTTAAATTATTACGATTATTGTAAGTTAGTAAATTTTAATAATCGGGGCATTTTCTCAGTGTTTATAAATTATCACTTCAGATAAGGCCAAATTGGAAACAAGGTAATGAAATTAAGCGAGTATTCAACAAGGTGTTAATTTGGTACATTTCATTCAGAAATGGGTCGAAATCATTGCTTTATTTTTTCGATATGATCACAGCGTGCACAGAACGATGCAGTTATTTAATCAGCAACACAAAGTGACTATTCAAAGGTGTGTTTTAGAGCTAGTAGAAATGTTTCCAAAAACTGTTGCAAATAAAAAACGCGTTGCAGCAACGAGGAATGCCCTTGTAGAAGTAACGGTTTTGGGACACGTCATGAAAAATCCCACCATAAACACTAGAATGTTCGCAAATTTTTAACTGAATATTTTGGAATATAATTGTATTCTCTAATAAGTGAAACTGGTCTCCTTTTGTAGTTGTTATGAATACTTATAAATCAATTAAAAATAATAAAAAAACGAATGGGTAAAACAAAACTATTTTAAATTGAATGATGAAATTTATATGCAAAATGAAGACGGTTCTATGGGTAGTCCGTTGTTTTCTTTATTAGTCAACATATTTATGGCAAATTTAGAAAACTAAATTTTAATATCAGAAGATTAACATAATATTGTCTTTTGGTACATATGTGTAGACAAGTTTTTAGCATGTTTTCAAAGTAGCCCTACAGAATGAAATGAATTTTCAAATTTTATTAACAACCTTTATGCCAACATCAAATTTACTCTACAAAAATAAGCTGATAATATAATAATTGTAGAACTTTTTTAGGTTTTACCATTAGAAAGTTAGAAAATAAATGTTACAGTGAAGAAAACAAATCTTTGTTGAAGACAGAAAAATAGCCTGTAGGTCTGTATTTAGTGTGGAACTGTTTCACCAAGTAAGGGCAACAACAATTAATCAATTTAATAAGTATATTTCGGTCCTTCATTACTTTTAAATAAACATCATTTGCGTTATAGAAACAATTGAAATGAGGGATTGTAGAGAAAACATTCAATAATCCTTGATTATTATCCACTACAGACTTCTAAAATTCTAAATGTATATTGTACCTACGAAAATGTGATTCATTTTTTTTGGAAAACTTCTGAGACCAAGTGAAATCATTAATTTTCTATAACACAGTCTCATAAAAACTCCGTTGAGAATAATTTTAAACGAACGATGGAATAATCATTGTCGTTCAACTTTAAACCGACATTATAGCCCATTTCGCAAATTAATAACTCTACAAGGAAGCTGCGTTATTAAAAATATTTAAATGAGCCGAAGGAGTTAGGCCATTACGACTTGATTTTCATGCAAATTTAATGTCGTTCAAGTATATCAGAGAGTCAATGAAACGAGCTGTAAATGTGAAAAGCTTATTGTGCAATTATCTTAAGTTGCTTATGCAAATAACATAAAAGATGCGGGTCGCATTCGACGTTGCCGAATTCTGAATATCTGAACTTCTTGAGCTGGTGTAGTGATTGTGGCTTAATAGCATATAAGTTGTTTTTAGTGAATTTTCTTTAAAAAAAATTCACTAATGAGGAGATCCCGACTTTTGAATTTTGAAAAAATTTCTTCAAATGGGCGCATATCCGGGGTCAGTTTCATATATATATATATATATATATATATATATATATATATATATATATATATATATATATATATATATATATATATATATATATATATATATATATATATATATATATATATATATATATATATATATATGTATCACACCGATAACTCAAAAAATAATAGGCCGATTTTTATCAAATTTGGTGAATGCCGTCTTTTTGCAAATGGCTTGGATAAGTTCGTTAGCCAGGAAAATCGGCCCAGGTTTTCCCGAAAAATTTTGTGTTTTCTTTCAAAAAAAAAAATATATCTCCGGAATTAACAAAGTAAGGGCAACCAAATTTGGTACGCGGATTTGTATTCTTATAGGTGAGCGACCTACCAAAATTAAGCTATGTAAGCCTAAAGACAAAAAAATTATAGGCATTTAAAGAAAAATAAATTGAGGTTATCCTCAAAACGTCAAAGTTGCGATTTAAAACGTCAAAATTGGCAACATTTAGGCAAAGAACTTGGATCTAATACGGGCTATGAAAAGAAAATGTCTCAAGAAGAATGTTTTACAAACCCTGATTTCTTAGTTTCAACCGCCATTGTCCTTCATTTTTCTAAAATATTCCCAAAAAATTCATTTCAAATAGACCCTTTCTCTGATGCTTGGCAGTAGCCTTAGCTATAGAGTTTCTCGGCTAATGGTATATAATTTTTGCCGAATTTTCGTAAAAAATCAATAAAAGTTAATATATCCGTTATTATACAAGATATGAGGTGTCTTGAGCTACATCTTAAAAAATATTTCTACAATCACAGGCTGGCTCACAAGTCGTTAGTGATACAAATTTTCTTTTCTTTTTAATCAAACACGCCTTATGTTATTGCATTTTAGCATCTTCCATCGAAATATAATGGATGTTTGTAAGAAAAGAAATTCTGGACGCAGTCCGTGCGTTATGGTAGCGAATTTTGATCAAATGCTTCATATTTGAATAACTCAATTTGCTACTAACCTATAAGGTTGACCAAGAAACGAGTTTTTTCCGGAACACTTTAAGTTTACTTTCGGAATTTTTTTTTACATTTTCAAACAATAAAGTCATTTTGATGAAACATGGCACATTGTATAGGTTATACTGGTTTGATGAAATTTGATGACTGCTTTCTTAAAAAAACACACATATTTGCCATTAAAAACATTTTTATGAAAATTTACTACCATAACGCACTTGCTGCGTCCCGAACTTTTAATACATGACCACATTTTGAATTTTGTAGGTTAGGTAAAGATTTACAATATGAAACGATCTTACAGATCTAGGACTAACGATCTCCAGGATTGCAAGTGACTAAGGGGAGCCTTTTAATCCAGAAGGCGAGGTTAATTGCAAAAGACCCAATTTTAGAACCCATGGGTTGCTGTAGTGTTATTGCAGATGCACTGCAGGCAAGAGACTTATTGCTCTTACTCTTATTTAAAATAAATTTAACATCCAAACAAGTGATATACCTAACAAATCTTCTAAAGTGATTTTAATGTATTTATTCGTATGTATTGCAAAAATTAAATGTATTATTCTATATAAAATGGGATGGTTATTTTAACATGTCACGCTGCTATATTTGCAATACCGGAAACAGGAAACATTCCTTGACATGCGTGACACGAAACCTACATATTCAAAAATGAACAAACATAATTTTAATGCATACGTTAACACGTCCCCCCAATAAAATTATATTTGACTCATCTAAATGTATTTTTTATATACGAGGACCAGACCTAAATGGAAATTCTCAAAGAACACTCCCCAAGAGTTTAGTTAAAATATCCGCAGTTTGCTTTTCACTACAAATATAATAAAAATCAATTATATCATGTTCAGTGTTTTTTTACAAAATGATACTTTATATCCATATGCTTGAGTCTTTTATCATTGGCTGGAACCTTAGCTATCTTTATAGCTGACTGGTTGTCTCTATAGATGACTATAGGTTTCTCTGGACCTAGCTTCTCCAAGATATATCACAAACAAGAAGCTTGATGGGACAATCACCATTGCTTGCTTTCTTGAGCCCCATGGTACACTAAAGTGGAACATTTTAAACAAGTAAGAAGAAGGAAATGTTCTATCCCCACCCTCGCTTGAATTGAAACCGCATAACGCTGGTGACTCAGAATCTCGTCTAAGCAAAAGGCTGAAATATAACGTATCCTTAGCATATTGAAATACTATTTAAAAGCATAACATGGACTTTGACTGAAATGCGCTTGAGTAACTCACATGTGCACATAAGTCTGACCTAAGGTTAGGATGGTGACAAAGAGCACTGCCAGGGGAGCCATTAACTCCTGGGTCAGAAACTAACACAAGGTGTACTGTGCAGACTGTCCAGGGCTCAGACATGGGAAGTCAGTAACTGACGAACCCACTTTAAAGAGAGCTGCTAAATCTTAGTAGAGGACAGCTCAAAAACACAACAGGTCTCTTGACGGGACACATGGCCGTCAAGAAACACCTGCATTATATGGGGCGGTTTGAAGGGGACCTCGCATGCAGACCTGCGGCGAGGGGGAGGAATCAGCCCAGCACATCTTCTGCGAGTGTAAAGCTCTGGACCGCAAAAGACAACCGATCTACGGTCAGTCTAGACCGGAGACAGAGCAATATAAAACTTCACCCTACCAATCGCTGTGCAGACTAGTTCAAGGCACAGTGATTTTGGAATGGGTGGAGTAAGACTAAGGGTATGCACAATCAACCAAAGGCTGCAGTGCTATCGGGGTAGCAAGGCCGCGGACGAGCCCTGAGGGAGAAAAAAAGTTAGGATCCATTGGCGTAGTTATTGTTTTGCAATTATCTATATTACATTTTGTTAACACCTTATTAAAATAGCCTGTCTGATTTATTCGTATTGCTTTCGGTTTCATGGATATTTTAATTTTTAAATACTATGAGACTACTAACAAATCGTCTATTTTAAGGTTTGTTTTCAAATATTCTTTCTGCTTGTTCAGGCTTCCTTCACTTGAACTCACAATCAGTAAGTCATCTACATACAGCAAGACATAAAGTGTCTCTAAAGTTAATATTTTTATATAAAGGTTGCAGTCATTTTTGGGCCTGTAAAAACCAGTTCACTGCACTAAACTGTTAAACATATATATTTGTCTATTTCCATCACCCTATTAAAATGTATCTTTCACATTCATCTGATAACACAAAAGACTGAACTGATTTGCAACAGCAAACAAAGTTCAAAGGGTAAATACCTTTGCCACTGGTGCGTATACCTCTGAAAAATCCATAACGTCTTTTGCTGCTACTGTCACCACAAGTCTGGCTTTGTATTGTTCTTCATTTTCACTTTCTTTGATTCTTAACACCGACTTGCTCACGAAGTCATTTTTACATAATGACATATACCTCCTACAGCTATTATTTACTTCTAATACACTGACCTCAGCTTTTATATTGTCTTCCGAACACTTAGCTTCATCTGTGCTTATTGCTTCCTTGTACCTGCACGGTTTACAAAAATTGGTCATACTTACAAAATATGCGTAAACCTTTACCTGTGATCTCAGAGCCATCACCAACTTTAATCCCTCTGTAATCACTTTCAAAGCTAGAATACTCTCTAAACAGTGACTTACTGTTTCCTCACTGTCTATATACCAGCTTCATTATCCAACCTTTGTTTTACTGAGAAAAGCAATGCTAATAAACATATTGCTTCCATGAAATCCTTTTTGAAATGACCCGTTTTTACAACATTAACAAGGTAACTTACTTTTGCTTTTGTAGCACTTTTCTTTTGTGTGTCCTTTTCCCCCGCAAACATAACGTCTATTTTTATTTTACATTTTTCGTAAACAGCACAGCTTCTAACCGACTTTGCTTTTTTATGTAACCTTTCCCCCTCTATAAGAAGTTTGGATATTAGATCATTTTTATCCTGTCTATATAGATGAACATACTCCCATGCTGACCGAAAGTGTTTGAACTCTTCAGACAATGGCATCATCACCTTTGTCATGATCATCTGGTTAGATATATTTTCACCTACTGGCGTTAAACGGACAACAATTTCTTCAAGTGGGAAATATACGCAGCTACACCTTCGTTTTCATATTTAAGATTAAAAAACTTCTGCTGAAGTATTTGTACACTTAAATCTGATTTTTTCATAAACAAATAATAACTTCTGTCACATTTAATACGAACTTTCGCATAACAATACGTGATTAATTGGACATTCTTCCATACTGGTTATTAAAATTTGTTGTATTGTCTCATCATTCTTTTTCCACTTCTCAGACGCTTTTTTATTTGCTGTTCCTGGCTGCACACTCTTTACAGTTATCATAAAGACTCTTAGACACAAATATTACCTTCGTTTTAAACTTCTCAATATTCCAGTTGCTGCTACCTTTCAATTTTACATTGCGGTAATCCGCTATCTTGTGTTTTGATTTATATCTCGACACTACTACTACCTTCAACTAATGTAGATGCCTTTTTTTTAACAAGATTTTATTTTTTAACTTCTACTCTAATTTCTGAGCGACGGGGTACATAACCTGATGTATTTGCCAAAGATTATGGAGTGATTTTTAAGTATTTTTATTTTATTTTTAACACACCACGAGGGCTTACAGCCTAAATACTATCGTACCGTGGGTGTTGACAAGGAGATTTATTAGTGATAAACTGCACAAACTAAATATATTATTGTATATAAAACAGGAGGGTTATTTTAATATGTCATGTTGTCCAGTGCTTCATATACAGGGGTAGCAAAAAGTACCTACCGGAACGCCTAAATATCACCAAGAGAGTTATGCCTACAAAAATCGTCAACTGGGTCTTTCTGGACATACGCAATTCAATAGTGATATCGGCACTGTTGCCAGATTTCCAAGTTTTGTGCTACACATAGTCTCTTTGTGTAGAATGGTAAATAGGATATCCCATTTATTTTCACTGCAATGAATTTGGGTTCTTAAATTTAATGAGATCCTAAATTTTAAAAATTTTCTCTACTAGTAGGTGAGATAGACAGCACTTTATTTTCAGCAAAGTACCGGAACACTGAAATATTTTCAAAACCGCTAAAGTTGCGCTTACAAAATTCGGCATTTGGGGGTTTCTGGGCATGCGGAATTGAACAATGATATCGTCATTGTTGACAGATTTCTCAGTTTTGCGTTACACGTTATATTGTTAGCTTAAATAGCATACTCTATTTATCTTTACTGCAATTAATCACTTCAGAGATATGAATGTTATTTTTTTAATTAAACAATTGGCATTTTACCTCACATTATATACAGGCGTGCTTGAAAGCCAAGGGATGAAACAATAACAACAATAACGCTAAGATGAAAATGATATTAAAAGCCAACGGGCTAAAACAACAATAACTTAACAGTTTATGGTAGATACAACAGATTTTTTTAAATTAAATGTTCAAAGTGGACCCCATTATTTACCAGACACTATCCAAGTTAATCATAAGACTCTCGCAGTGTGTTGCTCAACATATTCGGTGTTGTAAGTGCAACTTTGGTGTGGATTCTTTCGCAGATTTCGTCCAAATTTTCTGAACGATATTTTTCGACACGGTTTTTCAAATGACGGCACAAGAAGAAGTCCAGTGGAGTCATATCAGAGGATAGAGCTGGCCATTTTATTGCACCGCGTTTTCCAACCAGCCTACATGGGAACTCGTTGTTTAGATACTGCATTGCTTCGCTTGGATAATGTAGTGGAGCACCATCATGTTGCTACCAGATATCACCTATATTTTTATTTTGTTGAATAGCAGGAACTACACGTTTTCTAAGGAGCTCCGAATACTTTTGTCCTGTTTATATACCTTCTAATAAAAAAAGGTCTGATAATATTGTTACCCAACATATCCGCCCAGACATAACCTTCTCAGGATATTGTGTATGACGTTCCTCCATTCAATGTGGGTTATCTATATAATTTTGTGCGCCAAATAAGGAACCCGGTTGATATTTTCCATCATGATTTCGGCGAATGCATTTCGGCGGTCAGGATTGCCCTCTAAAACCTCTTGAGTGTAATGATTCTTGTACGACTTCAATTTGTTTTTCTTCAAGATAGATTTTACAGATTTTTGACACATTTCGGCACTTATAGCTAACAGCTTGCTGCTTACTTTTGGATTTTTCCCTATTTGTAATAAAACGTATAACTTATTTGCATAACTTGTAGCAGTTTTTGGGCGTCCGGTTTTAGGTAAACTTATTATGAACCCTGTTTCCTGGTACCGGCGACAAGTTTTGTATACGGTGAATATTTTAATGGGTTTGTTGAGACAGCGGTCATTAAACAAGTCGCAAACCTCTTGATATGTTCTGGTCTTATTTCCATATCCACGGAAAATCAAAATACCAATTGGGGCTCTGAAAGAACAAAAACCATAATAAAAATATAGCTTCGTAATCAATAAAATATTAAGCTGCTTAACTGACAGTAATGTGCCTAATTTGTTATTGTTGTATAACGGCGATGGAAAACAGAATCAGGTGTTTTACTGTAGTTAAATTTATTGATTTTTATAGTAACGTTTTATTTAAGTAATCAAAAGGTATCCTTGAAATAAAAAAACCTGTATCAAGCATACGATTAAAAGATAAACAGAAAATTAAATTTATTATTACTTTTCACTAGTTTAAACGCGCGCCTAAAAATAACAACGCCCCTTTTGCGTATTTGACGAGATGAGTAATAGAAATCTGGCAACAGTGCCGATATAATTGTTCAACTCCGCACACCCAGAAACCCCCAACGCCGAATTTTATAAGCCCAACTTTAGCGGTTTTGAATATATTTGAGGGTTCCGGTACTTTTTACTGAAAATGAAGTGTTGTCATATTTCAGTCACTAGTAGAGACAAAATTTTGACAATTTGAGATCTTACTGAATTTGAGACGCCCCATGCAATACAAATAAAAATGGGGTATTGCACTTAAGATACCAAAGAGACTACGTGTAGCGAAAAACTGGGAAATCTGACAATAGTGCCGATATTATTCCTCAATTACGCCTGCCTAGAAACGCCTAAAAGTCGATTTTTGTAGGCGAAACTTTAGTGATGCTTGAATATATTTAAGCCTTTCGGTACTTTTTAGTAACTCAGTATGTGCACATCATCTGCATGGCTTTTTTGAGGTTTAATACTTAGAGACTTACAATCAAGATTGGCAACAAGGCATTTGAAAATTTTACTAAAATTAAACCATATGTTATAAATTATAACGAAAATGATCTTTTAATTTTACAACAATGCATTAGTTTAATAATTTAATGAGTACTAACCATCGACTCACCTACATAAAGTATGTTAAATACATACATTTAATGGTTTTTCTGTGTACATTATTATTCAGTACCTACGTAATTAATGGAAAACATTATTTGTTACACGCTTCCTTCTATTTAATGCGTAGTTTTTCTTTTGAATTAAATTTTATAAACTGTTGTGCAAACGCATTTGACTTATAAACTTGGTTAACAAACTTATCAACAAAGACCATGTGAAAGCCGTTGTAATGTCACTATACCTGAAAATGACAAGAAAAATGATACATATCCCTTGGGAAATGATACAAATATTATAGGGATAGATATATTTCGATCACTATTGGAGACACATACTATCTTCGCTCTTATTAGAGCTCATCAGTGTCCTTCATTTTACTAAAATATTTCCTGAAAATTCATTTCAAATAGCAGTAGTTTTAGTTAAATGGTCTATAACTTTATAAAATTCGCTATTGAGGAAACCGTCACTTTTAAATTTTGAAAATATGTCTTCAAATAAGCGTGACCTAGGGCCCCTAGAACCCATACCCGGGGTTAGTTTCAATTTTTATCTATTCTCGTGTATACAGGGTGACACACTTCTAGGGTAAAGCTCAATATATCCGTTATTAAGCAAGATACGAGAAAAAAATATATACGTTCATTATATAGTGTCTTGAGCTGGATCTTATAAAAATATTTGTACAATCACAGGCTGGCCCCTATGTTGTTAGTGATATAAATGTTCTTTTTTTAATCGAAGACGCTTTGTATTATTGCAATTCGCATGTTTGTAAGAAAAGAAATTTGGGACGCAGAAATTGCGTTATGGTAGCAAACTTTAATTAATTGCTTGAAATTTCAATAGCTCAATTTGCTATTAACCAAAGGTTAGGAGGGGGCTCGTCTTAAGCTGGTGAGAGGACAGGACCTCCCCAGGCCTCATGTCTGTGTGGCATATCTTCCGGACGGGGTGGAAACACTGACGCCCGAGGATGTGCTCGCCAGACTGAGGCGAAGGAATGGTGGGCTGAACACTCGGGAGTGGACCGTACTACACCGAGTAGCGACGGGACCATCAGGACAGACATGGACATTTTCGGTCGACGATATGTCCATGAATACGCTGGAGGGAATTGACTTCAGACCATTCTTTGGCTTCGGGCGGGTCTTGTTCCGGCCGAGGGTTAGGGGGTCTGCGACTGAGCCTAAACCCACAGCTTCTGCTACCAGCGTCGCCTGTAAACCGGCGACAGGTGCGGGCCCTTCCGGGAGTGGTGGGGGATCAATCCCCCCGTCAGTACCCTCGAGTAGTGGCACCGTGGTGGGTGGTAGCTCCACCAAAAAAACTGACCCCAAGAGAGGAGGTGGCAGGACTCAACCTTCCACTGGAACCTCCAGGGGAATACAACAGGGGAAAGGAAAGTCCACCCCTGGGATACCTACCAAAGGTAGACCCTCCTCTAGGAAGCTTGGTTATCGAGCTTCTAAAAAGGAGGAGGAACCAGCACCTTAAATCCTTTTCCCTTCGAGCTCCTTAACCTTCATCCTTATCCTTCACGAACACCTATCCCTTCCCCCATGCCCACTAATATAAGGTGCATTCAAGCAAATCTGCATCATGCTAAGGCTGCGACATACCTCCTTAGCATGAAATTAAAGGAAGAGCAAATAGATATTGCACTTCTCCAAGAGCCCTGGACCGCCAATTCGGAACGAACTAAAGGGCTGGGTAACACTTCTGGTAAGATAGTAGAGGTGGGCACTGGCACTAACCCCAGAGCCTGTATCTGGATCAGAAACAACTTGCAGTATTTTACACTTTCAGAATACTGCACCAAGGACATGGCATCCATCCATCTCGTGATCACATCCGGGGGGACCAGGCTGGAAGTAGTGGCCTGCTCGGCCTATTTCCCTGGAGACAGAGATGCAGAACAACCACCTCCAGCAGAGGTGCGGAAATTGATCGCCTACTGCAAGAGGAACAACTATCACCTCCTTATGGGGTGTGATGCGAACTCCCATCACCTGGCTTGGGGGAGCACGGACACTAACAGGCGAGGTGAGTCACTATTTGAATACTTATTAGGGGAGGAGCTAGTGGTAAACAACATAGGCTCGGAACCCACCTTTCTTACAGCTAATCGGAGAGAGGTTTTAGATCTTACGATCAGCTCAAGACTTGTGAGCTCAAAAATCCTCAAATGGAGGGTGTCGTCTGAGCCCTCTTGTTCAGACCATGCCCATATCCTATTTGAGATTGAAACAGGCCCTAGACCTGAGGTGGAGTTTCGGGACCCGAGAAGGACGGATTGGGAGGGGTACAAGCAGTCCCTCGCCGCCGGACTTGGGTCCACTATCCCCACAGTGAGGGATCGTGATGAGATAGAGATTGCGGCTGAACAGATTAGGGAAGCTGTGGTCTCTGCCTATCACGAAAACTGTCCACTGAGGTCAAAGAGAGACAGTCGAGGGTCTACTTGGTGGAATAATAACCTCGAAAAACTACGTAGAGAAGTTAGACGTCTCTTCAATCGTGCTAAGATTACAGGCAACTGGGAACAATATAAAACTGCTCTAACACAGTATAACAAGGAGATTAGGAACGCAAAGAGGGAGTCCTGGAGGAGGTTCTGCGGGGACATTGATAGTGTGCCCAGCGGCGCCAGAATCCACAGGATTCTCTCACGCGACCGTGTACAGGAACTGGGATCGATAAAACGACCAGATGGTTCCTTTACTGAATCTCGGAAAGAAACGTTAGAGCTCTTAGCACACACACACTTCCCAGATTGTCTGATCCTGAGCAACGGTGAGGTCCTACCATCTGAGGGACGATCTAAACGTCCCCAAAGGGAGGACTGGCTAGTTGCTCGGAGAATAGTTACAGCCTCGGCAGTGGAGTGTGCTGTGAATCATTTCCAGCCATTCAAGTCGCCAGGGGAGGATGGGGTGGTACCGGTCCTACTACAAAAGGGACTGGAAATTCTCCTACCCTACCTTATCAGGCTGTTCAGAGCCAGTCTGGCCTGGAACTATATTCCTTCCAGCTGGACGGTGGTTAGGGGGGTTTACATTCCCAAATTGGGACGTAATGACCTCCTACCCACTTCACTGAGACCTCTCAGTATTACATCATTCCTCTTGAAGGGATTGGAAAAAATACTGGACGGACACATTAGGGGGAACATCTTACCCAAGAACCCCCTAAATACCCACCAGTATGCCTATCAAACTGGCAAATCAACTGAGTTAGCGCTCAATAACCTCGTCGAGAAGATCACACACTCTCTGGAAAATGGAGAGGTTGCGGTGGCGGCATTTCTCGACATAGAAGGAGCATTTAATAATGCATTACCGATCTCCCTCTACGAGACCACTATCGCTAGGGGGGTGGAACCTACCATCTGTGGCTGGATTGGAAACATGCTGCACAATCGGACCATTATTACCTCATTACGGGGAGAGGTGGTTAGCGTTAGGGCTGCGAGAGGGTGTCCTCAGGGGGGCGTTCTATCCCCCCTGCTGTGGTCCCTCTTTGTGGACGACCTGCTGGCTATCCTCGAACTCTGGGAGGTTGAGGTCCAGGCGTATGCGGATGATCTCGTCATAATGGTTAGAGGCAAGTCTGAGGAGGAACTGTCTAGTACTCTTCAAGAAGCACTAAATGTAGTCAATGATTGGTGCCGAAGGGAACAGATGTTTGTGAACCCTCGTAAAACGATCATTGTCCCGTTCACCAGAAGAAGAAGGTTGGACAAATTAAAACCACCTAATCTTATGGGGGAAAACATACCATTCTCGGACCAAGCAAAATATCTGGGAGTTATCCTAGATAAGAAGCTCAACTGGGACAGACAGTTAGAAAATGTTATCCGCAGGGCTAAGATGTCCCTGTGGACCTGCCGGAGAATCTGTGGGAACAACTGGGGAACAAACCCCCAACAGATGTACTGGCTCTATGTAGTGGTTATCAGACCTATGATAACCTATGGAGCCATAGTTTGGTGGCCTAAGGTACTTCGCGGTACCGCGAGGGCCAAACTGGCTCATCTACAGAGACAAGCATGTTTGATGATAACGGGAGCGATAAGCACCGCACCATCAGTCGCTCTGGAGGTCCTCCTCAATATTCCCCACTTCACATATGGTTGGAGAGGGTGGCGAGGTGGACAACGTACAGACTAATACAAACGGCAGATAACATGCCGAGGGAAGTCAATCTGAGAGGGTCCGGACTCCTTGATGACAGGGATTGTCACAGGATACTGGGAATGGTCTCAGACTTGATGCCTACAAAAATCAGCAGAGATCTGTCTTTCAAGACCGTCCTCCCGGAAAGGGAGGACTGGGACCGGAACCAATCGACCCTGTTGAGAGCGGACCTCTGCTGGTACTCGGACGGCTCCAAAACCAATATGGGAGTAGGAGCCGGCGCCTATGGGGGCAGCACCGATGCTAGACTATCAGCTAGTCTCGGCAAGTACGCAACCATACACCAGGCAGAAGTCTATGCCATCGAGATGTGTGCAAGGGAAAGTTTAAAGGACCTATGCACAAACAAATCGATAAAGATATATGCAGATAGCCAAGCTGCAATAAAGGCTCTTGGTTCCTACCGGTGCAATTCAAAGACGGTATGGAGTTGTAAATCTGCCCTTAACGAATTGGGCAGCTGTAATGAGGTGTCGCTGGTCTGGATACCGGGTCACTCGGATCATGATGGCAACGTTGCGGCAGACGCGCTTGCCAGGAGTGGTGCCGAGTGCGGCTTTATCGGACCAGAACCGGTGCTGGGAATAACATCTTGCACAGCAAAACGCACCTTAAAAACCTGGACAGATAGAAGGACAATTCAATATTGGCAAAATCTTCCAGGATTAGATCACTCCAAGGCCTTCATAAATGGCCTGTCTGAGTCAAGGGCTAAGAAACTACTAGAGCTGAACAAACAACAACTGAGAACTCTAGTAGGCCTATATACAGGACACTGCCGCTTGCGGCATCACATGCACCGTATTGGAATCGGTCAGGAGACCGAGTGCCGACTGTGTATGGAGGATGACGAAACAGCAGAGCACGTGCTGTGTTCCTGTCCGGCAGCGGATAGGACTAGACACCTGCTCTTTGGCAAGGTAAAGCTTGCTCCAGAGGATCTGGATCGACTTTCGCCCACAAAGGTTATCGACCTCTGCAGGAGGCTGGATTTGTTGGGCGAAATATAAACATTAGGCGTGAGCCACAATAGACCGTTGGTCGCGGTGGAAGGTCGGGTATGGACCACTCACAAACAACCTACCTACCAAAGGTTTGTTGGTCAGGAAGCCAGTTTTTTTCTGAAACATTTAAGTTAATTTTCGGAACATTTTTGTAGATTAAAAAAAAAATTTTGATGAAATATTGTACATTGTTTTTACAATACTTAGAGATTATACTGGTAACCAAATTTGGTACATATATGCTATTAAAAATATTTTAATAAAAATTCACTACCATAACGCACTTGCTGCGTCCAGACTTTTTATGTTTCAGAAGTGAATGGCATGCACTCTGCTTCAGCGTTTGGAAAAAAAGTCCCGATACCTAAAGACTAGTTTTAAAAATATTAACATTTGTAACCGCATACCATAATTCGTTTTTTTATTCACTTTTAATAACCAATCAGATTATGCTTATGGTATTATTTAACGAATTCTAGAAGAAAAATATCACAATAGTTAAAATAACTTTGGTACAAAAAAGGTAAAAAATAATTAATTTGATAAGATTGTTACATTTTAGTGAATTTTCTTAGGAAAAATTCACTAATGAGGAGATCCCGACTTTTAAATTTTGAAATTTTTTTTTCAAATGAGCGCGATCTAGAACCCCTAGAATCCATATCCGGGTCAGTTTCAATTTTGGCACGTACGTTTATGATATTAAAGGGAAACTATAGACCAAAATTTACATTTCTATGTTAAAAGAAAAAAAGGTTATAAAAGTATTTGGGGCCAGATCATTTCTATGAAAATTCACTCCCATAACGCACTTGCTGCGTCCAGACTTTTCATAATATATACGTAAGTAGTTGATAAATTGTTTTCACAAATATCACACGAAATTTCAAAGTGACAGACTTTAATAGCTTGCGACATAAAAATATGAATGTTTTACGTTTTACTTGCACTGGTTCAAATATTCATGAAAAGTTAAAACAAACTTTTTTACATTTTCTTTTTTTTCAATTTTAATTACAGATAAGGTATATATTATGAATTTTATGTATTTTTCCAGCATATATTCGGATAGAAAATATCTAGCGAGTTTAACCAGAAATTTTTTCAGTGTTTGCGTAATTTTTTGACAAATTTTTGTGAAATGCTATTAATCAATAATCTGACAGGTTATTGTAAAAAAATGTTTGCCAACTGTTTTCGAATTTTAGTGAGAAAAATCTGTATAGATAATTTTCGTGTAAAAAAACTTTGTTAAATTTTTGTAAAAAGATTTGTATATAATTTACATGTCAGATTATATTTGTAAAAAATTGCGAATTTTTGTGAAACAAATTGTTTCTCAATCTTCACGTAATATTTTTTAATCTCTGTTAAAAGGTTCTCTGTGAATAATTATATCGTGACAGGTGTAGTTTTTCTGTAAATTGCTTGGATAGGTTCGTCGGCCAGCACAGTCCGACCCGTTTTTATTATTATATTATTATAAAATTTTAAGTTTGTGCTGAGGTAAATTTTGTACTTTCTCAAACAATAAATTTTGTGGGATGGAATATGTATATGGTTTCTACTATAAAGGTTATACTTTCTTCTAAATTTGATGTCTTTGATTAAAAGAAACATATTCAGCATTAAAAATATTTCTATGAGATTTCATACCGCACTTGCTGTGTCCAGACTTTTAAATCTAAAAATGAGTCAGATTATTTTGTTTGGAGGAAACCTTCAATATTTTTCTAGTTTCTAGCTAATGCTAAAAACTCTCATAATAATACTATAAAGGGTACATCACTCAAAATTCGGGACCCAGCAAGTGCGTTATGGTAGCGACTTTTTATTAAATACTTCAAATTTAAATAACTCAATTTGCTATAAACCTGGAAAGTTTGGTTTTGGCACATAGTAAGGTCTTTACCGGGGCAATATACGTACAAAATTTCATCAAAATAACTTTGTTTGTTTTTAGAATATACATGTTTTTCAGGAAAATGAAATATAAAATATAATATAAATACATTTTTTTAGAAAAACTGATCCGATCGGGCTGGCTAACGAACTTGTCAGCCGTCTTGACAAAATGAAGATATGTGCCACGTTTCGTTCAAGTCAGCTTAGTATTTTTTGAGTTATCGCTCTGGTACATACATACCTACAGGGTGTAACTAAATTGTTTGGTAAAACTACGCAAAATGATAGAATTAATGAAATTAAGGTTGGTAGGTCCTATCAAAAATAAAGAAAAGCGCTTCATTACCGAGATACAGGGTAAATTTACAATTAGATTAAAAATGGTTTATTCACATTTCTTCAACCTTGTGTCCAGGATTGTAGGAAATATTGCCTATCAATAATAAATTATTACATCCAGTGGCGGAAATCGGGGGGTTTGATAGGATATGTTTTTACGTAACTTGCACGCCACTGGCTTCATAATTTCTTAAATACTTTCTTCTGCTAAGTCATTGATTTTAAAGAAAAAAAAGGTTTTCTAAATGTGTGCCCTAAAGCTAACCGCTTCCCCAGAACATACATTTATTCAAATTGATGCTCGGCATTACCTCACCTTGTGAATAAGTGTGCTGAAGGAATTATTTCAGTTTTGTTAAATTTATTAATTTCTTTCGCTGTGGATTTGGTTGACTTTATTCGCACTTCTGAGGATTAATCGCGCAGGAGTTGTGAATAATTCACAAGTAATTTTTCATCTATCAATTAGAATCTTAATTTTTTTGTAAATTTTCACACCCTGTCTCTTGGTAATAAAGCGCTTTTTAATTTTTTTCCATGGGACTTACCCACCTTAATTTCATGACTTCTATCGCCTCCCGACGTTTGTCCAAACAATTTAGTAACACCCGTTTATATATATATATATATATATATATATATATATATATATATATATATATATATATATATATATATATATATAGATATATATATATATATATATATATATATATATATATATATATATATATAGACAGATAGATAAATAAACATATAGAAATACAAACGGACCTTGGTTTCGGGTGAGGGACTCCAATTCGCGCTCATTTGAAAATATGTTTGCAAAGTCTCAGCATCGATACATATCTACTAGCGAATGTTTTTTAATAAAAAATCGCTAAAAACGTGATTCTCAATAGTTTTTTCGAATAGCAACTAATATCAGACGAAATTTACTTTTTTTTTATTTAATCTTATTGGTTGCGGCATCTCAGGCCATTAGCACATTCTTTCCCATCATTCAATATTTTTTAAAATTTTCCAGACAGAGTCAAATTGGCTGCCCGGGAATCGAACCCGGGACCTCTCGCTTAGCAGGCTGGCACCTAGCCACCTGCGCCACGAGGGCGTCTGAAAGTTACTTAAAACCTTTAAATTTCTCATTTTATCTTACTCGGATACTAAAAGGTTAGAAAGAATAATATTTTAAATAAATCACCTTGCACCTATATTTAAGACAATAATATTACCATCGCGTAAGAGCAGGTACAACTGTAATAAAAATGTACTGCTTTATATGGTCTCCCTAACGCTTGAAATCAAATACTAAACCTGTATATATGAATTTTGTGTATGTGCTTAGAATGTACCTCTACTGCAGCAAAGTTAGTAAACAATAAAGGCGACTTTATCATAATATACTTGACTCGAGAGTTTATTAAGGGTTTTGTATAATTCCCAGTCACGTAACTTGAGGTCTGTGGGGATCAAGATAACATAACTCTGAACACAGAGGCATTAAGGCTCATGTAGATAAGACATCCGTGAATCCTGCAGAACTTCTAACACCAGAACCATGATTAAATTTAATGATAACAATTTGTGAAGTGAAGGGTCTGCAACTTTGGAGCATTCTATAGTTTGGAGAATTCCTGATAATAGTAATTGGAACACTATGCAAAGTCAGATGTGTAACTAAAAGAAAATTACCTTAAAATAATTTCAATTACTTTATAAAAAGTAAAGCCGCCTTCGAAAAACGCCAAGGCGAAAATATATAAGTTATTTGTATTAAACAATCCCAACGTCGGTCTTTGTGGTTTATTTATAGATGTAAACACTTAAATATGTAATTGATACAAGTATTATAAGTATTTGTATTTACACACTGTACAACTTAATAAATAAATAAATATATAAATAAATAACGTTAAATAACTTATAAATTCTTTACAAGAAAATCTCAGCAACGGGTATTCCAGCAAATTTCCCAATAAAAGTGGTACAATAGTACCATGACCGATTTATTTCAATCTGAGCTAATGGAAATATAGTAACTAGTAGATGTGGGTACCATCCAATGAATCCAGCAAGGAGAAATTCTCTCCCTTTTCTCGTGTACAAGGCGGAAATGGAAATATAGCAACTAGTAGATGTAGGTACCATCCAATGAATTCCGCAAGGAGAAACCCTCTCAATTTTTCGTGTACAAAGCGGACCTAAATCAAAAGCTAATTGAAGCAAATATTCTTCAATTCGCCGACCATATATGCATATATGTAAACAATGTGACATCTGAGAAGGCATCAACACATTTAAGGACACTTTCAAAGAGTTTCAAACATGCTCGCAAGAAAACGGCATGGAAATATCTGCTGCGAAGTTTAAAATTTGTACATTCACCAGAAAGAGACAAAAAAATATAAACCAATAGTGTTCCCTACAAGGGACCGTTTATCCAGGAGAAATAACAATTAAATACTTGGGTTTCCTGGTTGATGCTAAACTACTATGGAGGAGACGCAGATAATATGTGGTCACAAACCCAGAAAACGTTTAAAACTTCTTGAAAATGGTGTGTTTCACCAACTGTGGCGCAGATGCAAAGACATGATTGCTAATATACATACAGGCTATGTGTATTACGATCAGCAAAATTAAACAAAGTATTACATCTAAAAGAAGACAAGTCAGCATATACGGCAGATGGAATAGCTATGTTAGAAGCACTTGAATATATATTTAGCTTGCCAAAACAAATTTTGGTTATTATATCTGATAACAAAAGTATTATTCGAACCACAGAAACCTTGATATTCCATAAAAAATACCCATGCTATATAATTTTAGAGATCACAAAACACCTACAAAATCTTTACAATAAAGGTATCAGTGTTGCCCTAGTTTGGGTAAGAGGACATTGTGGCTTAGTTGAGATCGGACGAAGCAGGCAAAACTCAAATGGCCGAATGGCAACACCATTCCAAAACCGAATGGCTTTATCTAATATTAGTATATTATTCCTATGCTTTCATCTAGGGAATACTTGGGCAAATGAATACAGGAATAATAATAAAGGAAAAGCATATATGGCACTGCAAGAACATCTACCTAGAAAACCATGGTTTTATGATAGTCCTTATAAAAACAAAAAAAGTATAAAGTATATATATATATATATATATATATATATATATATATATATATATATATATATATATACTTTATACTTTCAAACTCGTAAAGTGAAAAAGCCAATTGCCAAACCTTAGGTTTTATAAACGGCTAGTCTCCTCAGTCTGAAAATGTAATTGGGGCCGTTCATCAAGTTACAAATATAGTGTATTTTTAAAATGTATTGAACCTCCCACTTGAAAAATAATAACTTTTACAATCACATCATTTTTAATTGTAGGTCATGTCATTCTGATATATATATATATATATATATATATATATATATATATATATATATATATATACTTTATACTTTTCCACCGGCACTTAAAATTAAAAAGGTCAATATAGAATGTTTGGCCCCTTGGATCTAACAAAAACATAAGAATCAATTCAGAAACGGCTAATCTCCCTGCATCAAGGAGACTAGCCGTTTATAAAACCTAAGGTTTGGCAATTGGCCTTTTCACTTTACGAATTTGACACGAAAGTGATATTTATAGCATAATATTGCTGCGAGTGTGAGCTTCTTATAACGTAGGTATCATTTGAATTGATTCGCTGTTGTGCTGTCGTGCGGGAAGACGGAAATTGTTAATTTTGCCGGCGATATTCAGAATGGAGCAAATAGTAAGTATTTACGACAATATTTCACAAAAACGACTGCAGCTGAAATTTCTAAATACAATAAACCCCCGATTTAACGGATTAATCTGGAGGGAAGTCGATCGTTACATTGAAATGCCCATTGCAACAAATTTTAAAGAAACTTTGTACCAACAAAAGAACATCGTGAGATTTCCAATGAAGAATGCAATATTTTGTTTCGTCACTTAGCAAAGGACACTTGTGCAAAATGTGACAGAATTAACTGGTGTTTGCAACCATTACCTGATTCTAACAGGACACTCACATCGAAAGAAATACGGAATAAGTCGGAATTGGAACTCGAAAAATGCAACATTTTAATCTAGCTGAAAAGGCTTATAAAGACAAGGCAGATGATAAAGATAGAAGTAAAAAAGATTGCATAACATGCTCATTTGAACTGGAAAAGTGGTTCCCCGCAGCATACCTAAGAAATGGGTCTTCTTTTTATAAGAAACAGTTATGAGCTTTTACTCTAACAATTTTTAAGAAAAATAGTCCTAGTAACTGAGGAGGTCACTGCTATAAAACTGTAGCAAGTAGATGAGGTCAAAAAGCTTTATGTGTGTGAAAATTTACCATTTCTGCCACACCCTATCACAACATTGACATTTTCAGTGATTCATGTGCGGGCCAAAATAAAAACATATACGTGGCCTTAATGTTCTGCGTTCTCATGAAAGAGCTGGAAGCATTGAATTCGTCCGTTGTTGAAAACAACGCACTAAACGGCTAAGAAAAAGAAAACAAGTAATATTCAAGTACCGCATAATTGGTGCAACTTTATCACAACATTGTATACAAAGACACAAATGGGAATGACTCAGACCAATTTTATCAACTTTGGAGATTTATTACACGCAACTCAGGCTCACAGAAGAAGAATGAGGATGAGGAAGCAATTCCGTGGATACGTATGAAATGGATGAAGTATGAGATAGGCTACGACTTTGAATGATCCTATAAAACAAGCCTCAACCAAGTCGAAAAATTGAAGATAATACATTTGAGAAGAGCGCCTAGAAGAAAACGCCATGACAACTCTACCTTCGAGCTAAAATTAATAAATTCTCAGCCACTTCCAGTACCTGATGGAAAAATTGATCACCTTTTGCAACTGATACCTTATATCAGTAACTCCAATAAGCCGGTATATGATGAAATGGCACAAGCATCTGGTAGCGGCCATGACTTTTTTGAATATATTGAAGCATATATTAGTCATAAATAAGTACATTTATCAAGAAGAATCGGAAATATTAACACTTTGTATGCTGTTCATAAAAAAATATTACTTTCCTAGAAACACGGTGTATTTCTTTTGCAGTTTGCCACAAAATTCTCCAACAAAATATCAAACAATATCCCAAATAAAATAATAAAGGAAGCCAATCTCTATTGAAGAAATATTTTAAATAAATGCCAAGGGCCCAATCTCAGCACATCTTGTGTGAGTGTATAGCTCTGGACCGGAAAAGACAACTGATCTATGGTCACTCTAGACCGGAGACAGAGCAATATAAAACTTCACCCTACCAATCGCTGTGCAGACTAGTTCAAGGCACAGTGATTTTGGAATGGGTGGAGTAAGACTAAGGGTATGAACAATCAACCAAGGGTTGCGGTGCTATCGGGGCGGCAAGGCCGCGGACGAGCCCTGAGGAAAAAAAAGGGCCCAATCTCCATTCAATTTTTTTGTCCTAATGTTTATTTTTTAAAGACAACGCTTTCCTCGAGACAATAATATTAGTGACTGTCTGTAACAAAAAAGCAGAGGCTCAGATGAAACGGTTGGTATTATTTTTTATATTATATAATTGCATGGAACATCGAGCACATTATCTCAAAACTTTCTAATTCTCAGGTACAGACTGTTATTTTATTAGCACATTGATTATTTTTATAAAAAAGTTAAACCATTTTCAGCCTTTGTGCAACCGAGTAAACCATTTTGTTGAATGACTGCACAAACAAAAGTACCCTGATGGATAAAAAGTCTGGACGCAGCAAGTGCGTTATGGTCGTGAATTTTCATAAAATTGTTTTTAATACCAAATATGTGTGTTTTTTTTAGAAAGTAGGCATCAAATTTGGTTACCAGTAGAGAAATTATATATATATATATATATATATATATATATATATATATATATATATATATATATATATATATATATACTCCGGATGTGTTCTAGGGGGCCTAATTAGTGCTCATTTGAAGAAATGTTTTCAAAATTCAAAAGTCGGGATCTCCTAAGAAAATTCACTAATAAAATGTATTCGTACGCTAAGGTCCTTCCATATACAATTTTGTCATTATAAGTAACAATAAAGAAAATTATCAACTCTCATTATTTCCCAAGTGATAGTCCGATAAAACAATCAACATAACGCGACGATATTTGTCGTTGCAAATGAAAGGAAACCTTTCTTATGTTTAGGAGTCAATTACTCATAACTCATCACTAAAAATTAAAAAAAGAGTCATCGTTAAAAAGAGATTCACACCAGCTACAAAATGATGTGCTACTTAACCCGCTTGTCGGTAAAGACTTTAGGATTGGATTGCACCAATGCTAGAGTTGGTGTTGCGATATTGAAAAGAGGCCCAAAAGTGTCCCCCCCCCCCCCTTACGCGATTTTCAACAAAATCACGATGAGTGAACTAAAACGCGGCTGTTTCGTTTTCAAGTTGTCACCTTGTACGTGATATCAGTGATTGAATCCTGACTTGACTTGGCTTCTCTGAAATCATATTAATTATTTGACAATTTACTATATTTATTGAAAAACGTAACCATGCATATTTAATTGTTTTCGTTTGCGATAATAGAAGAACTAAAATAAATAAGTCAAATTTTCTTGCAGACTATTGACTGAAAGGAAAATATGTCATTTTGCTACGATTTAACTGATTTCGTAACTCTTTTAATACATAAGATTCCCACACTTGAACTTGATAGACGGGCACACTGTATAACCCACACATCATAATTTTTTTCCTACAAAAAGGAAAGTTCTACCTACATTTCAGTATGATGCATATACCGTGACAACAGTGTAAGAAACTGTGTCATTAAATATATCAACTTAACCAATCGGCCTTCATAGAAAAAAATTCACTCCTCATGATCTAATGTAGTTCATCTTACACCATTCTGGTTACTTTCCTTGAAACACTTACATACTTATCTTAAAAATTAACTAAAAATAAAGATACAAAAAGTCTGTGGTATGTAGAAATGATGTCTAGGAATTCCAGATCATACCAATGTCATTATGTTTTCTATATAAAAAACCTATTCGAAACATGACAAATCAAGGTGTAGTTGTGATCTAGTATAAGAGTATTCTTTATGATTCATTCGTACAATTAAATGTTTTGTGGCAAATGGAAAATTGTAAACAATTGCTAAGGGTCACGCCAAGGATAAATGTGAAAACAGCTTTTTACGATATAATTACATAATCCTATATGTTATACTCACGTCTATCTGTCAGCATTATAAGCAAATTAGACAATATTTTAATTAACCCTCAACTGGAGTGGTGGGGTCATACTGGGCCCAGATTTTTTCTCAAGTTTTTATTATTTGCTTTTTAAGATATATCATTATTTGATTATTTTTGAAATATTTTTGGCAAATACAAGCTTGTAGATTTGATTTTTTTTTTTGCTTAAGTTAACAATATAGACCATCTCAACATACTATAATGTGATTTTTAAATTATTTCAGACAATCGAAAATAAAATGCAAAATAACTCGTAAACATTTAATAGACATTTTTTTATTTACTATTGTTTTTTGTTCAAGTCATAAAAAAGACAGAAAATAATAAAATACAAACTAAAACACAAATGATTCATAAAAAATGCAAACGGTAAACTATAATGATTTTTTAAATACAATTTTTGTAAACAAGTGCTCTAAAGTTGGCATACATTGGTCTAGTATATTTCTTGCATGTAATTTTTGTTTTTTTATCATTTCTCCGTTCACATCGTTTTCGTTTTTGGATTGGGTCATTTACTTCCTCTGTTCCACAGGTAAAGGCTTATCGAGCACTCTGACAGTACTTAAACGAAGCTCCCTGGGAATGCGCAGCTTGCACAGTCTTATGTTCAGGTAGGGCTCAACAAGTTGTTTTGCAAAAAAACCTGCAGCGCCCGTGAAATCGAATCAGCATTTCATTAATACACGTTAGCTCTCCAGAGAATAGCAATTTTGACAATTTGCAACAAAATGTCCAAACACCCAGGATATTGCTGCAGTTTGATTAATTACTTTGTGTTCGTCTCTGTCTTCAGCATTGTCAAATCTGAAACAAAATTAACTAGGCTGGCACGTAAACAATTAGTAGATTACTAGAAACCTCAGGCAAGTAAGTAAGACATACACCCTTTTCAAAGGCATTGTATACCTGAGTATGTCCCGTCCAGTTCCGCTTGTTGCAAAATTTCTTCTAGATTTTCATCATATAACTTGAAATCCGCAGAAAAATACAAGATAGCGAGAAACGCCTTAAATTCTTCCTTTGTAAGTTGTCTCAGTTCTGTTCTATCAGGATCGCTGTACTTTGGCGTAATAATATTTTCTCATTAGTTGCTCTAAAAAGAAAGCTCCATATTTGCAATGTGTCACCACTATCACCACATCTTGAACCTCCCTTCAGACCTGGAAGAACTTTTCTTAGGTTGTGTTTTCTGTTTTCATATTCAAGTTAGGGTTGGTAGGAACTACAGACGACTAATATCGGTTTTTTACATAATAAAATCATCTATTGGTTGCTTTCATATCACTTTCTTCTTCATTACTTTGCGCACTATTGTCTTGTTTATTATAGTCAATCTCAGATTCTGAATTATTATCGCTTTCTGGTCAAAAATCATCGTCTTTGTGGTCCTCATAATCACCAAGTTTAGTTGTGACGTCAGCATACCACTCATTTAATGATTCCTCATAATTAAAGTCACCATAGCGCGCACTTCTAGAAGTACCCGGTATTTCGAAATTAAAACACTACTGGCGTTGTGGTGCCATACAGACCCCAGTTCAGCTTTATTCTCTGCTGGAGTGGACAATACTGAATCAAAACAGGCACGCGCTTGTCGATTGCTTATGGGCACCTTAACTTGAAGGTAGATGGCGTGGTGAGGTCAGAATATTACATTTCAAGATTTTAGACAGACTTTAATATTGCTGGGGGTTCGCTGGACCCCACAACGCCAGTTAAGGGTTAAATCAGTTAGAGCACTGAAGCACTGATATGGTCGAAAATAGAACATTGCACACTTTTATATACATCTGCAAGCAAGTCAACTCTAAAACGACCTGACATTATCATAGAGTAAGTACTTAGGATAGCTAGAGGATCATTTTAAACATATTTAGTCAAAATTTACCGAGAATGAAACGAGTCCAATTTTGTGAAAAAAAGCAATCACTTTTTAAATGTAAGGATAAGGTATCGGCAAATTCAAATAATCACGTCATCAAATTTTTAACACAAACCAACTTGAAAGGATTCTATGAGGCTTATTCTTCTACACATTTATAGGTTTTTCTAGATACCAGAAAATTAGATTATAATTTTAATATGAATTGCCAAGTCATATACACCGTGTTCACTTTTAACAGGCTCAATACTAGGATCTACCAAACCATTAGAGAAACATAGTCGGTTAAGCTACAATAAACGTGAGCCATTTCATCCTTATTCATAATCTAAAGATGCATTTTGAATAGATCCTATTATTTCTGAAATATACTGAAAAAAACCTGAAAAATTGCGTTTTCCTATTTCCTTGATATGTATTAAACATATTATTAAATCGACTGTCGCTGAAATTGTTTTTTCCGTGACTCGCTACGAGCTAGCAAACGGGTGGCTTAGAATTTATCTGGGCTCACTAGATTTTGAATTTTCATGGCAAACTTTTATTTTTCTTATCAGCGTCACATTGGATAGAGTAACAAATGATTTACGGGCTGTTTCGATGTAGTGGGTTGTTAGGTACCAATACTGCTGGCTTCTTCAGTAGCTGCTGGGCTGAAACTGAGCAGACATCGCTTTGGTAAAGCCTCTTATACATTTAGATGATGTAATCGTTCGTATTGATTTATTGACAGTAAATAATTCTCACGTACAATGCAGTGACGTCACCATTATTGAATTTTTCAGTGGGTCTAAGGTGTTGGGTTCTCAGGAATTGTGTAATCCTTTCGGTTGCAAATTGTGTGGAGCCTGATTCGATAAAACTTAAAAACGTCGTTTTTATTGAGATTGCTAGAATGACTCTCTACTTCGGGGCCTTCCTCCTGACTTGTTGATGATATACCTCTTCTGTGGCAAAAACATTCGTTGTGTCAAATTGGATACTATGGTTTGCAGATAACGCTTTCAGGTTGTAGTAGCCATATATATATATATATATATATATATATATATATATATATATATATATATATATATATATATATATATATATATATATATATATATATATTGTTGCTGCTCCAGCAGGTGACCTGACCTGACAATATGACATCGTACATGACGTTAGAAAAATCAACGGTGTCATGTTGTCCTTTAAGTTTTTAATTGTAGATGACGTCACAATTAATGAATTTTCTAACGGTTGAGATTTGTAGAATGTCTTTGTATTTCAAGCGGTTACTTCCTGATTTGCTGATCTTATCCCTTTACTCGGGCCAGAACCTCTCCATTGTCAAATAGCACTATGTACCTTATCAAAATAGCATTTTCAGGTAACGGCGACTTTTCAGGTTGCAGTAGGTAATTGTAGATGTCGCGGAGGCTTTAGCCTCCTTGTTTTTACGGTTCTTGTGAAAATATCGTGACATTTTTGTGAAAAGGTCAAGGTATTATAACTAATCAATACTGTAGATTTTTATTTGCCTTTGCTTTTGATTCTTTGAAATTCTGAATTCAGAATTTTTCTTCCTCTGAAGATGTTGACTTGGTCAACGAAACGATCGTAAGGTCTCTGAAATATGTGTTGTGGTGATTTGGGTGTTCTCCAAGTGTACTTATTATTAATGAGCATCCAAATTATAGACCTAAATGCATAATTTTAAAGATAATTTTGTCACGACAACCAGCAGGTGGTAGGTGGTAGTGGACTTTTCCTTTACGGGATAGTACAGGAGTATTTTCACGCCCGAGGAGGTACCAACCCTTACATCGTGAAGCCCCAACGGACGTTTCCGGTTCTAGTGTATGAGTCAGTTTTCCTTTATAAACAAAAATGATCATGGCTACTCCTTGTACAAAAGATTCCGGAGATAAAATACCCCTCCATTCGTATCTCCGGAAGAGGGGTGAGCACGGGCCGCCGGCATTAAGATTTAACATATCATTCTCGAATATATGTGGTCTAAATTCTAACCTGAACTCCGTCTACCATTTCCTCGACGCTAATAGGCCCCAACTTCTCTTCCTCACCGAAACCCAAATCAGTGCCAAAACAGCCACTAATCACCTTAGTTTCCCGGGGTATAAGCTCCTTACTTCCTTTAGATTGCTTGGAGGTGTGTGGGTATATGTCCGTAGCAATGTACCTTGCACCAGACTCCCCAGTTCGGAAGCTGGAAGAAAAGACATATTTTGGATGAAACTGTCTCTCAGAGCTGCAACTAAATTCATCTGTTGCATTTACCGGTCACCTTCTGACAGCAACTTTGTCCAGCCCTTCGACTACCTCTCTGAAAAAACCGACCAACTGATTTCTGAATACCGTTCCTCTGAGGTCACTATTCTTGGTGGCTTCAATGTCCATAATAAGGAATGGCTTCTTCTTCTTCAAGTGTCATCTCCTCTTAGAAGGTTGGCTATCATCATGGCTATTCTCACTTTTGATGCTGCAGCTCCAAATGCTCAACCACCAACAGTCCCCAATGTCGCGCATAAAATGACGGATATTATTTTCAAAACTAAAAAGGTACGAAACATCCTCTCTTCTTTTAATACCAAGAAAGCCTCTGGCCTTGACGAGATCCTAGCAATTGTTCTCAAAAAATGCGCACCAGAACTTGCTCCTGCCCTGACTCGTCTGTTTCAGACATCTCACAATAAAGGCATATTGCCTAGTAATTGGAAAACTGCTCGAGTACAACCCGTCCCCAAGATAGGATCCAAAGCGCTTCCTAGCAGCTACAGGCCTATTTCTCCCCTTTCAGTGGTCTCTAAAGTCATGGAAAAGTATATAAACACCGAATTACTAAAATTTCTTGAAAAACACAGTCTAATCAACGACAGGCAATATGGATTCCGTCAGCGCAGATCAACTGCCGCCCTCCTTTCTTTTGTCACCCATTCTTGGAACAAGTCTATGGAACTACGCGGTGAATCCCAGATTGTCGCTCTAGACATATCCAAAGCATTCGACCAGGTCTGGCACGCAGCGCTGCTTAGTAAACTTCCGGCCTATGGCATACCACCAAAACTCTGTACCTGGACAGCAAATTTCCTCTCCAACCGGAGAATTTCTGTTGTCGTGGAAGTTATTCAAAATAATGAGTCCTTTTCACTTGTTTGCATTTCTGTGGATCGAAATCTCGATTGGCACCAACATGTCACATCAATTGCAGAAGCGGCTGCTAAGAATTTAGGTTTCCTCTTCCGGACTCGCAAATACTTTTCACCAGCTAAGCTCTATACCTTAGATACTTCACAAATAGGGCCAAACCTCGAATACTGCTCCCACATCTGGGGTGCCGCTGACGCTGCTACACTTGCTATCCTGGACTCTCAAAGGCTGCCATCCCTTGCCCACCGACGTGCCGTTGGCGACCTCTCTCTCTCTCTTTTACATATCTGCACGGGCACTGCTCAGATGAGCTTTCTTTCATAGTTCCTCCACCTGCTGTCCCCAACAATCAGGGCACCAGAGCGAATGCACCCTTTTACTGTCTAGGTCACCAGACATAGAACATCTTATTATGTCCGCTCTTTTGTCCCGAGAACTTCCAAGTTGTGGAATTCCTTGCCGGTACATGTTTTTCCTTCTCCTCCGAACCTCCAAACCTTTAAGTCCAGAATTAACAGATTGCCTATTTCCTCCTTGTCGACACCCACGGTACGATAGTATTTGGGCTGTGAGCCCTCGTGGTGTGTTGTTGAAATAAAAAAAGCTTACGGATTTCATAATATGTATAGTTGTCTACGCATTATATGACGAAAATAGTGAGCCCTATTCTCCTGGAGGGAAGCAAATCTTTTTTTTTGCGTTTATTCATGTAGTTTAAAACAATAATGTTTGTAGTCCTTTGTACATTGCAAAAAGATTAGTCTATGTTTTCTCACCACAACAAGTGACACAGATGCATTATATGTTGAATGACGTATCTAATACATTTTGGTTAAATTTTAAGACACGTTTTCACCTATAAACTGGTCGCAAGTCTACCTAAGAAACACTTCTAAATTTATAGGTGTGTGAGATAGTAAGTTATTTTGTATGTATTGTTGTGTGCATGTGCGCATGTTTGTTGGGTTGGTTTTTTTATGTATCTGTAATAAAATATTTGCGTTGTCCTTTTATCTAGATTAATGATGTACTTTGAGTTTAAAGATTCAATTGACAGGTTAAAGAAAAGTCTGGACGCAGCAAGTGCGTTATACTAGTAAATTTTCATAGAAATTGCCTTTTTTTTTAAATAAATGCTTATAATTTTTTTCTTGTAACATGGAGATCGGAATTTTGGTATAGTTAACTTTTAATAAAGTAAACCTACGTACCAAATTTGGTTACTCTAAATTTGTTACTTTCTTACTTTCGGAAATAATTTTTTTTCGAATGAAAATCTAAAATTTTCCCGCAAAACCAGCTCCGATTTTTCTAGCTAACGAACCTGTTCAAGCCACTTACAAAAGCATGGTATCTGCCAAATTTGATCAAAATCGGCCCATTAATTTTTGAGTTATAGGTGTGATACACACACACACACATATATATATATATATATATATATATATATATATATATATATATATATATATATATATATATATATATATATATATATAATAAAAACTGACCACGGATATGGGTTCTAAGGGTCCTAGTTCGTGCTTATTTGAAGAAATTTTTTTCACAATTCAAAAGTCAGAATCTCCCTATTAGTGAATTTTTTTACGAAAATTCACTGAAAACTAAGTTACCTGTTCTGCAAAAATTTTTGATTACGTCGAACTATATAAAAAAAGTCTAGTGACTTTGCAAACTCAAATTTATTAACTATCTATGTGTAAGAGCTTTTATTACATTTATTTATTTTTATGTATATGTCGCCAGATCATCTAGTTGTTCCAGTGTTTAAAATAATAAACAATATATTGTAGTTCTTTTCTTGTGCTTCATTATTTTAACATTGTGAATAATAACTTCATCTACCATTTTTAACTTTCTATAGTTTTTCAATATTATGTTCATTTACTGATGTCAAAAATGTATAGATGGAAAATGTAGCTCTGTATATCTAAAACAGACAAACAAAATATGATGATTGCAAAAATTAAAAACTCAAATCAAACCATAATTAAGGTCCCCCTGTTTATGGGAAATAACCCTCCAGCAGTAACAATAGTTTGTTTTTGTGCTCTAAGTAATAAAAGTCTGGTTCCATGACGAGCAGCGTTATCAGAAATTAAATGCCATCCGTCATCGTATGCTGCTTCTGCAATCAAGCTTGCCTGTAAGAAAACATTTATAAAGTTGAATTTTTTGCTATCGTTTTGCATTGTAATTTTGTTTGCTATTTATTATACCTAATATAAGACAATCAGGTACCCTGGTAAGTAGTTTTCTCTCACCAAATTAAATATTTTGCCTTTTGCTTGGATGGTAGGGATCTGTTATGTAAACGTCATCACATCGTACACTAATTAAAGCGCGCCGTTATTAATTAATTTACGAGGATAGTAGCATTTTAGGGCATCTTACAGTTTGACTATACGCGTGGCTACTCGCGTTTAACCTTCCCGCCACAGACAAGACTTTCAACATGCTGAGGGATACTGTGTAAAAGAGCATGTCCCTTATGGATCAGGTAAAGTTCTTGGCAACAATCACCACTGAAAACTCTCAACTAACTGGCAGTAGGGGTCTGTCACAACAAGCAACGCTGTACTGAGACCGTCAGAACCAGGAATAGTGGTCCGCCTTAAACGGTGCCGACGTACTTAGACCATCCATGGGTATCGAAGTCTTAATCAACACCGAAGACGTTTCAAAACATTTGCACGTGTAGCCAGCGATCATAATAACATACTGATCGACATTAGCAGTTACGTCCAAACCTTAAGATAAACTTTGACAAGCAGCAATTGTAGACAAGCTACCTTTATGTCTCACTGGACTTTTTTGCAAACAGGAAAGTAAAAGTTTTCCTACTGTCGATGGAATGTACTACGCCTTAAACTCACTATCCCTGTATGGCTGCTTAAATAGGAGGTTATTAGAATTCACATCAGGTTGGTAATACTAAGCATTCAGTAGTCGTTTGTAAATAGCCACTCTCCAGAGATTTGACGTAAGGCTGGCAATATAGATTATATATTGAGACACTATACAAAATAAGTATGAAATAGAACGAAGTTAACTATCGTTTTGGGCAAGGACTCTAAAGTAAGATTTTATATAGGAGATTTTCATGTATTGTAAATAATAGAAAAAACACCATGGCTCTGGTAATTGCTCTTTCATGATAAACACTTGACTAAAGATCTATAATCTTTGGAACAGTCACAGGATACGTTCAGAAACGACCATGCAGCAAAGTGGATACAGCTGGAAGCGAAATATTCGCACCAGGCAAAGTACCATGTGAACTTTTTGCTAGAAGGAAGGCAAATACTAAATGCACTAGACTAAGGTATTGGGTAGCCCTGTTAGACATTTGTGCACGTAGGAGTGGCTATGGGCAAAGAAGACGAGTGGGCCAAACAGAACTGGTCTATTTATTGTGAAGCTTATTTGAATTACCACCAAGTTTTTATTGTCAGAGGTTCGTATTACATAGTTGCACGTATGACAGGAATATGATATGTGAACGTGTAATTTAGGAATTGGTTTTCTAAATTTAAGGTACATTCATCTAGACTATTCCTAGCATGCAACGTAAACTTTGCAGTCTTGGCAGACCAGTGATAAATACATGTGCCAATAAAGTCAAGAATTGTAGGTCCGATCCGCAACAGGAGCATAATTTTCCTTCTCCATGCTGTAAAATAAACACCAGTTGATGTTGTGGCGTTTTTTTTTAATGGTTACAACATTTTACTCTCTCAACTTAGATATCTAAATTTTGGTGCATTATTTAACTTTTATGATCTTAACCAGTATATTAAATTTGGTTGCCACAGCTTTGTTTTTTCTGGAGATATAAAATTTTTCGGTGAACGAATATGTTTTTGCCAAAAGTGACCAGAGCTGGATCAATCTAACGACGCCGGTTTATGCCTCTTTCCAGGCTATCGTTCTATGGCACGGTGTCATTTTACCTCATATCCTAACAAAACCACCTCGATAATTGTGGATTTTCTGTAAGTACCTGGATTTTCACTTGCACGGAATAACCTCACTCTTCCACTATCAGGTCGGAATCCGAACCACGGTTCATCGGCGAACAGAAAATTGTACCATTCTGCTCTATCTCATTCAGGATGCGTTTCAGTCTTTGTAAGACGAGTTTTACAATTGCCGCGGCAAAGTGCAGGTACCCTAATTTCTTGATGAAGATAAAAACTAGATTCATGGAAAAGCTCTTCGATGGTTTGGTCACATACCGTAATGGTATACATTTTTTTGGAATTTCGCAAAGAGCTGATGTGCTGCTGTAGATGCATTACGCCTGGAGTAATAAATTGATCTTGAGGAAGTGTGTTTTTTATGAGACCTCCGTGTCTTTTGGATACATCGCCAAGGTCTTGGTATTGTTGCCACGACCCACTAAATTACGCAATACTCCAAACATAGTGACTACCTAAATTTGTGAATACCCTATCTTACTCATCAACACCCCACAGACTTTCTGATCTGTGGAAAATCTAACGAGGTTTAATTGGAAAATGTATTATTAGGTCTAACGGAACCGAACCATAGGTGGTCAAAGACAAAGTTAAATAGTTGTTAAGTGAGAAGAGAATTTTCATCATCTGATGACGCTAACTTTGTAAGTGAAACTATTGTCATGTCTTTAAAAAGATGCGTTGTAATAATCTGGGTTCTTCAAGTGTACTTATCAGTGCTCATCACAAGTTTTTTTCATTTGAGAGGGAGGGGAAATCTTCAAAAGACATTTGACCATTCAGCGAGCTGTGCTGGATTCATTCTTTCTGGAGAAATGCCTTACCAACTTAAAACCACATCCCGCAGTACGAAGCAGGCCTGGAACTTCCTTTTGGTATTACTTCAGACCAGCTTCTCCTTATGTAGCAGCTGTGCTATTTAGTTTCCTTTCCTGGTCCCTTTTCCTCATTATTTCCGTAACCACACTTTCTATTGTTTTCCATGTTGTTTCTGTCTCTAGCATATGTTTGACTATATTATCTGCTGTCAGTTTTTCCCCAGTCTCCTTTGTAGCTCGTTCTCTTATCTTGTCCCACCTGATGCATTCTAGAACCGCGTGCTGAGGTGTTTCATGTTTTCCACAATGCATGCACGTATCAGTGTCCGCTAGCCGGAATCTTATCAGATAAGATCCGAAGTGGCCGTGCTGAGTCAGGAACTGCGTTAAGTAGTATCCTACTTCTCCATATTTTCGGGTAACCAGGGGCCTTATTTCTGGGATTAATTTCTTTGTCCACTGTGCTGTCATTGTTTCTTTTGCCACTCCTGCTGCCATTTGCTCATCGTCTCCTCCCGTCTTCTGTTCAGATCAACTCTTTTGTTTTCATCATTCCCATATGTGCGCTCTGCTACAAGTAAATGCATAAGAATCACTTCTGCTATGACCTGCTGCCTTAGTTGAAGCTGTTCGGTAATCACTTCATATTCTAATCGCCACCATTCTCTGCATACTTTCTAGTACTTTCCTCCATCTAGTTGACTCAATCAAATCTCTCCATGTTGGACCACCATATAATATGATGGAGTTAACAACACGCTTAGTGTCCTTCTTCTACCTGCTCTTAGGCCACCGGCATTCGGCGTTAAGGCAGCTTAGAGCAGCTGCAGTTTTTTCTACTTTTCCAGGAACGCTCTTCACATGGAAGCTCATATTCATATTATGCCCAATTTTCAGATAATGATATGTTAGGCTTCTCTTTGATTCTATTTATAAGTTCCCAGTTCTAGTTGTAATGGTTTTTAGGATTCTTCTGCCTATCAGTATTACCATCTCGGTTTTCTGTGGTGCTAGTTGTAGTTGCTTTTTCTGCATCCAAATTTTAACTCTTCCAATCGCCCACTCTATTTGTTCTTCAATGTCTTCTTTGTCTCTGCCGCACACTATTAGGGCTAGGTCATCGGCATATTCTACAGTGGTCGTGTCTTTCGGCATTGGCATTTCCAATACCTCATCGTAATAAATGTTCCACAGGGTCGGACCCAGAACTGATCTCTGTGGAACACCACTTGTCACGTTCATTCCTTTCCTCCAAGTAGTTGCAGACTAGTTTAATGAGGTATGGTGATATTCGCCTTTTCTTTAATGCCTCTATTATTGCCTTGTTTTTCGATTAGAATTAATCTACCTATCTTCCTTTCCTTAGGAAAATAACCTATTTTTAAGAGTTTGTTTAGCGTTTGGTCGAGGAGCTCAGGTTTGCAACTGTTTTAATCAATTCTGGTGGAATCCTGTCAGGTCCGGGTGCTTTTCCCCCATTTGATTCTCTTTTCTGCATCTTTTATTTCTTCCGTGGTGAACGACGGCATGCTGCCTTCTTCTATATCTATTGGCGGCCATTTCACTACCTTATGCTCAGGGAATAATTCTTTGGCAATCTTAAATTGTTGCTCATCGGAGCATTCCACAGGTGAGCGCATACCTATCCGCCCAGTAACAATTTTGTACCCCATATATCTCTGTTTGTCCTCACATAGCCTGCTACATGCTGGTTGTTTTGCTATTGTGATAGCTTCTTCGACATTCTTTATAGTTGTTTTGTATTCCTCCTCGCCTGTTCTCTTCTATGTTGGCTTTACTATTTGCTTTGGTTACTTCTCTCTTTCTTTTCAAACAATTTCTTCTTAATTCAGCAATTTATTCTGTCAACAGTAGGCCCCTTTGCGTCCGTATTTTGCATGTTTCTTTCTTAATACTGTGTTGCATGCGTTTATCAACACGTTGTCTAGGTCTTTTGCATTTTGGATAATGTTTTAGTGTCTGGCCTCTTGTTATACCTTCTCAAGTAGTTGTTCCTGCTTCTGGCTGTTGTATATCCATCCCTTTCGGTGCTTTCGATTTTCGTTTCTGCTTGTTGTTTCTTCTATTTCTATTTTTATAGTCCTATGATAGCTCAGGTTTCCCCCCTGATCCATATACCACTCCTTCACGGATCGTCCGAGACTTGTTGAGCACATCGTGATATCAATGTACGAAGATCCTCTATTTATCTGGAAAGTCGGCTCTTTTCCATCATTTAGAATGGTGTAGCCTTTTTGACTAATCCATTCTGTAAGCAGAGTTTCTATTTTGCTTTCCACTGGCGATCCCTGGCAATATGCCTTAACGTTAAAATCCTCCCCTATTATAAACTTATTTTTGTGTTGTTCGATATTTGTGTTCAGTAGAAGCAAACCCTTTTCAAATTCTTGCTGTTTTGTTGAAGGTGAGATATAACAGGTGTATATTACTAGGATTTCTGTTTCTATCCATAGGAAACCTTTTCCTCTTCCTATTCTTCGTATCTTCGTATTTCTACCCGGTAAATATATTGCGGCATCTATATTTTCATCACTTCTCGAGTTTTAATTGTGTCCTACCATATTTTTAATTGGTTTAGCTACTATTACAACGTCTATAGACTCTGCAACACATTTATGCCTGAACAGATCCACGACTTTATTTACATCGGTTCAGATTCAGCTGCAAAAGTGTCATTTTGTTATGATACACTTTCCCCTTTTCTCCATTATTTGCGCCTGTACCAATCTTCGGTACTCAGGGCAGCGTATCGTATCAGTCTTGTGCTCCTAGGCATTGCACATGTAGCACACCGGTTGATTTGGACAGGACTTTCTCTCATGGTCTGTTTTGCGACAGTTCTAGGACGTGCCTTTTCTTGTTTGTTTTTACAATTAACGGCGGTATGTCCTACTCTGTGGCATCTGGGTACGCGGTCTATTTCTTTAACTCTACACCTATGCCAGCCTTCGCCGATCTGTCTTTTTGTCACTAGGCTCGTAGCCAGTTCCTCTCGGACGGTTAAAAATGCGTATTTTACCCCGTTTCTGTTGGCTTTCTCTGATCACAAGAGAGGTAATTCATATTTCTCAATTCTCTTTAAAGTGTTTCTTGTACCTCTTTCTCACATATTGTTTCGCCAATATCAAGGACCATCACTGGTTGTTGCCTCTCTTTTACGTCGACTTCCGCTAGTTTTTCCACCTTTGTGGTCAACGATTTCTTAAAGCGATGTCGGTTTTCTCCCCCTTTCGTGTTATTCTTAGCTATACGTCACCACTGCTTGTCTTGCTGATTCTGTCAACAATGATCCCCTGCGTATCAACTTCGTTCTTAATATTTTTTATTATATCTGCATAGCTGATGTTTGCAAGTGCTTTCAGTATTATGGTGTCCCTATCTCTAGTTCTTCGTTTCTTAATTCTCTCCATGCAGTCATTTTCACCACTGTTCGTCGATGTTTCCCTCCCTGTAAGTGTATTCCAGCAGTTTTCTTACAATATTCTCATTTGAATGCTTTTGTTTTTTCCGTTCTTTTTAGCAATTTTAATAGCCTTTTTGATGTTCTTTCTCAGTCTAATTTTCATATTTCCTGTTTTGTCTCCTTCTTCCATCATTATCAAATATGTATATATTTCCGTGCCATTTTTAACTACTTCGTCTTCGCCAATGACCTTGTTTTTTGTTACGCTACAAAGCATCTGCCCCGGTCCGACGTTATTCTCCTGTATCTCCGTTGCCCAGTGCAGGTCCCTATCTCTTACTAAAATTAAGCATTTTCCCATTCTGTTCTGTTCCAGATTCCATTATAATGATTAGATCTTGATCCTTATGCATTTTCATCTCAGATTTTTGTAAAATCTGGCATTGTCTGCACACTTCCTCTGGCTATTTCAGCTCGATCATTTCCTTCAATTCTCTGTCGCTCCAACATCTTTTTAAAGAATTTTCTATCTCACTGGCTGCTTTTTCTTTCTCCTCATGTTTTTGCTGACTGTCTGCATACTCACTTCCGTTGTTTCGGATTTAATTTCGATAGCTTTTGCATATTCTTCCACTATTTGAATTTCATTTGTGATCTTTCGGATCAAACCTCGCATCATGCCATGCTCTTTCTAGACTCTTTCCAGGAATTGCCTGCACTTTATGTACCCCACGTCGGTTGTTATTGGTGTTTCAACTCTCTTTCATTTAGACTGTATATCTCCTTAAGATGGAAGGAGGTGGCGATCTATAGATGGAGTATTTTCTTACAAACGGATCAAAGAAGCGATCGTGCGTTTTGGCTCCAGGTGTTTCGGTGGAGGCGGCTGTTTTCTGTAACAAATTAAAATCTTGCTCAACAAATTGCAAATTGTCCAACACCCCCCACCCCCCCCCCCACCGTGTCTGATAGTGTGCGCGAGTGTGTATGTGTGTGTCTGTGCACCCCCGTAGTCGCCATCTACGTACTGTCCAGAACCAAGCGCCTGGGGTTGGTCATCACAGGTTCTAATCTTCACTTAGCTGTTACTAAAAGCGATCTCTTTTTGTTGTCCGTTATATATATATATATATATATATATATATATATATATATATATATATATATATATATATATATATATATATATATATATATAATGAATACAATATTAGATTATACATACCTGGTTTGTTAGATTTTCTGCCGGAAAACAATAAAATGATAATTGACAACCAATTGCAACAGCGTAAACAAAACCCTTTGATATTTCTGTAGCATCTGGGTCACTAAAATTGAAAAAATACTATTTTCAAACAAACTCTATCAGTAAGTTTACATTTTTAAATCGCCTTGACAATTTTTAACAGAACACAAAAGCAAAAATGTTTTAAAGTAATAATATAACAACAAATATTTTCATTGTTCTCCTTCGACTTTACAATGTTGTAAATGCAATGTTCGTTGTTTGAAGACACCGTAAAAGCAATGATCCCAACACAAGAAATTCATGTTAAAAATAAAGCCAAGCCTCATGATTCTTTCACTCCTAAAAAGTTATGAGATCTAATGTCGAACCAGGTCTATCCCTCGTACGAACTCGAACACTTTCATTCGCAGATCGCTGTCTCTATATCTTAAAAAATCGTGAGTTGCTGTCATTGGTATGTAGCGATAAATCGGTAAATTTAGACTTTGATTCTAATCATGACTCAATTTAAAATATCCAGTGAAAAACTGATATTTAAAAACAATGGATAATATTGGCAGCCACAATAATATATCCAGTGCCTAAAATTGCATCCAAAATAATATTAATAAACTAAAACAATATCCAGAAACCAAATTGATATGCAGCACCAAAATTAGAATCCTCCACCGAAACCCTACCTAAATGAAACAATTTTGTTTGTGATGTGTGCGAGATAAAAATTTTCTTCTATTACTCACCCTTGTTCTAAAAAGGACACGGAAAATTATTTACTAGAGGACAAAGGTCTATTACTAACAATAATGCACTAGGCTACGATAACAACAGGTTAATAGTCATCTCACGATGGAAATAACTTTTATATACGCCAAGGCAATACGCCCGATATCAGTTACTACATCAGTCATTTAAAAGAGAAGGTAAACTGCGATACATCTGCCACATGTTATTCGTCGAGAGGTTACGACCAAAGTGCTCAGCGCGTTCGTAGCCCGACGCTGCTTGCATTACCTGCGCTGTATGGTTGATTGGCTATTACAGATCATGTGACTAGTAGTTCCTCATTGGTGAAATTTCGCGCTCTGTGCACAAGGAGTTAATAGCATATCATAGCAGTAGCATCTTAGTAAACCCCGTTGAAGTCACCAAACTTAAGTTACTTTCTTATCGTCCTTGAAATAAGCGCGTCTATGCTTGCAGATTATATCTGTGATTTAAGTATTACTATATTTCTTGTTAACGATATTCTTTATTTTAAAAACATTTTAGCTCTGAAATACGTATTAATATGAAAAGCTTAGACACATTGATATCGAATATTTGTTTGAAAAATTGTAACAAATTTAATTACAGATTTATTTTATAGCAATAAAGAAACATGAACGTAACCACTCTTAGCTCAAGATTGACTTGATCGATGAATAATTTTCAAGTATTAGTCCAAAAAATGATTTAAAAAAATTGGTTAAAAGACTAAGGCCTTATGATTGTCGAATGGATTTGAAAATTAAATATATGCCACTGAATCAATATATAGGTATTTTCGTACAGTGAATGAAAATAAATAGACAAATTTTGCTGTGGAATATTGAAACTAGAGCAACTTTGCATCAAGTATGACATAACTATATTAGCATATTTTGATTTGAAAAAATCCAATTAAACATATTTTTAAACAGAAAAATACCCCCTCGGAAGATGGGTTACATCTTAACGGGGATCTCTTTGAATCTCAAGAAGTTCGAATGACCCAAAAAATTTTTAGGTTAAGAAAACATGAAAAACATCAATTTGTTCAAGCGTGATACCTGGGTAGAAAACTGAAAAAGAAAGCACTTTAATTTACACTTTTTCGAAATATTGAAAAATAGCATAATTTTGTGTAATTTTTAAAAATCTGTTAAATTAGAGAGATTTTGAAAAATCTACAAATTAATTGTCATATCATTTTTCACTATTTTCTAAGCAAAAACTCTCCATCAATTCTAGTTTGTGTAAATAATTAAAAAATTGCCACATGATGCAGATAGGGCTTTATTAATGGGGTAGAAGCTTTTAGTAAAATTAGGTAACATAATCCAGGTGACGTACCGACAGCTTGAATAAACCAAAAGCAGCATATATAGCATGTACACGAATAAATTCAGTATCTCAACTATGGTGCATATTAATTAAAAATCCCGAAACACGTTAATTTTAGATTACAAAATGACATACCGTAACGTCAAAACTTTATTTATACATTTAGCCCCCTTCGAGTAACTGTTGCAACATCCAAACCTTAAAACAGGAAGTATGGGCTTGTAATACGCTATTTGCAAGATTTATTCATTCTTTATTTAAAAATGCAATGGTTTTAAAATATATTTCAAAATTGAAAACAAAAAAAAAAGAAATTCATTGATTGATGAACTTCGCTACACGCAACACACTAAAAAATTAATAACTTCATTTTTGATAATGATTTTTAATAATGATAAAGCAGGCAAAAACAATTCAAACTCCGTTTTGGGCGGTATAAATTAAAAAGAAGTCGAAAGTTATCAACATTCGTCATAGTTAGCAATGTTAGTTTTGTTTTAATCGCCTTTGCAACTTGCTGTGTGATTGTAAACGCATGACAGTTGTCAGTTGATAACTGCAATTCAGAAACATGGTTCATTTAACAGAAATGCATAAAACAACAATTCTAAACATGAATGGTTACGGAGACAAAACACGATCACAGATCGAAATTGGTCACCGATTTCAAGAAAAATGTTGCCGATTTTTCGCCTATACTACCAGGGACAATTTTTTTGTCTCCCTCAGGGCTCGTACGCGGCCTCGCCGCCCCGATAGCACTGCAACCTTTGGTTTATTTGCATACCAGGGACAATTAGTAAATTAAAAAGTAATTTTGCGACCTTGGATATCTAAGGTAGATACAAAAAACCTTCTACTGCAATAAATAATGATACCATATTGGATATAATACTTGAGCTTCAGAAAACCTATATACTTCGAGTCAACAAGCAGTCACAACATATTCTTCGAATATTAAAAGAAAATGGCATGCATTTCTACAAATTGGGAGCTGACGAAAGACGATTTTCATAAAAGAACGTCTTTTTGTGAACAAATGATGGAAATATTAGATAACAATGTTATCCAAATAAAACATGTTTTGTTTTCTGATGAGTGCAGTTTCGCACTTCACGGCCATGAAATCGTCAAAATTGTCGCTACCGGTCTCAAGAAAAGACACACTGCGTGAGAGAAGAACATACGAAATACCCTAAAAAGGTTAATGTTTGAGCAGGAATAGTTTAAAAACATGTCACTGGCCCCTTTTTAATTGATGGCAATTTGAATGGAGACTAAAATAATGTGCAAACTTTGGCAATGTTATATCCTAATCGAATAAACGCACAAGTTCCAGCAGATGTCACATGGTTCCACCAGAATGGAGCATTAGCACATTACCAAATCAATGTCCGGCAGTACCTCGACTTGGTAATTCCAAATCGGCGGATAAGGAGAATGGCCACCACGATCACCCGATCCTACGCTTATGACTTCTCCTTATGGGGATATGTGAAAAGTATTGTATACAAAACTAAACCACGCGATATAATTGGCTTGAGAAGAATAATAAAAAGACGATTAGGTCGGCCAGGCCCCAGATGTTGATTAACGTTAGAATACTTTTACGATGGATGCCGCCAAGACGTTAAGTCATACATTTTTAATATCTCCTACATTAAGATTGATGTGCTTCTAATATTTGCTCATTATTAAGATGAAACATGTGTTGTAGTGAAGTTAGTCAATCAGGTAAAAAATTTTTTAGTGCAACATGTTGCAAAACATTTTAAAACCATAGTTCTTTTGTATAAATAATGAAGAGATCTTCCAAATGATGTATCACAAACCCGTACTTCCTGTTAAAAAATTTGGGGGTCGCAACTGTCACTCAAAGTTTACGAAAATACAGAGACAAGGTACACTGACTGAAGGACAAATAAAACTGTGCTTCACACAGTGAGATAGTAAATTCCTCGCTTTGCTTAATTGATGTAGTATGGAAGCTAGACCATTGCGAAAAGAGTTGCTAAAATGAAACTATTTTAAAACTGTGATGATGTTAATGATGATGATGATGAGATTTAATCGTATTAGATATACTTACCCAATGGAGAATACATACAATTGCATGCAAAAACCTCCCATATTCATTACAAATTGCGCAAAGAAGAAATAGCTGTAACATTTTATAAGGCGGTGGATATTTCTAAAAATAAAAGTTATTACAACGAAAGGCAGATTCATAGAAGAAAACCCTTACTCATATAAAAACAAATGATGTTGGACAATTTTATTTAGGTTTAGATTGTATTTTTTTCGGTCGCCTACATCGTCAGATAACTTTCTAAGAGAAATGCTGATTAGCTGAAGTTGCACAGCAATTTCTGTTGCGAAAAGTCCAAATATACAATCATGTGGAGGTACAAACAGTGTACAAGTGGTCATATAAAATGTCTGAATTGCCCACATCATATTAAACACCAATTTGGAGCCCTCCGGAATCCAACAATAATTAGGCAGGTCTCCTGTTAAGATGGGAGTTAGTGGAATTAGCAAGAACGAAAAAGCAGCTGCTAAACTAAAATAGCAGATTGAAGCCTTCAAGTAACCTTTCATTTCTTGATTAAATTGTTTTTCATGTTCTTTGCCATGTAAGTCCCATGCCCAAAACTGCTGGCGATTGCTTAAGATAATTCTGAGATTTCTCTTATGAATTATGAGATTAAAAATTTTAACCAGGACCTAAAAACAAATTGATTATACTATATTTTAGATACAAGCGCAACAAAAAGTAAACAGAGCAAGTCATCTGGTTTAGAATTTTCTGACTTTGTGATCTACTAAACAATAGAAAGCAATGTTAGATAAATCAACATGTACACAAAGTTACCGTATAATGATAAAATTGACGTCTTTAAATTTTGAGAATTAGAATGCGGTTTCTGCTGAAAGCATTTTACAAGTAAATATAATAACGAAACTATTATGTCAAGGCTTAAAACAAGGTGTATAATTTTGTACCCTATTTAACTATTTCAAAAAGTAGAAACGAATATTGCTTTAAATCAAGCGCTGTTGGTACGTATGTGTGTCTTTTTTTAGTGAATTTTCGTAGAATAAATTCAATAATGGGGAGATCCCGAGTTTGGAAGTCTGAAAATTTTGTAAATGAGCGCGAACTAGGCCCCTCTAGAACCCACATCCATGGTCCAGGGTCAGTTTGAATTTTCACATGTTTATATATATATATATATATATATATATATATATATATATATATATATATATATATATATATATATATATATATATATATATATATATATATATATCACACCGATAACTAAAAAAAGAATGGGCTGATTTCGATTAAGTTTGGTGGGTACCTTTCTTTTGAAAATGGCTTGGATACGTTCGTTAGCCAGGAAAATCGGCCCAGTTTTTCCTGGAAAATGGTGTTTTCTTTCGAAAATGTTTTATATTTTCGGAAATAAGAAAATTATAGCAATCAAATTTGGTAGACGGCTTTATGTCACAAAAAGTAAACTAAGGACCAGAATTTAGATCTATAGGTTGAAAGAAAAAAAAGTTGTAGGCATTTAAAGAAAAAGATTTGGGTGCCACTGATGACCAGATAAACGCACAAAAGAAAACTATTTTGTGTATACAACAAAATCTATTGTATATTACAGACAAAGACTAAGTTTTTTAGCACAAAAAGGTCAAGAAATAGCAGAAAAATTACTTTGAAAATCTGATAACTTTTTCTCTAAAAACGTCAAAGTCGCGATTTGAAATGTCAAAATCGCAGACTCATAGACAAAGAGGGTAAAGCGAATACGGGCTATGTAGAAAAAAAGTCCAAAAAGTGTGTTTTACAAGTCCTTAAGTTTCAGCTCCAACCGTCGTTGTCCTTCATTTTACTGAAATGTTTTCTTTCTCTGATGATTTAGTAGAATAAAGGTTATAAAGTTTATCGTTTAATTGTCTATTAGCAAATTTTCGTGGAAAAAATTCGCTAATGAAGAGATTGCGACTTTTGAATTTTAAAAATATGTTTTCAAATAAGCGCGAATTAGGTCCGCTAGGACCCATATCTGGGGTTAGTTTCAGATTCTATCGGGGAATTTTTAAAGAAAAATCACTAAAAAGACATGCTTGCCATTAAAAACATTTTAATGAAAATTCACTACTATAACGCACTTGCTGCGCCCAGACTTATTAACTTGCCGATATATTAAACAAAACACATATAAAAGTGTTTATTATATTTACTTACTGGCAACTTAGCTACCCTCTGTGAGTTCAGGAACAAAATAAAAGAATAGTCCCAATGTAACTCCTACCTGTCGTAACACTTGCTAATGTCGGGTCCAGACGAACCCGGAGGGAGGCGAAGATCTCTATAAAGCGGTATACATCCGGATATTGAGGTCTCCACTGTGGACTTCGAAACTGAAAAATGATCTCGCTTGGCCGTTACTCGGGAGCGAGATTCCAGATGGTAGTACACCTGTCAAACAAATTTTCACCCTCAAAATATCGCCTCTGACAGGAGGCTGGATTTTATGGGTAAAATTTAATCAAAAGCTGGCGGATATCGGGTTCAGGCGAAATCGGAGAGTGGCTATCTCTCCGTGAGCTTCTAAACGGACGAACAACCTTTATTATATGTTACTCAGAAGCGAGATTCCAAATTGATACCCCTTTGGATCAAGCGATGACGGGTGTGGGGCACAAACGAACCCGGTATGTTTGGATCTCTGGGAGTGAGATACACCTGATGGTTGAGGCCTCGACCTTGTGCTTCGAGACGGGCAAACGACTTCGCTTGTATGATGCTCGAGAGCAGGACTCAGTGGGATATCGTCTTGAGTCTAGAACTGGCGGGTATCGGGTCTAAACGAACCCGAAGGACAGCTGTGATATCTGGGAGGTGGATAACACCTGGAGGTTAAGGCCTCCACTGTGAGCTTCTAACGGCGAACGGCCTCGCTTGTATCCTGCTTGGGAGCGGGATTCCATATGATACCCACTCGAGACAAACACTGACGAATGAGGGGTTCAGACGAACCCGAAGAGAGGCTATTTCTTTGTAAGCTGTGAAATGGGCACCACTCAAATGGCAGTTCACCTGTGAAACCAAATTTTACCCTGAAAGTACCGTCTCCTGCAGGGAGCTGGAGTTTGTGGGTAAAATTTAGGCAAACACTGGAAGGTATCTGGTATAGACGAACACGCAGAGGGGCTATCTCTCTGTAAGCTTCGAAATGGACAAAAAACCTCGATTGTATGTTACTTGAGAGCGGGGTTCCATCATACTGCCCACTGACGGATGTCGGGGCCAGACGAACTCGGAGAGAGTTTAGCTCTCTCTAAGCTTCGAAACGGGCAAGTGACTTCGCTCAGATGGCAGTACACCTCAAGAGCGGGAAAAAAAATCGCCCCTAAAGGACCCGGTCAAGCCAACTTTCATCTTCGAAAATATCGGCTCCCGCAACGAGCTAGATTTGATCAGTGAAATTTAAGCAATTAGACGTGAACCGCAATAAACGTAAGGTCGCGGTGGAGGAGCTAGAATAGCCCACTCACATTGCATGGAAACTAACCTAAAATCTAACCAAAAATTTGAATCTGGTTAGGACGTTTAATAGCTATTAAAAGTCATAACAGGCAGACACCAGATTCAAATTTTAGGTTATTGTAACCGTTCATTCAAATTACGAGGTTACAGATTTATTTATTGCAGATTTTGTATGGGTATGTCCAAACAATTATGTGTGGCAATATCAGTACTTGATGTTTATGCTAATTAACTATTACCTGTATATGGCAAGCCAGTGTGTCCAAAATAGCTACATAGTTTCCTACTTCTTTTTCTATTTTAAACATGCCAAATATTACCCAAATGTCGAAAATCATGGCAAAAAATATATACAGCCCCAGAGACACTTTATTTAGCAAGCTGTAATCATTTACTGGATTTAATCCAGTTAAAGTAAGCATTTTTAACGGATACTGCATGGCATCAAATTGAACCATGTTGAATCTATATACAATGAACAGTGAAAATGAGCAAACTAAAATCTTTTCTGTATTGATTTAATAATATCTACACCCCAAATCCCCATTACACTGCGGTTTACCTTGTAATTTAGTTAAAGCCTTATTTAGGAGAAGCACGGCGTTTAAACTACTTTTTAATCAACAACAACAAATTACAAAGGCTTTTCTAACACAAGTTAATCAATGATAAAAATTGAATTAAATATGTGAGGTAATTCATGTTCATTACCAGAGACGCCATTAGGATAAACGTCCAATTACTAGGTACATTTTTATCGAATTTTCATAAAGAAAATTTCTCGTATAGAGAATTTTAAAAAAAAATTCTTCAAATGAGGGAGTAATATAGTCTTTGCCACCCATATATGAGCTCACTTCACACTTTATATATATATATATATATATATATATATATATATATATATATATATATATATATATATATATATATAGAGAGAGAGAGAGAGAGAGAAAGAGAGAGAGAGACAAACTTGGTTCTCGGGTTGAACCGCGTCCAGAATTGATGAAAACTCGACGTTTCGGCTTCTGTTTTGGAGCCATTTTCAAGAGGTAAAAAAATATGTAAGGACACTCTAAGGCCTCAATCTGCCTACTCCTTAGAGTGGTGGACAAAGGTGGGTAAAGGAAATATGTAACGACACTCTAAGGCCTCAATATGCCTACTCCTTAGAGTGGTGGACAAGGGTGGGTAAAGGAAATATGTAAGGACACTCTAAGGCCTCAATCTGCCTACTCCTTAGAGTGGTGGACAAAGGTGGGTAAAGGAAATATGTAAGGACACTCTACGGGGCCTCAATCTGCCTACTCCCCAAATCTCTCCGGAGATCGTCTGTGAGGTCTCAGTGTGTTCAACTCTAGGCCTCAGACAGATCTGGCAGTTCGTTGCAAGTCTTGTTGCATATATGTCGTTCCGTCTACCTGCTTCGTTATCAGTGAAAGTAGTGCGGTCACCGTTAATTAAGTGGGGGGCTTTGGTCACGGTACTTAGAGGATGAGGAGGATTAAGAGGGTTACCGGCATTTGTTAAGGCAGATAATGGGGAAATAAAATTGTTTGTGGATTTTTTTGTGTGTGTTTGTAAAGAAGATATAATAGGTTTACAAGTAGTCGGAGGGAGGAGACCATCATCTCTCTTATTGAAACAATCGGGAGGTTTTTCAATCTCGATTGCTTTGCGGATAATTCCTGTTTTGAAGTTGTAAACCGGTGCTATTGTTTTGGTATTATCGAAATCTATTTTGTGCCCTGTATGAATATGATGCATGGCCAGCGCCGATGAGGGGTCGGATTTTCTAACTGCGAGGGTGTGTTCATATATACTATTGTGGATGCGTCTATTTGTTTGTCCTACATAAGTTCGGGAACAGTCTGAACAAGGAATTTCGTTAACCCCGTGGGATTCGTTTGGAATCGTATCCTTGGTAGTTTTTATCAGATTTGACAGTTTTTGCTCTGTTGTGAATATGGTTTTGATACTATGGGTTCTAAAAATTCTGCTGATTTTGTCTGTGACACCTTTAATGTATGGTAAAAACGCTGTGTGTTGTTGTGTGGACTCTGTTTCTTCTTGTTTTGGTGTAGTGGTTCGTTGCTGTGCGTTTCTAATGTTTCCTAGTAAGTTATTGTTGTCGTATCCGTTTTCTAGCAATGTCTGTCTTAAAAAGTTTAATTTTGTTTGTTTGTTGTTGTTGTTGTCCGTTAGTCTAAGGCATCGTGTTACTAGTGTTCGAAGCACGAAATTTAGTTGCGATGGGTGATGGTGAGATTGAGCTTTAAGATAACGATTAGTGTGGGTTGGTTTTCGGTAGACAGTGTAAGAAAATCTTCTGACTGGGTTTTTAGTGATGCGTACATCTAAGAAAGGCAAAGAAAAATTATTTTCTATTTCCATGGTGTACTGGATTTGGGGGTTGATGTTGTTTAGGTAAGAAAGGAATTCGTCTAGAGATTCTTTGCCGTGTGGCAAATCCCAAGGATACGATTCCAAACGAATCCCACGGAGTTTACGAAATTCCTTGTTCCGAATGTTCCCGAACTTATGCAGGACAAACAAATAGACGCATCCACAATAGAATATATGAACACACCCTCGCAGTTACAAAATCCGACCCCTCATCTGCGCTGACCATGCATCATATTCATACAGGGCACAAAATAGACTTCGATAATGCCAAAACAATAGCACCGGTTTACAACTTCAAAATGAGAATTATCCGCGAAGCAATCGAGAATGAAAAACGTCCCGATTGTTTAAATAAGAGAGATGATGGTCTCTGCCTTCCGACTACTTGCAAATCTATTATATCTTCTTTACAAAAACACAAAAAGAAAATAAATTCCACAGACATTTTTATTTCCCCATTATCTGCCTCAACAAATGCCGGTGACCCTCTTAATCCTCCTCATCCTCTAAGTACCGTGACCAAAGCCCCCCACTTAATTGACGGTTACCCCACTACTTACACCGATAACGAAGCAGGTAGACGGAACGACATATATAAGACAAGACTTGCAACGAACTGCCAGATCTGCCTGAGGTCTAGGGTTGAACACACTGAGACCTCACAGACGATCTCCGGCGAGATTTAAGGAGTAGGCAGATTGAGGCCCCGTAATCTAGCTACAACAACCCAACCCACCTTTGTCCACCGCTCTAAGGAGTAGGCAGATTGGGGTGTTAGAGTGTCCTTCTTACATATTTCCTTTACCCACCTTTGTCCACCACTCTAGGGAGTAGGCAGATTGAGGCTTTAGAGTGTCCTTACATATTTCCTTTACGCACCTTTGTCCACCACTCTGAGAAGTAGGCAGATTGAGGCCTTAGAGTGTTCTTACATATTTTCTTTACCCACCTTTGTCCACCACTCTAAGGAGTAGACAGATTGAGGCCTTATAGTGTCCTTACATATATCCTTTACCCACCTTTGTCCACCACTCTAAGGAGTAGACAGATTGAGGCCTTAGAGTGCCCTTACATATTTCCTTTACCTCTTGAAAATGGCTCCAAAACAGGAGCCGAAGCGTCGAGTTTTCATAAACTCTGGGCGCGGTTCAACCCGAGAACCAAGAATGTCTCACATTAAAGACCGCGGAAATCTTTCTGAACATATATATATATATATATATATATATATATATATATATATATATATATATATATATATATATATATATATATATATATAACCGTGCCCGATATAAGGATCGACTACATGGGGACTACGAAAACCGTGAGAGATGGAATGACGGTTAAATGAGAGAAAACTTGCGCTGGTATAAACAGCGCTTCCAGAATTGAATTACCGTTATGTGAAGAGATATCAAATTGAAAGTACTCTCTCGTGGCACTTTTTTAAACTCTTTAAGAATGCATTACTACATTTTGATTTCAACGTCTCGTTTAAAAAAAAAATCATTATCAGCTTTATTGTGTCAAATGTCAGAAAACAAGAATACATCCTGTATAAGTGCTTTTTTCGATTTCAGTTTGTTTTTGTTTCTGATGTTATTTGAAGAGATATCGAAAAACGTAAAGCACTCTCTAATGGCACTTTTCAAGATATTTAAGCCTGCATTGATAAATTTTCATTTGAACGTTTCGTTTCCAAAAAAATCATCAACATTATTTTTTTCAAATGGAAGGAAACAAAAATACACCATGTATAAGATAGCATTTTTCATATCCACATCAACTATGTATGATTAATAGGGTTCGTTTCAGCCTTTTCGACAAAAATGGCTTTTTGGTGATTTGGTTTATTTTACTTCCACATCGTCACGTAGTGGCATCGGCGAAAAAAAATTCAAAAATTTTTTTCGCTTAAACGTCATAAAAAGTCTCAAAATATATAGAAAACATGATCTGGGGAAGACATTTTTTGGTCTGTCGGTCTGTATGTCTGTATGTTTGTAGCCACGATAATTTTAGAACGAATTGAGATATCGTCTTCAAATTTGGTATACAATTTGTAACCGATAAGTACACTTGGAGAACCCAAATCACCACAACACATATTTCAAAGAACTTACGATCGTTTCGCTGACAACGTCAGCGTCAGCAGAGGATGAAAAATTCTGAATTCAGACCTGACCTGACCTGACCTGAGCTGACATGACCTGACCTGACCTGACCTGACCTGAGCTGACCTGACCTGACCTGAGCTGACCTGACCTGACCTGACCTGAGCTGACCTGACCTGAGCTGACCTGACCTGACCTGACCTGACCTGACCTGACCTGACCTGACCTGATCTGACCTGACCTGACCTGACCTGGCCTGACCTGACCTGACCTGACCTGACCTGACCTGACCTGACCTGACCTGACCTGACCTGACCTGACCTGACCTGACCTGACCTGACCTGACCTGACCTGACCTGACCTGACATGACCTGACCTGACCTGACCTGACCTGACCTGACCTGACCTGACCTGACCTGACCTGACCTAACCTGACCTGACCTGACCTGACCTGACCTGACCTGACATGATCTGACCTGACCTGACTGACCTGACCTGACTGACATGACCTGACCTGACCTGACCTGACCTGACCTGACCTGACCTGACCTGACCTGACCTGACCTGATCTGACCTGATCTGACCTGATCTGACATGACATGACCTGACCTGACCTGACCCACATAAAAGTTACTTTGTTGTGTGTAGCCAGTTGCTTGAAACATTGTTTGCAGTCCCAGGTCAGTTCGCACTTGATTTTGAATGATTTTAGAGTCTTTAGTACTACCTGATTTTCTGGAAGGATTATATCTCGTTATTTCTAAGTATTCTTTGTATGCACGGAGATTTATATCAAGCATTTCTATTTGGAAGATGGTGACTGTTCAATTCAAGAAACAGTTCAGACTTCTCTATTTATATGGTGATGAACCGTTTTGCCCTCCTCAAGCCTAGCATTTTCCTCCAGTATGACAGCATTTGGCTCCTCTCCCAGGTATCAAGTTCATTTTTTACAAAGCTTTTTTTAGCCCACAATAGGTCTCTGGACCATAAAATGGTATTGCTGCTGATCTTTCTGCATCTGCTTTTTCATTTCCTTCAATACATTGATGTCCTGTTACCCTCATAAAAGTTACTCTGTTGTTTGTAGCCAGTTGCTTGAAGCATTTTTTTGCAGTCCCAGGTCAGTTGGCCCTCGATTTTGAATGATTTCAGAGTACTTAGTACTACCTGATTTTCTGAAAGGATTAGATCTCTTTATTTCTAAGTATTCTTTGTATGCACTCTTGTCACAGAGATTTATATCAAGTATTTGGAAGATGGTGGCTGTTCAATTCAAGAAACAGTTCAGACTTATCTATTTATATGGTGATGAACCGTTTTGCCCTCCTTAAGCCTAGCATTTTCCTCCAGTATGACAGCATTTGGTTCCTCTCCCAGCTATTATTGCACCTGCTTTTTCATTTAATTCAATACCTTGATGGCCTAGTACCCACATAAAAGTTACTTTGTTGTTTGTGGCCAGTTGCCTGAAGCATTTTTTGCAGTCCCAGGTCAGTTCACACTCGATATTTAAAGATTTCAGAGTCTTTAGTACAATCTGATTTTCTGAAAGGATGTAAATATCTCTATTTCTAAGTTATATTTGCATGCACTCTTGTACATAGAGATATATATTAAGAATTGTTGTTGGAAAGATGGTGGAGGTTTTTCCTAGGGACTTAGCCACTTAGGTCTTCTTATTCCCGGCTTGGCTCCCACCATTTCTTTAGACCCGTCTCTATACCATACAGATGAGTTGCTTGTCAGCTTTTCACTGATAGTGTCAGATGCCTGGCGGCCACTTATGACTACGTCAAACAGAACTGTGAAGTCCAGTCTAGCTGGCATTTGATCTCTTGGTTTGGCGAATGACTCCAAAGGAATAATTTACAGGATCTTCAAGTGGCCAACCAAGTTTCCTCGCTTACATTTGTTTGCCTGAAATGGCATTGCGGCACTTAGTGCTGCTTCCATCTTCACACATATCGGCAGTGGAGTAAGATTTAGTATTGCCTTTATTGCAGCTGTAGTATATGATCCCATAGCTACTGTTGTTCCAAGTCAGGTACGCTTCTGCAATTTTTGCAATTTGCCTTGGCATTTAGAATAAATACTGGCCGTAATATATTTCACAGCATCAGCATTATAAGGCCAAATGATAGTACTACCACCAGCCAAGAGTATCATACGATATATTTAACACATTCTCAAATAGAAGAAAATTATTTGCTCTGAATGTGACTGAAACCTGGATCAGAATGAACATGTGGTTTATAACAGTATGCGATGCGAAATAAACTACTTGCAATTAGGATATATAAACAGAACCGGCAACATTGTTTTTGGGTGGGATGAATCAACATTCAACTAGTTGACCTTCAGCTCAATCATTCATCATTACCAACGAACTATTTCGTAGAATGCTAATTTAAGAATGTCGCTTTGGAAATTTTAGAACATGCAAGTTGCTGCATTATGCAACTTGGTACACGGATTCCAACTTATATAATTAATTTAATGTGATAAAGAGATGGATTTATCTTGTAAACGTTAGACGTTGGACTGGAAACTCCAATTATGGCAATTAGATGAATTTTGTTATTACTGATATGAATCATCGTTTAAATATTCAGTCATGTGCCTGGCTGTATCAGGTTCTGGATTTCTCTGTCTCCGTTGCTGTTGGTTAAGACTCATAAACAAACAAACTGTCCTCGTTATCACGTGGGAAGCGGATTTACATATTTATATGCTGTTTTATGTGCACCGATGATTAATAATCATCAATAAAACTAACAATTATCGGAAAATCATACATATATAATTCAAGATTAATTATTAATTCTACAATAAAACGGGAACTTTGAAAATACGGATAAGGAGCCAGACAGTGAGAGTCGCTAAGGCATATCTAAAGAAATCTTAAGAATTTTCTTCGCCACGTAAATATAAACTTTTGCTAAAACAGAAGCTAAAAAGGTTCGGCACACAGCAAGTGCGTTATAGTAGTAAATTTTCATAAGAATTGTACACTATTAGTACGTCATATTACTAAAATTAATACTTTAAATTTAAACAGACCTTGAAGATCGTTTTTGAAGGTCATAATACTCATTTGAAGAACTTTGAAAGTGTTACCATCGTTATCTTTCTATTACCATACAAAATAATCAAATCTTGTGTTCTAGCTCCTGAGAAAAAATTTAAATGCCCAAAACTCAATTTTATATAAAGCTAGAAAATTAAAATGTGTTATATCTAGGTACCGTCTTCTTAAAAAAACTTGTATTACAAATTTCATTAAAGTTATAAAAGCTTTCCAGAATAAAACTTAAATAACATTGGGAATATGAATGCATTAGCCAAATTATAAACGCGGCACGTATTTTTCCTTATTATAATGATCTCTTTTTAGTAGACCTAATTGAACCGGTTTTTCAGCAACAGAAAATGTTTTTTAAAAACCAATTCTCTATTAGTGAATTTAAAAAAAATAAAATAACAATAAAAATTTACTAATAGGTATCCGCAATAAAAAAATGTCGGATGAAAATTTAGATTTTAGATTCAACGCTGACACAGTTATTCAAACGTTTTTTCAGAAAAATGAGATCAAGGTTCAAACGTATGAAATCTGGGTACTATCGTTTCTATCAAATATTAACATTAGTGAAACAAGACAAAATGTTACATCAATCGTGCGGGAATCAAACCGGGACCGCCCGCGTATCACGTGAGAATTATACCACTAAACCAAAGATACTAGCTAATACAATGTTTGTTTGCGTGTTAGTTATAGAGCCGGAAAGTTGCTGCCGTGGGAAAATTTTATATTGTATGCGAAAAGTAAATGTAAGTAAACAGTTAATCACAACATTAATTGAATTGTGACTAGTTCGCCGGTGGTTGAAACATATTCGACTGCCTCGATCTTAAATGACGTCCTACTTTAAAATGTATAGATAAAAAAAATTGCTTCACTTCAAAATCTATCTCATAGAGGCGTCAGCCGATTTCTTTTATTCTCTCGTATCTTCTCATATTCTTATATGACACTTAGTTGTGAATGTAATGCATAATGTCATTGCATTTTCAAAAAATAAAGTTTTAATGCGTCGCTTCTCATAAAACGGCTGACTAAAAATGATTGCGACAGTCGCTACTTTCAGCAGCCATTTTATCGAAATAATTAAGCAACGAAATATATTACGTTCCAGTTTGAACTACGTTTTAAGTTACAGTCCAAAAGCCCTGAAATGTAGGAAACTTATTCTTGGATATCTATTCTAGGCGACGAGTGTTTTGTAATAAACTCTGTGGCAAAAAATTGTCGAATCATGGCTTGTCAAAACCAACATATTTTCTTTAAAAAGCGACAGTTATTTAAAACTGTCTTTATTGCCTTCATAAACCATGATCTCTCCACTGGAAATTATATTTTCAGTCTCAAGCTTTAATTGGGCCGTTCATCAAGCTACAAATATAGCGTGTTTTAAACGTTTTATTGGATCCCCCAATTAAAAAGCAATTACTCCACAAATGTTTTATTTCATGTTATCTGTCATTCTTAAATCGTACTTGTTAAAAAGATTTAAACGGTTTTCGAGGTTTTAGTGGCCGATATTTCTCGATCGCAAGTTCGGGTAGTACGCGTTGATCACGGATCATTTAACAAACCTCGTTCGAAAATATATAATAAAGAAAATCGAGAGGTTGAGGAAGTCACCGTTTTGGCTAATGTAGAAGCTTACCCTACAAACTCCTGGAAAGCCATTGAAAGTAGCGTAGGAATTCCAAAAGTTTAAGTTGAAATTATTCTAAGAAAACGCAAATATCACCCGTCCAAGTTTAGACTTGTCCAGCACCTACACTCTGGGGATGCTCAACGTCGAGAAGTCTTCTGAAATTGGTATCGGGAAAGATGTAGTATTGTTATAGATTTTGCAATTGGCGGTTATATGGTCAGACGAAGTTTATTTTGGTAATTCTGGTATGTTTAATAGGCAAAATAGCAGTGTGTAGTCCCAGGACAACCAACACCAAAGATTTCTCAGAAGACAGCAGGGCAGCCATGGTCTAAATGTGTCTTGCTCTAAAATTTTATATATCTGAAGGAAACGTAACAGCCAATTCCGCACACAATTCTAAATGGAGAGGTTATTTCTGGAGAATAATTTTCCAAATCAAAACAAAATCAACTTTTTGCTACTTACAAAATCATCTCGTTGTTTTGCTTTATTCCTTAAAACGAATAGGAAGGCTATGCGAAATTTGCATCCAACGTAATAGAAATAACTTTGAACAGTTCTTTTGATTTACTAGATTACTTTAGTGCTAATGTTTTCGATTTTCAAAGTTGGTTTTTGATGTTATGCTTATAGACCAGTCAAATCAGGGGTCGGTCTTGGAAATAACTGTTGGAAAGCTAATGTTTTGATCAAAAAATTAATTAAATTTAAAATAAAAAGTGAACACAGATAGATGAGGCTTTCAAAATGCCTACGTGATGTATGTCAATATTTAACATAAAAATAGAACTAGTCTGTAATAACTATAATAACAGTTACAACAATAAAATAACTAAACATCATATCATTACATAGCAACAGACCTTTATTTGTAGTTGTCATGATATCGCACTAATTCAATTTTTATCTGTCTGAGAATGCTGTCAAGCAGCGAAATTAGTCACAGAAACGTTGAAGAACATGTGAATACAACCAACTACAATACTTAAAAAACAAATTTGAAATTAAAAAAGGTCTACTTGACTACACAATTCATTTGGCAGGAAAAAATATATTTTATAAACAAAAGGACTGTTCACAATACATAAATAAACAAATTAAGTGCGTGCATAACCCCTACTTCTATCAACTACCACATTTCATTTTTTAATCAAACGGAATAATCAACTCGTGTTTTGTGCAGTACTCTGAAAATATCGTTGGGTTGCTCAAAGTCTGCCTCCAGACGCCAGTCTTCCTCCGGATGGTGGGAGTGCTCAACAGGTATGACGTTAATAAGAGGCATGTACACGATACACGAGTAGATATGCCAAAATTTCGGCTCCGCTGACCAGGTGCCTCGGTGCCTCACGTCAGATCAGCGCACATTACAATTTAATTTGGAAGGAGGAGCAAACCAGATTATTTCATACTTGTACTAGTTTTACATGCGCCTTAATTCATAATACCACTTCTTAAGTTATTTCATGCAGATGTAGGGTTAGAATTCGAGGGTACCTTTCTTGTGCACTGAACAGCATATAACAAGTTTCGGAAAATGTGATATTTTTTGGTATGTACTTGACCAAATTCAAAATCGGTATTCGTTGAACATACAATTTGATGCTCTACAACTTCCATTCCACACGTTTTTTCATTTCAAATGGTCGTTTCCGTGTGATGGACGATTGAATGTTACTATAATGCGTTTTTGAGAAAAGTTGGTAAAAATCACCCGATTTCAACTATACGAATTTAACAAATTAAATACTCTCTCGACGTGGAATATAATGGCTTTAATTCTTGTTAGAAAAAAGTACTCGCTCGAACGTAGTGTCTCGGAGCTAAAAGCGAGAAACTGAAAAAGAAAAAAGTCCGAAAATATTGCGGTGTTTTGGATCCGCTGACTCGAGCGGCGGTCTAGGTACCGTGCAAACTTAGTATACTTCCATCTGACGTCAAATAACCCGATAAAAAACATAATTCGCTTTCCAACACTTATTCCCAAGAGAACTCCAAAATAAACCCTTGACTGGCCTATTATTGGATAATAATTATTTATTAATGCTATTTCCTTTTGTTACATAAATCTAGGTGGGTAGCACTGTTTTGGAGAAAATTAGCAATAGATATATTGATAAATAGCTGTGATTAAATAATTTTATTGATTTAATGTTAGCATATAGAAATAAAGAAACAGCAGCGTTTTGCATGGCCTAGGTACTGCAAAATGTTGAGTGTGAATTATGAAAGTAAATATTTTTTTCGTTGTTTATTAAAATAGACCCATAATGTTATACATTTTTGAGAAGATTGTGAATATGGAAACTAATTTCTTGACAAATATACAGGTGCTCCATTTAAAAAACCAAACATTAGTCAATATTTCTAAAGCAGCAATATCTAGAAAAAAACTAACTACGCCACTAGATTCCACGTGAAAAGTTCTAAAATGATTCGCCTTTACCTTATTGACAAGTTGTCAGACAAGTGAAATACAAAGGGTACCTAACAATGCAATATTTTTAATACAGCCCTGCAGCTCGGAAACTTAGAGGGCTTTGATAATTTTGTTTGCGGCATCGTTCGTTTTACAATAAAGTAGCTTAGGTTCGCGAAAACTGCAAGGCTCTATCATTACTAATAACCGAGATACCCAGCAATTTTAATCAAAATAGGACACGCTGTACAAGTAGTTACTTAATATAGACTATAGATTTAGGAAGAAAGCTCTAGCACATATTCGTTTAAGTACACTTGGAGAACCCAAATCAACATAATACACTTATTAAAGACCTGACGATCGTTTCACTAACAAAGTTAACGTCATCAGAGGATGAAATGACGCTAACTTTGTTAGTGAAACAATCGTCAGGTCTTTAAAAAGAGGTGCTGTGGTGAGTTGGGTTCGCCAAGTGTACTTATCAGTGCTCATTACAGGTTCCAATCTTCACTAAGTGACATATTTGTCTCTTAAACTAGATACAATTTAGTGCTTAGGGGGATGGCCAAAACACATCTTGACACGACTCTCGGGTTATGCCTTGTGATGTCATCGAAATGAAGTACTGACATCGGAGTGTGGTGGATGCACAAAAATTCCAGAAAAAACTTGACTTTTAGTGAATTTTCGTAGAAAAAATTAACTAATGGGGAGATCCCGACTTTTGAATTTTGAAAAAATGTCTTGAAATGAACGGAAACTAGGGCATCTAGAACCCATATCCGGGGTCATGTCAATTTTTATATGTTTATATATATATATATATATATATATATATATATATATATATATATATATATATATATATATATATATATATATATATATATATATATATATATAATAAGGATTTGCGTTATTTGTATAATACAGTGTAAAATTGTAATATCGAATAGAGTATTATATATATATATATATATATATATATATATATATATATATATATATATATATATATATATATTGTGTGTGTGTGTGTATGTGTGTCACACCTATAACTCAAAAACTAATAGGCCGATTTTGATAAGATTTGGCAGGTACTTTCCTTTTGTAAGTGGCTTTGAAATTTCGTTAGCCAAGAAAATCGGACTACATTTTCTGGGAAATATTTGGGCTTCCATTCGGAACAAATTTTTATCTAAGAAAATAACAAAGGTATGGTAACCAAATTTGGTACGTACATTTACGTAATAAAGTAAACTCTATACCAAATTTGGATCTCTATGTTACAAGAAAAAAAGTCAGAAGGATTAAATTTTTAAAAATATTTGGCGTCAGATCATTTATATAAAAATTCACTACCCTATCGCATTTGGTGCCTCCAGACTATTACGTGGCACGACGATAACTCAAAAAATAATACATTGATCTCAATGAAACGCGGCACGCGTGTTACTTCTATAAGTTCGTTATCTAAGCAAATCCGACTAGTTTTACAAAATTGGTGATTTGTAAACAAACATTTTAAAATGAAGGCGGATTTTGGGTAATAGACATTGCGAAAAGTGTTATTAGCAGAGTCTTATATTTCTGTTTCAATAGCTGCTGCTTTTTATTTGATTAAAATCTTTGCAGAAAGTTTATTTGAAATATACCCTTTATGCCATTTTACAGCAGCAGCTTGAATTATAGAGCTTGTGATTAAAATATTTTATAATTTGTTTATAGTTTAAAACAATTCCTTCCATAAGCCAATAAATCAATAGACGGGCCAATTATATACAACCAGTAGTAATGGTTCTAATGCACCAAGGGCGTTGTGGTAGCGCATTTTCATAAACTTGGTTTAAATTTTATTAAACTAATTTTCTCTCAATCGATAGAATCGAACTTTGTTTGATAAGTAAAACAAAAATATAAAGGCAACATGTGTACGAAATTTCGGCAGTCCAAAATTACTGTTTTCAAATTTATTGTTTACAGCAGATTTAGCTTGTTGTTTGCGAATTAGTTATTGCATCATAGAATTTATTTTTAAATTTCTTTGTGTGTTGAAAAGGTTGATAACACTTTATTAAGCGATTAGTTTGTCGGTGTATGTGACTTTATGTTCAGATGATTATTACACATAATTTCTGAATGCATTTTCTTGGAATTATTATGTTAATCTCACAATACGGTGAGTTTGTTAAACTGTTCTCAATCTTGAACACAAAGAATAATATGATTTTTATATACCGCTACAACACAGAAATAATTGATTTTGTTTAAACTTGGTAGGTGTTTCTTTCCGTACCAACTAACTCCCCTCCCGATAACGACCTGAAAAGTGGGTAGCGACTTTCTGTTATTCTTGATCACCAAGTTGGCCCAGCCAACAAGGTTCAAGTTAAGGTTCCCGAAGGGCGGAACGTGCAGACGTTCAACTTGCTCAAATACAATGCCACAACCTCGGTTGATGTAAATTTTACAGCATTTGCTTAAAAAGTGAAAGGGGAAACCTGGGAATCGAATCCAGTACCCTTCGGTTTAGAGGCACACGTTCTTACCACTGAACCACCAAGGCTCCTAAAATTTTATTAACCGTTTAAGCAACAGTTTTAAATGGAAGATGTGTTTTTGAATGTCGCTGCCATAACGCACTTACTGCGTCTACAATTTTTAAAATTATCTAGTTTCGTTATTTTTTTGTCACTAAAACTCGCTTAATTTGGAAGAAAACAAAATGGTCTTAGTGTGTGGCAGTAAAAAATAACGATGTTCTAAATCCATAAAGTCTTCTACATATTAAAACTGAAATGTTGTGGGTTGTAAACTGTGAATAACAATTTTATATACTGGGAATAGCTATAACAATGACTAAGCCAGAAATTATTATTTTTATGCTTCCATAGACATAACAACTAATTTAAGAGTAATTGTTATGGTTTTATGGTATAGAATTTCAGGCCCTGCCTAATAAAGTTTTAAGCTCAATTGGAAACATTTATCGTTCTCAAAGAAGACATAAATATCTTGCCAGAAAAAGAATTTCTAATTTTGATGTGGAACTCACAAAATATAAACAACGAAATGTATTAGTGTAAATAACTTTACAACATAATGCTTTATTTTGTAGTTGACAGACAACGGCTCATGTAAGCCTTTGATATATCTTCTCTTAGTGGGCTTAGTAGTCCATATTAGCGTATTTCGTAAAAAAAATTACTAATAATGAAAACGCGACTTTTGAGTTTAGTAAAATTTCCCCAAATGAGCGCGAACTTTACTCCCTAGAACATGTGTCGGAGCCAGCTTCAAATTTTATATCTATTTTTTTTTATTTGCGTAGAAGAAATTCGCCTATGACGAGATCACGAGTTTGAGACTTTAAAAGAATTGCTTGCTTCATATGAACGTAAACCAAGACCCCTAGAACCCCATAACCGAGGTCAGGGTAACCATAAAATTTAGCCCTCCCTAACAGCCAGATTCGCGTAGTGCCATTTCCTTCTCTTTATTTCTTTGGACTTAATTAGAAAATTAAATTTAACAATACTACGTTATGGTAACGAATAAGGTATCAATGTGCATTATGCAAGAAATACTGATGCAGCGAGTGCGTTATGGCAACGAATAAGGTATCGATATTCATTATAAAAGGACTACTGACGCAATAAGTGTATTAGGGTAAGGAATAAGCTAAGGACTTAATTAAAAATTAAAATACGGACGCAGCAAGTGTATTATTGAAACGAATAAAATATAAGAACGTATTATAAAAAATATGGACACGCCAAGAGTGTTATGGTAACGAAGCAGGCCTATATCTGGTTATACCGGACGCGAGCATGATTTTTGATATGTTAAATAAAACATTCTGTAGATATATTTCAATATTTTTGAAATATACGATTATGTGTACACATTTTTTGTGTACCGTATCCTTTACCTATCGCTGACCGTTTTGGATAAATTCGAGATTACACATATCTTTTCTCTTAATACCAGGAAATCCTCTGACCTTGACGAGATCACATCAATTGTTCTCAAAAAATGAGTACCAGAACTTGCTCCTGTCCTGACTGGTCTGTTTCAGACATCTTACAATAGAGAACCCTGGGAATCGAACCCAGTACCCTTGGATCCAGCGGCATACTTTCCCAGCACTGGATCACTGAGGTTTTTTGACAATAATTGTAAAATATCTTTTGCAGCAGTTGGATACAATAATCGAAAATATATAACTCTATAACACTAAAAGTAGATCTCGTAAGTTTATAAAACAACTGTCATTATACACCTTGTCCTATTTTCGAATAAAGTTTTTGTGTTATCTTCTAAAAAAGCAGGAGTTGGATTAATTTTAATTCAAAATACTATATTACAGAACAAACAAAAAAGGTACGAAAGATGCTCTCTTCTCTTAATACCAGGAAAGCCCCTGGCCTTGACGAGATCACAGCAATTGTTCTCAAAAGATGCGCACCAGAACTTGCTCCTGTCCTGACCTGTCTGTTTCAGACATCTTACAATAGAGGCATATTCCCTAGTAACTGGAAAACAGCTCGAGTACAACCCGTCCCAAAGAAAGGATCCAAAGCGCTTTCTAGCAACTACAGGCCTAGTTCTCTCCTTTCAGTCGTCTCTAAAGTGATGGAAAAGTATATAAACACCGAATTACTAAAATTTCTTAAAAAACACAGTCTAATCCATGACAGGCAGTATGGATTCCGTCAGCGCAGACCAACTGCCGACCTCCTTTCCTTTGTCACCCATTCTTGGAACAAGTCTATGGAACTACACGGTGAAACCCAGATTGTCACTCTAGACATATACAAAGCATTCGACCAGGTCTGGCACGCAGCGCTGCTTAATAAACTACCGGCCTATGGCCTACCACCAAAACTCTGTACGTGGACAGCAAATTTCCTCTCCAACCGGAGCATTTCTGTTGTCGTTCATTCCTCTAAACTGTATCCAATTAATGCAGGAGTTCCTCAAGGTTCAGCTTTAGCCCCTACTTTGTTTCTTCTCCACATCAATGACCTCCTCTCTAGCACACCCAACCCGTTCACAGTTACGCGGACGACAGCACCCTCCATTCAAATATACAATATTCTAAGCCTGTCTCTTTAGCCCAATTAGATGAGGATTGCAGACTCATGGAGGTTCTGTCTCCGTGGATCTCCAAAAAATATTAGACTGGGGAAGTAGAAATCTTGTACAATTCAACCCCACCAAATCACAGTCTTGCTTTCTTTCTCATAAGAGATACACCAGCCCTAGACCCATCACAATAAACAACCAAGTTATTCAAAGTAATGAGTCCTTTTCACCTGTTGGCATTTCTGTGGATCGAAATCTCAATTGGCACCTACATGTCACATCAATTGCAGAAGCGGCTGCTAAGAAATTAGGGCTCGCAAATACTTTTCACCAGCTTATCTCTATACCTTATATACTTCACAAATAATACCAAACCTCGAATACTGCTCCTACATCTGGGGTGCCGCTGCCTCTTCTACACTAGCTATCCTGGACTCCATTCAGAAGAGAGCTATACGTCTCATCGGTGACCCTACCCTCACCCAAAGGCTGCTATCCCTTGTCCACCGACGTGCCGTTAGTGACCTCTCTCTTTTATAGATGCACGGGCACTGCTTAGAGGAGCTTTCTTTCATAGTTTCTCCATCTGCTGTCCCCAACAGATCTACCAGGGGAACAGAGAGAATGCACCCTTTTACTGTCCAGGCCACCAGACATAGAACATCTTGTTATGCCCGCTCTTTTGTCCCGAGGACTTGCAAGTTGTGGAATTCCTTGCCGGCACATATTTTTCCTTCTCCCCCGAACCTCCAAACGTTTAAGTCCAGAATTAACAAGTTGCCACTTTCCTCCTTGTCGACACCCACGGTACGATAGTATTTAGGCTGTAAGCCCTCGTGGTGTGTTGTTGAAATTAAATATATATATATATATATATATATATATATATATATATATATATATATATATATATATATATATATATATATATATATATATATATATATGTGTGTGTGTGTGTGTGTGTGTGTGTGTGTGTGTGTGTGTGTGTGTGTGTGTGTGTGTGTGTAGTTGCATTCGCTTGTGTTGTTGAAATTAAATATATATATATATATATATATATATATATATATATATATATATATGTGTGTGTGTGTGTGTGTGTGTGTGTGTGTGTGTGTGTGTGTGTGTGTGTGTGTGTGTGTGTGTGTGTGTGTGTGTAGTTGCATTCGCTTTAGCACAAGCCTGATATAGTTTTAGTAGTTCTTAGGATATTGACATTTGTTGACTAACAAGTGTAAACTATTTGCTTGATATGATCCCGTAGAAAGAAATGTAGAGGGTCGAATCAGGGGAACTAACTGGCCACCTTATATGTGCTATACTAACAATACATTTATTAGGGAATCTCTCATTCAAGTAATTTGTAACAGTTCTCTTGTGTGGTGGCGTACCGTCGTCTTGTTTAGAAATGGGTTTGTTTCACCCAATATGGACTTTCTACTGACCAGTACTGATAATTGTGGTGATTTATCATCTGATTGTTGTGAAATCTCGATTCATCACCCCATCAGATTTTCTCTAATAACGTATGATCCTCTGAAATAATAGCTCGTAGATGGGAAATAAATTCCAACCTTCGTTCGTAGTCTATGGGAGAAACTGCTTGAACAATACATACTTTGTAAGGATGGTATTTTTTTGATTTGAGAATCCTATGTACACTGCACTTGATAATTCGAATTTCTAGAGAAATCTCTCTGACAGAAGCTTTTGGTTTCAAATTTGTGTACGCTAGTACGTTTATCAAAACTTCTTCAGTTATTGCAGGTGCCTTAGTATGGGACTGTTGTATCCATCTCGGGAATTAACCTGTCCGAATTTTTGCCCCAATTAAGTGAAAGGTGGCAGGCTGCTTGTATTCTACAATCTGGAAACTGTTGTTGGTATCATCCTTCCTTGATGCCCCTTCCTATGACACTCACCATATACAAGTAACATGCCAAAATATTCATTTGGTGTGAAAGTAAAAGCGATTGTGTTATGAGACACTACCTCCAAAAGTAATTAATTGTCAACAGTGATTCATGTGGCAAATATTATTTTGACAAAACAAAGCGATCTAAATAGCCTGTACGAGTAACACAGAATCAAATATATGATAAGTGTGATCTTCAATTTATTGAAAACGGTCAGGCTTAGGTATAGGATATAGTACACAAAAAGTGTGTACAATTATTAGTAGGTTTTAAAAATGTTGAAATATACAGGGTATTTGACATAACAAAATTCATGGTTACTTATACTTTTATCCAGTGCCTGCCAGATAAAATTTTTACAATATTTCGTAGATAACTTTTTAAAATTTTGTCATAAAAAATAAACTTAAAGTACCTAAGGTGTGTACATTTTTATTACATTTACACAAAACTAAATGTGTTTCAAGTGCTACATAATCTTAAACACCTTTTTCGTTATCATAATGCATTTACTTCGCCAGTGTTTTTTTTACGAAATCATGAATGAGACATAAAAGAATATATATATATATATATATATATATATATATATATATATATATATATATATATATATATATATATATATATATATATAGTTTATAGTTTATTGTGACAATAATAGTACAAAGCGCCTTACAAATAAGTATTTTACTTGTGCTTCTAAACAGCGCAATTTAGTCAGTTTTTATCCAAACGTTGATACTTCCAAAGTTTCCCGTCATACAATTATAATTTAAGCAAATTACGTATCATAATAGGTTTATTGAGGCGACAAAGAGGAAGAGAAAAGGAATGGAAATACCGCGTACTCACACAAAAAAAAATGTGTGAGTGAGATTCTGGCCGACAAGGAGTGCTAAACTGTAGGATTACCGAGGTCGGTTTCAATGCTTATATATATATATATATATATATATATATATATATATATATATATATACATATGTGTGTGTGTGTGTGTGTGTGTGTGTGTGTGTGTGTGTGTGTGTGTGTGTGTGTGTGTGTGTGTGTGTGTGTGTGTGTGTGTGTGTGTAGTTGCATTCGCTTTAGCACAAGCCTGATATAGTTTTAGTAGTTCTTAGGATATTGACATTTGTTGACTAACAAGTGTAAACTATTTGCTTGATATGATCCCGTAGAAAGAAATGTAGAGGGTCGAATCAGGGGAACTAACTGGCCACCTTATATGTGCTATACTAACAATACATTTATTAGGGAATCTCTCATTCAAGTAATTTGTAACAGTTCTCTTGTGTGGTGGCGTACCGTCGTCTTGTTTAGAAATGGGTTTGTTTCACCCAATATGGACTTTCTACTGACCAGTACTGATAATTGTGGTGATTTATCATCTGATTGTTGTGAAATCTCGATTCATCACCCCATCAGATTTTCTCTAATAACGTATGATCCTCTGAAATAATAGCTCGTAGATGGGAAATAAATTCCAACCTTCGTTCGTAGTCTATGGGAGAAACTGCTTGAACAATACATACTTTGTAAGGATGGTATTTTTTTGATTTGAGAATCCTATGTACACTGCACTTGATAATTCGAATTTCTAGAGAAATCTCTCTGACAGACGCTTTTGGTTTCAAATTTGTGTACGCTAGTACGTTTATCAAAACTTCTTCAGTTATTGCAGGTGCCTTAGTATGGGACTGTTGTATCCATCTCGGGAATTAACCTGTCCGAATTTTTGCCCCAATTAAGTGAAAGGTGGCAGGCTGCTTGTATTCTACAATCTGGAAACTGTTGTTGGTATCATCCTTCCTTGATGCCCCTTCCTATGACACTCACCATATACAAGTAACATGCCAAAATATTCATTTGGTGTGAAAGTAAAAGCGATTGTGTTATGAGACACTACCTCCAAAAGTAATTAATTGTCAACAGTGATTCATGTGGCAAATATTATTTTGACAAAACAAAGCGATCTAAATAGCCTGTACGAGTAACACAGAATCAAATATATGATAAGTGTGATCTTCAATTTATTGAAAACGGTCAGGCTTAGGTATAGGATATAGTACACAAAAAGTGTGTACAATTATTAGTAGGTTTTAAAAATGTTGAAATATACAGGGTATTTGACATAACAAAATTCATGGTTACTTATACTTTTATCCAGTGCCTGCCAGATAAAATTTTTACAATATTTCGTAGATAACTTTTTAAAATTTTGTCATAAAAAATAAACTTAAAGTACCTAAGGTGTGTACATTTTTATTACATTTACACAAAACTAAATGTGTTTCAAGTGCTACATAATCTTAAACACCTTTTTCGTTATCATAATGCATTTACTTCGCCAGTGTTTTTTTTACGAAATCATGAATGAGACATAAAAGAATATATATATATATATATATATATATATATATATATATATATATATATATATATATATAGTTTATAGTTTATTGTGACAATAATAGTACAAAGCGCCTTACAAATAAGTATTTTACTTGTGCTTCTAAACAGCGCAATTTAGTCAGTTTTTATCCAAACGTTGATACTTCCAAAGTTTCCCGTCATACAATTATAATTTAAGCAAATTACGTATCATAATAGGTTTATTGAGGCGACAAAGAGGAAGAGAAAAGGAATGGAAATACCGCGTACTCACACAAAAAAAATTGTGTGAGTGAGATTCTGGCCGACAAGGAGTGCTAAACTGTAGGATTACCGAGGTCGGTTTCAATGCTTATATATATATATATATATATATATATATATATATATATATATATATATATATATATATATATATATATATTCATGAACTACGCTACATATTGCTGCCGCACTCATCATACTCTCCCGACCTGGCTCTCTGCGACTTCTTTTTGTTCCCCCAACAGGAAAACAATGATGTGGGGAGAAAATATTTAGCTCAAACGAGGAGGTTATCGCCCAGACAGGAAGTTATTTTGAAGTGTTTCACATATCAAATGTTTTGGAGGGGAGAAAAAGCAGAAACGTTGGGAAAAGTGTATCGACCTAAAAAGAGATGACGTTTCAAAACATTTGAAAAATGTTAAAAACTTGCGTCTTCATTCCTTACACGAATATTTGTTGATCGACCCTTGTAAGCACCTTTATGATCTCGTATTTTGCATAAGATTATAATAAAGAATGTTTACTGTTCTTTCACAGCAAAGTTATACTTTATATGGTGCTGCCAATTATTTTTTTGGTAAATTTCCTGTTAATATATGTTGTATATGAGAGCCAGTATTGGAACAGAATATAAAGAACATAATATATGGAATGAAACATGGATTTTTCTAGGGGAAATGTGTTGCTGTCTAAAGCAGCTGAATATGTTTATGAAGACTAGCGACTAGGATGGCAGAGGGGCTTTTTTGCTTTATTATTTATTAACTAGGGTGTTGCACAGGCTGTATATCATATCTCTTTGTGCTTCTATAAAAATTATAATATCTGATATGGTTTTCAATAGAGACAAAAAATTTCAGCGCTATGGAAATGAAAATGTGATTTGAGCATACCTATATTTTTATCAAAGCCTGTTTGTGACAATTGAAAGAAATGTGGTCAAACATAATATTATGCCTAACAGTATTCGTGGAAAGAGAGAATTTTAAAATAGGTAATTTTTTGTAATATGTGGTTTAATGGACTACTTGGTACTAACGTTTAGGAAATTCTTAGGTAATTCTAGAACGCTAATAATATTTGACCTATATATATATATATATATATATATATATATATATATATATATATATATATATATATATATATATATATATATATATATAATACGTATGTAATTACCAGGTACTAAACGTGTTTTATTTGAGTTAAAGTAGTTTTACATTAGTTTTCAGTTTCTACACCCTGTTCCTGTTTGTGCCTTAGTTTGGACATCAAGTTTAAGGTAATTTATTTTATAGTTAATAGATAATACGTCGTTCTCTAGCGAGATCTACATTTACATACCATGTTAGCATTAGCTATATGTCGACATTTATCATTCACTTATCATAATTTTACTTTCATTTTAACCTATATTTTTTTAATTGACTTTGGAGCAACATATAAACATATAAAAATCCAGCTGAACCTTGGACGTGGGTTCCAGGGGCCCTAGTTCGCTATCATTTGAAACAAATTTCCGAAAGTCTCACCATTGTTACCTCTCTATTAGTGGACTTTCTTAATAAAAAGTCAAGTTACATATGCTTGCAAAATGGCATGGTAAATGCTGCAAAGAGATAAAGCGGCAAAGAAATTTTCTGCAAGAAAATATTTATTTCATCGAGTAACAGATGTCAGATAAGCAAAGCTAACGTGAAAGAAAAATGCCGGTTTCATTTCTTTTTAGATTTCATTAATTTGTCATATGTTTGTCGGATACACACCATCAGCCACATGTACATTGAGCAGCGATATTAACAAGAGTGAGATAAACGCAGAAGCTTCATTTTTACTTCACTTATGCATAGAAGAATACATCACGGTCACAAATATACCTTTAACTCTTCTGAGTTTAATTTAATGTTTTGCAATGAATTTAAAGCAGTCTGACCAGTGATACACAGCAGACTTGGATGTGCCAAATCTCCGAGTACTAATGTCAACGAAACTAACCTTTGTCTTACAGGTTATTTACAGTCGTTTTACGTTACTTACTATCTTAATATTTTTTTGTATCCATTATGTGTTTTAAGAAAACTTATTTGAATTGTAAGCTGGCAACACCGCCTCTTCCTAAATACGCGGCGGTGTTCCCTTTTGATGTTGGTCCGGATAAAGGGAGGGACAAGGGTAGCCCAGCAGTGCGCGATGGGCTAGAAAAAGAAACTGGACACATTCCAAGTAGCATCGCACCGCGACGCATATACATTTACATACCCAAGACGATGTCCAGTTTACTTCAATAACTCTTAATTTAAATATTTTTAAATTTTATTACATCAGAAGCGGGATATATATTTGTGTGCTTTGCAAAAAGAGATGTTTATACAACCGTTTGAAATTTTTCGCGCAGTCGTTTCAAGTGACAGAGAAAGTATGGGTCCATCCATGTTCATCCCAACGATCGTCTCACCATGTTATTAGAAAGCGACAGACACATTAAGTGATACCTGTGATGGTTTCTCTGACCAGATGCATATACGTCTAGCAAGGTTTTATTTCGAGTGAAAGTATCCACTGCTAAACAACATCCTGAGAACCATGGGGCACGGTTGTGCTTGATTAGACAGCTACGTAAAAAAAGTGATTCATCAAATAGGGCGAATCAGACAGTAAAGAGGAGACATTTAACTCAGCGAGTACAATGATTTGACAGTTTCAACAAAGGTTGTTGGCGAGCCTGTAAATGGAGCCAGCCATCAAAAGGAAGGACACTGTTCACAATTTCAAAAGTTTTTTGTAATGGGCCTATAGGGTTTAGGGTATTTCAGGTTTTACAGATCCTAGGATCCTGCAGGTAAATGTGATTAGGTTAACAAAAAAAGAACAATGCATCACGGTCGTATGGAAAGAAGGGTCTTACCTCTAATGCCGCCGGGTTGGTGAGTACAAAACCAGGTTCAGGTTGATTCTGAACGCTTAGATGTGGTCGCAGCAGTTTTAGTAAAGATCACAGATTTTGCAGCATGTTGGGCGCTGGCGACCAAGGTCTGAACTGGCGGTTATTCGAGTCCGCTGCGCTACTCATTAGTTTTAAGGGGCTAGTTGTGATCCAAGTCCACCTAGATTAAGAGAGGCATGAAAAAACACACGTGCATGATAGTAATAAAGGTAGTTATGAATTTGTAGTAAAGTATGTGGTGTTTTTATGGATTTCCTATTTCTTTAATATATTTAGGTACAGTGCAGGATGGCGACTATTTTGTGTTTAGACCAATGTTGTGGTGTTGTTGTAATTGCCTTCTCTCAGACAACGTGAATTTTACAGTTACATCGGTGGACCTCCTAAGCTCAGGTTTTCCGAATGTAAGCTGGCACCACCTCTTTTTTCTAAACACGCAGCCGGTGGTGTTCCCTGTGGTTGTTGGTCCTGATGGAAGAAGGGGAAAGAACAGCCCAGCAGTACGTGATAGGCTAGAGAGAGGGTACATTCTAAGCAGTATCGAACCGCAACTCGTCTACATGTACATACCTAAGAATTAGTATTCCATTACGATGTCCAGTTTACCTAAGTAAACCTTTTATTTAGACATTTTTCAATTTTCCTACAGAATGTCAAATATCATTTTCCATAACCACTTTTGAATAAAACGTTTCCCATTTATCTATTTTCTTAATATTGTGGCACGATTTTTAATAAACACCGATTATATCTTTTTTGTTCACGCAGATTATTTTTTGTTTAAGATTTGTTACTTAGCTGTGTGGAGACAAAGGTCTCTGTTCTAAGAAACATATTCAGTTTACCATTACTTGTTTAAAGACTACATACTTTCACAAACAAACACCACTTCTACCGTTGGTATTTGAGATATTTGTTTGCCTTGAGACCCGTTCGTTTCTTAAATGCTTCATTTGTGTTAAAAAAGAAACAGTAATAAAAATTCCATTCCTATTACATAGACTTAAAAGTCACTCATACAATTTACACATACCTTCTCGTGCTCTCTAAGAGAGGGTGGGCATATTTCTATTTTAACATCTGTATACTGGAATTTCGAGTTCTTCTGTAGCTTCACCAAGTGAAAGCAAGGACAATGAGAAACGGAAATTAGTTTTTTAAACGTGTAATGAAAACGTTGAATTCATTGAAAACGGCATGTCTGAGAAAAAGATAGATTCGGTGAGTTGCTAAGTATTCATTTTTGAGCATTCTTAGCAGATAAATTTTTGCTTGTTTGTTAGAAACCTTAAGTGATCAATGTCCTTCGTATCCTATCTATTGAAAACTGAGTTGTCGATTTTAAAAGAAGACAATCGAATATCAAACATGAGCACTGTTGTTGAAGGCCAATTTCTCAGACCACTACAATATTGATTCTCTACATGAAATTATCTTAGGAAATCGACGAATTGGGCTAATAGTCCAGGGAATCGAGACATATAACCTTCGAAAGGTCAAGTAGTTCAAATTTTTTGATATGCCATATAAGTCGTTTCCGTGGGTTACAATCTAAGTTTTCGATCTTCTACCCCCTGTGCGTTCGCAGTGGCGTATCAAAAACCTTTCGCGTTAAGAAATTCCGGATTTTTGTGTGTGTGTGTGTGACAAAACAGCTTTGGTATGGCTTCAGACGATCCCGGATTTTTGTGCTTTGTGTAGCGGTAAGTATAATAGCAAACAACTTTCTTTCTACAAAACCAAGCAACTTTACTAAAAAATAAAATTTCGGGACGTAGGAAGTACGTTATTATAGTGAATTTTCATAAAAGTTTTATACTATTAGTAAGGCATATTACTAAAAGTAATACTTTCAATTTAAACAGAAGATCGGGTTTAGAGGTCCTAATACAAGCTATTTGTCTCTCTTTCTATTATCATAAAAAATATTCAAATCTTGTGTGCTAGCTCATTTTAAGAAAAAAACTTCGAGTGTCTAAAACTAAATTTTCTACGACGCTAGGAAATTAAAATTTGGTGAATCTAGGTATTTAAAAGAAACTTGTATTGCAAATTTCATTATGGTAACAACAGCTTATCAGAAGGAAACTTAACTCATATCCAAGAAGTCAAATAACTTTTTTCCCTTAGGGCTCGTCCGCGTTATTGCCGCCCCGATAGCACCACAGCCTTTGGCCTATTGTAAATGCCCTTTGTCTTTCCTACATCAATGGTCATTCCAAAATCATTGTGCCTTGAACTAGTCTGCACAGCGATTGGCAGGGTGAAGTTTTATACTGCTTTGTCTCCGGTCTAGGCTGTCCGTATATCAGTTGTCTTTTGCGTTACAGAGCTTTACACACTCACAAGATGTGCTGGGCTGATTCCTCCCCCTCGTCGTGGAGTTTGTGTGTCAGGTCGCCCTCGAACCGCCCCATTTTATGCAGGTGTTTGTTGACAGCCATGTGTTCCGTCATGAGTCCTGTTAGGTTCCTGAGCTGTCCTCTGCTAAGATTTAACAGCTCCGCAGCTCTTTTTGAACTGGGATCCCCAATTCGTGTCTTCCCATGTCTGAGCCCTGGATAATCTGCCCAGTATTCCTTATGCTGGTCCCTGACCCAGGACTTGATGGTTCCCCTGGCCGTGCCTTTAGATACGCCCGGGACCGGTTCTGGTCCCATAAATGGTTCTGCTGATCCTCTCTTCGCGAGACGGTCAGCTTCTTCACTGCTTTGACCCCCCGAGTAACCCGGTACCCAGATGAGGGTGACCTCATTCTGCCCAGCCAGGTCGCTTGACGTTAAGATTAGGGATGATACAGAAATGGGTGCCAAAGATAACAATTAAGAGGCAAGTTACTCATCCAACAAATGAATTGTTTCATTATGCAAAGGTCTTAGATATTAAGTAGTTGCTCTGCCACTAACCTCTAGAGCATACATTTAGAAATACTGGATGAGTTGCAGATCATTCGTTCAGTACTCGTCATAAAGTATACACCATAGAGGTGCCAAGATCAGAAAAAAATAATTTAAAAACGGTGCTGCCTGTACCAAGCTCCTCCCATATACAAGCACTTACCTGGCGAAATAGACGAATGCAATCTAAAACTAAACGCAATAAAGTAACTTATCATTGGATTTTCCTTGGTATGCCCATTTTTTTTGTTCCCGATAGCACTTTGTATGCCCATAATCGATACCGGAATACGATGTAAACTAATGACATTTCTAGACTCAGCAATTCCGTTATAATAGTGAATTTTGACAAGAATTTTAGACTATTAGTACGGCGTATTACTAAAAGTAATACTTTTAATTTAAACAAACGTCGAATATCGGGTTTAGAGGTCATATTACAAGCTTGTTTGAAGAATTTCTCTCTATTATCATACAAAATTTTCAAATGTTGTGTTATACCTTTTTTTAATGAAAAAACTTTGAATGCTCAAAGCTCATTAAAATTTGGTTAGATTCACCAGATTCACGGTACTGTAAGTCTCGTTAAGAAAAACTTGTATTACATATTTCATTAAAGCAACAAAAGCTTCTCAGAAAGAAAGGAAGAAGTCAATTCATTATTCAAATAACTTACCTACTTGAACAACTAATCAACGAATATTAGCGTTAATATTCTTATTCTTAGATTTCCATACAATCACTTATTATTTAACCTCAAAACAGAACTGCCAAATCATGATAAATAAACAAAACACGTCATTAGTCTTTAGTTTCCAAATTTAAAAGCATAATATACGTACAGCTTGTTATCTCTATTTCAATCACAACCATTCACCACTTAACCTTAAAACAGAACTGTCCAACCATAATAAACAAAGAAAACACCTTATTATTTTTTAGTTTCCAATTTTAAAAGCCATATACAATAATTTACTTTTAACCTCAAAACAGAACTGTCATAATAAATACTCAAAACATACTATGCCATCTGGTTTTTACTTTCAAGTAGCTGATACAAAACTTCCTTATTTTCCCCTACAAATCCGCACATTCCGTCATTAGGGTGGGATCGCCACAGTTAGGATGTAAACGTTATCGTTGCATTATGCCTGTGGTATATGTATCAATCGCCCCGTGGCAGGCGACTACGTCTTTGTCTAGCATCATACTTTAACCACTTAAGTTGTTTCAATGCATGTCTTTTAGATTTTATTTTTAATTTGGAAAAACAGAAAATTTTTTGGGCCAATTAAAAAAAAATCAGAACAGAGGTTTATTGACTTCATCTATACCCATATGTAAAGTCTCATTCCAGTTACTTTTCCACTTTCATAAATAGGGCGTATGAAAAAAAAATGTTTTGGTACCTTTTTGTAAAATTATGTCCGTTATAGCTGATTTACAAGCTCGTCCGTGATATTAAGAAAAAGAAGATATGTGCCAAGTTTTGTTTAAATCAGTTGAGCATTTTTTGAGTTATCGCTCGGATACATACATACATACATATATATATATATATATATATATATATATATATATATATATATATATATATATATATATATATATATATATATATATATATAAACATATAAAAATTCTAACGGACCTTGGATATTGGTTCTAGGGGCGCTAATTTAAAAAAAATCTTTCCGAAAGTCTCACCATCGTCACCTCTCTATTAGTGAATTTTCTTAATGAAAATTCACTAATACGCTCCAGTATAGACATTATAATCATGGCATTGTTAATGAAAAGAAACATATTTTAATAACAGTGATACCAATAAAACTTACAATTCAGAAAACCTATAATTTACTACGTTTAGTTCTGTTTGGTCAGTTATTTCCCCCTCGACCTCTTCAATTAAGAGCTCAGTTGGCTCGTCTTCTTTATTATCATCAACTATGATGTCGGCTGTATTATTATAGGTTTCCCCACAAAAATTTTACAAATTATAGAACACTTGAGACCACCCTTTTTGCACTGCGCGCCTTTGTGCGAATTTTTTTGTACTGACAATAATGTAGTTTAGAATTGACTGAGGTGCCGGATCCCCGGTGGTTTCAATAGGAACAAGTCCTTTACTATCCTTTTTCCATCCTCAATCCAGAGGGTCTTTAGGTTGGTACATAACAGCATCTTATGAAGGTGACAGCTTTAAAAGATTTAACCTGCTGCCAGTAGTAGTAGACCTGGAAAATAGCTTGTACTCCAAAGCATCTTATGTTGTTTCCCTGTTACCACAATATAGAGTGATAAGTATATGCTCTTCTGCCTCAGTGATGGTTGAAACACTGGTGTTTGGATCCATGCAGATCGCTGCAAGTCCATGCAGCACAGTTGTTCTGAAACAAAGTGCAGAATCTGGTTTTACCAATCCAAACAAGGACGACGTGGTATCACACCTACTCAGCCGTGAAGAAGAAATAGATTTCTAGAAGTTAAGTAGTTGTAGGATGATGTGGAAAACCTGCAACACCCAAACCCCTCTTCAGGAATTTCTCCTGTGGGCCTTGAGCCATTGTTGACCCATCGAAGATGACATCATTTCAAACATTCGTTTGACCTGAACCTTTCAGCGCACTTGGTACCTCTCACCTCAGGATCAAGCACATAGCAATCAAAAATTACGACGTGGTCCCATAGTGGTCACGAACGATTTTCACGTATCTTTCACAGACTTCATGGTAACTGCTGATTCGATTCCATATATCTTTGTGTAGGAGGAATCTACCGTTTATAACCACTGTTTGGTTTAGTGGAAGCGTGGTTGTGTTTGATAATGTTAAAAACGCCGAATACAGAGATGATTTTGTACCCTTGCTCATCCCGTTCTCTGAAAACAGAGAGAGTAGATAAGAAGCCAGTTCATATTTGAAAAAAGTCCGGATGCAGCAATTGCGTTATGGTGGTGAATTTTTATAGAAATCATCTGGCACCAACATTTTTTCATTAAATGCTTATACTTTTTTTTTCTTTTAGCCTAGAGATCTAGATTTTGACACATACCTTTTATAAAGCTTACCTAATTACTAAATTTGGTTACAATACATTTTTTATTTTCGGAGATAACAACTTTTTCCGAAAGAAAACCGAATATTTCTTCGGAAAACCTGGTTCGATTTTCATGGTTAACGATTATTATGAAGAGAAGGTACCTGCCAAATTTTATTAAATGGTCCATTATTTTTTGAGTTATCGGTATATATATATATATATATATATATATATATATATATATATATATATATATATATATATATATATATATATATATATATATAGTCTGGACGCAGCAAGTGCGTTATAGTAGTGAATGAATTTTAAATGTTTTTAATAACAAATATGTATTTCCTAATGAAAGCAGGCATTAAGTTTGGGTACCAGTATAACCGATGTAGTAAAAACAATCTACCGTATTTCATCAAAATAACTTTATTGTTTAAAAAAGTACAAAAATTTTGCGAAAATAAACTTAAAATGTTCTCGGAAGAACTGGTCCGATTATCCTGGCGAACTTCTTTAAGCTATTTATCCACCTACCAAGATAATATTCACAATAAGTTTTTCGACAAAATTTAATAGCGAATATGCATTTTTTAAATGAAAGCAGGCATCAAATTTGGTTACCAGTATAACCTATATAGTAGAAACAATGTACCATATTTCATCAAAATAACTTTATTGTTCGAAAATGTACAAACATTTTTCTAAAATAAACTTAAAATGTAAATTGAGCTATTCAAATTTGAAGGTTTGCTACCATAATGCACTTGCTGCGTCCCGAATTCCTTTTCTCACAGACATGCATTATATTTCAATGGAATATGCAAAATGCAATAATATAAGGCGGGTTCGATGAAAAGAGGAAATTGGTATCACCAAAGACTTATGGGGCCAGCCTGTGATTATAAAAATAATTTTATAAGATGCAGCTAGAGGCACCCTATAACTAACGCATAAAATTTTTTCTCGTATCTTTTATAATAACGGATATATTGAGGTTTACCTAAAAAATGCGTCACCCTGTATATATGAGAAAAAGTTCGGGACGCAGCAAGTGCGTTATGGTAGCGAATTTTTATTAAATGTTTCAAATTTGAATAACTTATTTTTCTATAAACCTAGAAAGTTGATTTTTGGTACGCGCTAGGGTCTTTCCCAAGGCAACATACCCACCAAACTTCATCGAAATCGCCATGTAATTTCCGGAGATAAAAAAAAAACTCAAAATTTTCCCGGAAAACCTTGTCGGATTTTCCTGGGTAACGAACTCGTCCAAGCTATTGGTAAAAGAAAGGTACTTGCCGAGTTTCATCAAAATCGGTTAATTAGTTTTTGAGTTATCGGTCATGGGGCATTCCACGCCAAATCGGACAGTTTTACAACTTTGGATTTTTGATGTCCTCAATTTTTTGACATTTTTTAGTACCCGTCGAAAAACCCTTCCTGGAAAAATTTTAGATTTTCTGGTAACCGATTCAAAAGATATCGGATTTTCTAAAAAATTGCGGTTTTTACAGTTTTCTGCTCATAACTTCTTTAATAATGGTCCAAAGTGGAACTTTTTTCTTTCAAAACGTTTATTATTTTATTTACTTTGCACATAAAAATATAAAAAAATATGCCAAGTGTTTTTTTATGCGATTTTTGAACTTCAAAATTTTAATCGCATTTTTAAAACGGTTTGTACTCTTTGATTTTTTTTTGAAAATTGTCGATGTCAAATTTCTATTAATTCTAAAAATTTTAAGCCCTGGTTGATAGTGGGGTTCGGGCAAGTACTATTTTTTTCGATTTTTGAAAATTTGAAAATATTTTTTTGTTATTAACGATTATTAAAACCACTTTTTGTTACTGTGTCGGATTTTAGAGTTTTGCTTTATTGAGATCTGCACATTGTGTACTTGCTGGATCGAGTGGTATACATACTATTTGTGTCTGTGCTATTCCCAGAATATCAAACTTATGATCTTAGATAAATATTTAAAAAAACTCTCTATTCTTATTGTAAGCTTAAATAATATTATTTTGTGACAGGTTCTAATTTAGCAGCAATAACCCATGATCAAACAGTGCCTTTACTACAATATAGTGACTGCTTCAAACTCATTTTATGCGCTCATCCCTCATCTGATTGCTATTTTTGGCTATGTATGATGTGCCCAGGAATCGATGTCCTTTAAAATTTTATTAGATACCTTATTTAATGAAAATGTTGTTTAAAAGATTACATATAAATATTGAATATCGAACCTTCGATGCAGTCTTTATACACTCATTAAAAGGTCATCAGAATTTGTTGATATGTTTTGTACCCATGTCGTCAATCTTTTAACACATGACTTTGTTGCCAAAGAACAATCTGCATTCCTTAGAATAACTAAAGAATTATTGAAAGATGATGAAGATGTAGTGATCTGTGATTTTGCTGAAAACTACGCATTTGGGATTCAGAATGGAGCACCAGGATTTCACTGGAATAACAATCAAGCGACGATGTTCCCGGTAGTAATTTATTACAAACAGAATAATGAACTTGGGTCATAGTAATATTTTTTTACGTCTGACTAAAGTGTACACACTGTGCATCATAGACACAGTAGACTGCAGATGGCAGATAAATGAAAATCGCTTACCTCGCTACTACTTGCCTGTGATTGAAAAGGCAATATAAAATCGTCATATTGATACATTTTTAGTGTGGCAAAATGATCACTAAAGTTACGACCTTATTATGACTCATCTTGCATGAGAATACGTAAATCAGTACTTTATTGCTATAATTGATCAGTGCTTACGACGGCATATTGATATCTAGTTAGCCCGGGTACTTTCCATGTAATATGGAATTTAGCTGCTATCATAACAACTATGATGATTTCTAAATGAGTTGTCAAAGTTGGCATCAGAGGTCGGATAACCAAATTGTTAATTCCCTACAACAGAATATCTCAAAAAAAAGCTGTTTAGATCAGTTACTAAGTAATTATTTTCTCTGCCAGCTAAACTGCAAACCAGGAAAATTGGTTGGCCACTTTAAGGTCCTGGAAACAATTCCATTGGGGTCGCTCGCTAAACCGTCAGAGCAAATTGCCATCTAAACTGGACTATATAGTTCTATTTGAGGTCGTCATAAATGACCACCAGGCATAGACAGAGCCAGTGAAAGGCTAAAAATAACTTGTCTATATGGCATACAGACGGATCTAAGCAAATGAGGGGAACATGACTGGGAATAAGAGGACCTAACGTTAGATTCGCTACGTACCTAGTAAAAACTTCCACCATCTTCCAAACAAACATGCTTGCTATGGATCTGTGTACAAGAGTGCATACAAAGCGGACTCAAAAATACGGGGACTTATATCCTTTCAGACAGTCGGGCAGTATTTGATACTCTCAAATCATTTAAAACCGCTTCTAAACGGACCTGTGACTGCAAAAAATTCTTGAAGCAACTGGGTGCAAACAACAAAGCAACTCTGATGCAGATACCAGAACATCAGGCATTGATGGAAATGAGGAGGCCAATAGCCTTAAAAAAGACTCTGAACAACACCATTTTATGGTCTAGAGTCCTATTGTGGCTGCTCAACAAAAAGCCACGTAAAAACGAACTTGACAATTGGAAGACAAACCAAATGCTACCATAAAGGAGGAAAACGCCAGGCTTAAGGCAGCCAAAACAGTTCATCAGCACATCAACAGGGAAGTCTAAACTGTTTCTTGATTTGAACAGGAACGACTTGAGGATAATCACAGGACTTTTCAGGGGCCACTTCCAAGTAAGGAAGCACCTTATCAGATGAGTCAGGTGGACAGTGAAAATTGCATACACTCCACTGAAGCAGCGGAAACAACAGAAAATTTGCTATGCGATTGCATCACTCAGTTCTGCAAAAGGCTAAAATACCCAGAAGAAGTAAGTTTAAAACTCCAGAAAATAAGTACAACAGCTGCACATCTTCTATAAATGTTTGCTTCACATTGCTCATAACGACCTGATAATAAAAAGCTGTCGGAAAAATTGATTCTGAAAGACTTGAACAATGATCAGAAGTGTGCTTGTTTGACAGTGTCAAAAGAAATGTGCCACCGTTTTGAAAAAGATTCCTGAAACTTTTTGGGTCGCCTTGCCACTAGGGCTAACCCCAAAAATTTCGGGTTCAAAATCGACCGACCATTGCTTTAGTTTTCTTGAGACAAAGATGAGATAATTCTGCTAGATTTTCCAAGCAAAGTATAACTGTCGCAAAGGTATACCATTATAGTAAGTTGCTGACTCAATCACGGGAGATAATTCGTAAAAAAATACCACAGAAACACATAGTGTGCTGCTTTTGCAAGACAACGACCCCACTCACAGATCTTTGACTGCACTGCAAACAATATAATCAGTTCTAATTGGTTGACCACCCGCTTTATTCTCCTGGTTTAGCACTATCAGAGGTTTATTCTGAAAGAACAAAGAACGTTTGTAAGTGAAACGATTTTAGGTAAAAAAGAAAGTCGTATGTGCTCTTGAGAAGTGTTTTGAAAACCAGAGTTAATGGTTTTTTTAAGTGCTCCGAATTGCTTTATTAACGTTTTGCTGAATGTGTAAATTTTAGAGAAGATACTGTTGAATAAATATAATGTTGTTAGAAGATTATTGAGTTTTAGTTGTAGGCTAACAACTTTTCGTCTATTACTACGTCCGCGTAATAATAACACATTTTCATTGCTGCACACCAAGCCTTTGTCCTCTGATAGTTAGATTAAATGAGGTATTAACTGTTTCAAATAAATTGTGCTATTGAACTAATTTTACATCAGCTTTCCCATCGAAATTATAGCCGTAATTTAATACAATTTCTTATTTAGCATCAGGTATATAACAAAGCATGAAATACAAAGCGTTATTAACAGAAGTTATATTAAATATTAGCGAGTTTCCTTTGGTGATTTCAAGAGCTGTCAGTATAGTAATACGCTGCAGGGAGCAGGGAGACCATGAGGCCATTACTCCTACACATAGAATTATATATAATGAAACATCATCCGACCATTTGTATTTGCTTTTTCCATTAAGGTCGTTAATTATTGATTGCCATTGTACCAGATATTTGCTATGAAATAATTTGCCCTTTGTCAGAAGCAAATATTATATTTTGTCTGCAATAACTTGTACTGCAATGGTACCTGCTAAAGTATTTATGCTCTAGAAGTTACGTGCCATAAGCTGCATAATACGCTCAGGAAATTTTGACGTAACTATTTGTCTTTGATAAGCGAATTTTGAGAAGAAGACATTTGCCTATAGCGACCTCCTAACTGCAAGATTTTCATTATTGAAAATGCTTCTAATGTTTTATGATCTTTGGAAACATCTAAAACCATTATTCAATACATACATACATATATATATATATATATATATATATATATATATATATATATATATATATATATATATATATATATATATATATATATATATATATATATATATAGTGTGTGTTTCACTTGAAATGGTAACACCTCATTAAAACTTCACTAATGAGGAAATCCCGACTTTTGAATTTTGAAAAAATTCCTTCTAATGAGCACTAATTAAGCCCCCGAGAACACATATCTGAGGTCAGTTTCAATTTTTATATGATATATATATATATATATATATATATATATATATATATATATATATATATATATATATATCACACGGATAACACAATGATGGGCCGATTTTGATTAAATTTAGTGAGTACCTTCGTTTTGCAAGTGTCTTGGATAAGTTCGTTAGCCAGTCGGATTCCCCCGGCCAGTGTCAATTCTGAGCTGACCTTAAATGTATGGAATTTCGACCTCGAGATTATAATGCATGTTTGTAAGAAAATAAATTTGGGACTCAGCAAGTGAGTTATGGTAGTGAATTTTTATTACATGCTTCAAATTTGAATAGCTCAATTTGCTATAAAGGTTCGTTGACCAGGAAACTAGTTTATGTTCAAAAAATGTTTGTACATTTTCAAACAATAAAGTTATTTTGATGATATATGGTACATTGTTTCTACTATATAGGTTATACTGGTAACCAAATGTAATGCCTGCTTTCTTTAAAAAAACCATATTTGCTATTTAAAACATTTGTATAAAAACTCACTATCATAACGCACTTGCTGCGTCCAGACTTTTTATTTTTAGGGTAATTTAAAAAAACTTTAATTCTGTATGTAAAGCCTGCGGAGCTTTTTTGAAGGTGTGAACTACATTATAGCCTTAGTAAAGAAAGAGGCTTCTTTGATCAAAAATTGTCGTAAAAAATTGGAAAAACATTATTAAGCATTTAAAAATAATTTAATTGAAAAAATGTCTTAGAAATCACCCCACAACCCCAAATCCCAAGTTTGGTTGAACACAAAATTTACCCACAAAAATGTTCAAGATCCTAATTATGAAATTAAATATTCTTCTCGCCAGAGGCCATCATTTGTAAGTAATATGAGGTCTGTCACATGAAGCATTGATAATTGGTCACACTCCTAATAAACTCTATAATAGTGGTGGTTTTTATTAATTATGGTTCAAAAAGTTTATTTTAGCCGAAAACTGGAAATGTTCAGACTTGTAATAATGTGCGTTCAACAAAAGAAGCTGTGCGTGAATTCCTTGAAAGGCATCCTGGTCGCCATACGATAAATAAGACTGGCTTAAAGTAAATCAACTTTTCAATAATGCTGGAAATGTAACTAACCAAAAAACATGGCCCGCTCAAAGATATCCAGAGCATCAAGTTATTTTGAATTTCATAAATGAAAACTCTAAAGAAAGTATTAAGACAGTATCACGTAATTAAAATTTATCTGTATCGAAGATATGGCGTTGCTTTCGTCGGCATAAGAAATATCGTTTGTCAGAAGTATCATGCTTTGATCATAAAACAGCGTACTTCAAAGAAGGTCTCTTTTTTTTTAATACAGTTGTCTCGTTATCCAGCGGCGAATGTCGTTACTTCAGGGGCTAATCACGCTATTCAATTGCTAATACACGTTACTCCAAAGGCTAATGCATGTTACAATCACATTACTAGGAGCCTGTTGCTAATAACGAAGAACACGTTACTCCAGAAGCCAGCACCTTTGCTCTGTGGCCCGTTGCTAATAATGAAGAACCGTTACTCTGGCGCACGCTGCTAATAATGAAGAACCCGTTTATATCAATGGCCTATTATAATAGCGAACACCTTTCGATCAAGGGGCCAGTGTCTAGATGAAGTGGCATGTTTGTAGAAGTCTCGGCAGCTCTAAATGGCCAAATCAATTCAGATTAAGCTCCAGCTTGTGTTAATAGAAGTCCACCCGCTCTAAATCGTTTTGTCATACTGAGCTTTGACTGCGCTACATCAACAGCACAAAACTATGTTAAGTGGAATTTGCTTAATTTGAGTAATTGCTTGATTTTCCAATTTTTAAAGCAGTGATTTCAAAATCTTGTACTTTGTCATGAATTATCATTTTATTTCAAATTGTAACATTGTTAACGTTTAATAATTGATTTTGTAATAAATAATATAAACCGAATCTATATATCTCTCTCTCTCTCTTTCTCTCTATTGATTTCTAGTTTATTAATTTATTTTAATCAGTTATATAAAACTCGTTTCCCTGGGTTTTAATTTTTGTCACAACATAAACAAAAATAGTAATAATTATAGATGTATATTAATAGGTAGATTATAAAAATATTATATAAAAAAGTTCGGGACGCAGCAAGTGCATTATAGTAGTGAATTTTCATAAGAATTGTACACTATTAGTGAGGTTTATTAATAAAACTAATTCTTTAAATTTAAATGGATCTTGGAGATCGGTTTTAGAGGTGCCAGTTAGCGATTATTTGAAGAAATTTCTGTTTTCTATTGAGCTGAAAAATTAAAATTTGCTAGATATATGTATGTACTGCAAGTATCTTTAAAAACATTGTGTCACAAATTTCATTAAAGTAACAAAAAATGTCCAGGACAAAATAACTATTTACAAAGTGAATGTATCTGTCAAATTATAAATACGGCAGCTATTTTTTCTTATTAATTGCTTGCATGGTTTTGTTTCAGTCAACTTAACCTTAAAACAAACTTGTAGTTACCCCAGAAGCTCATAATTCAAATTTTTTGACTAGGGTCAGGCTGCCAGTTAGCAGAATAACAAATGACAAGCAGCACGGCAGTATTGTCAGATTAAACCAGGAAAGGGAGGTGGATTTTAAATAACGTGCATAATGAAAAGCCTAATATTTATACATAATAGAATGTAGTTCTAGATTGCTGTTAAACAAATTAAATCACTTTCATAAATATTTTTATTTATTACTACGTTATACTATATGTTTTTCTGACATCTTCAGATTCAGATGATAGTTGTGCCAAATGGCACCCACGCCGATTGTTTATTGTGACTTATTTTTGTAGCCTGCCCGTTAAAATTTAATTTGGTGATTTTGTTAGCAGCGGCGACTGATATATCTGTCTGGCCTTGCTTAACATTATATGTATCCATTCAGAGGTAATTTCAGGTCATATCGTAGATTATTTATTTTTTATTTAGTTATAACTCAAGAGTTATTAAACCAATTGGGTACAAATTTGGCAGATAGGACCGGTTATATGATGTATACGTGCTTGTAAAGCTTTAGTGTCATACTAGTTTTTTAAACATATTGCATTTTCAAAAAGTTATTCGTATTTTTTTCTAAAACTATTTGAGTGGTAAAACTGTCTAATGGACCCATACAAGCTATTAACAGGATGAAGCGGACTGCCAAATTTGGTTTTGATTGGTCAAGTATTTTTTGAGTTATTGCTTGGATATATATATATATATATATATATATATATATATATATATATATATATATATATATATATATATATATATATATAAACATTTCAACTGACCTTGGATATGGATTCTAGGGGCCCTAATTTGCGCTCATCTGAAGAGACTTTCCAACAATACCATCGATACCTCCCTATTAGTGCATTTTCATAATAAAAGTTCACTAAAATTTAACCATCTCATTACTATATATATATATATATATATATATATATATATATATATATATATATATATATATATATATATATATATATATATATATATATATATATATATATATATATATAGTATACAGCTCACGGTTCTTTCTGAGATTTTGGTTACATTACAGCTAATTACTAAATATGATTATGGTACCATAACGCACTTGCTGCCCCCGGACAACTCCTTAAAATGTTTTAAGCACAACTCAAAAATTTGTAATTAATAACAAACAAACCATCAAAGACAAGCTGTGAATTTAGTGGGGAAAACGACTCTTCAAATATTTATGAAAATTGGTCTTTCGGAACGTTTATCTGAAGTTAGTGTTATAAAAGTAAATTTGGTAAATTGTAATTAAGTATGTTGTAAAAGTGAATTAGTTGGAAATAATAAAGTTCACTGTCTCGTAGATATACGTTGGTTTTGATTGCTTTCCTCCATCGTGGAATGGACTGACTCTGTCATTCTCATAAGTGGATAACAGTTCTGAATGTTATTGCCTCTGCCAAATGTAGTGTTTGAAGAGAACGAACTTCAGCAGTTTACGAATTAGGATTAACGTAACTTTCAGAGTTTCTGCAGAACCACAGAACGGACCCTAATTATTTCAGTGCATAAAACTTGATGCAGTCAGCTTTATTGTTTCTTAGCTTGCGAACATTTTAGAAACCGATCCTTCCATTAAAAAGTAAAATTAAGGACTTAAAAATAATAATAATACCAAATGACAGAAGCCGTGTTCAAAATGTCTACGTGATGTGTGTCAATATTTAACAAAAAAATATAATCAAATTATAACATTAATAACTAACAACGATTGCAACAAGAAAACAACTTTTTTGTATATATGAGACTGTGGAGGCCGATACTTGATCTAAATCCATTGTCAATTTAGATAAATAAACAAATTGATTTTGCACCATTGTATTTTGTATTTGACAAAGCTGAGAACTTCAGCAAAACTGCAGTTTTACGTTCAATAAAATTGTGTAAATTAATTTGTTTGTTTATCTTTCTTTTATTTTTGATCAAAATATCATAACTTTGCAATGGATTTTTATTTGTGGTTGTCATGAATACGTATAAATGAATCCAATTTTCTCTTGTCCGATGATGCTGCACACATTAAAAATGGCATGCTGCATGTGATGTGGGCATAAGCAATGTGGATCTTTGAAAGTTTATTAAACATTTCATTGATTCAACACAGCAGAAGTATTCCCATGTACTGGGATAAAAAAGTCCGGATGCAGCAAGTGCGTCATGATAGCGAATTTTCATTAAAATGTTTTTAATACCAAATGTGTATTTTTAAATGCAAGCAGGCATCAATCTAGTTACCAGTATAACTTATATAGTAGAACAAATCTACCATATTTTATCAAAATAACTGTACTGTTTGAAAACCTTTTTTGCGAAAATGAACTTAAAATGTGTAACTTCTTTATTTTATTGCTCCAAAAAACTTAATCTTTGTCTATAATATAAAATGGATTTTGTTATCCATAAAATATTTTGTTTTGTGCATTTTTCTGGTCATCTGTGTCACTCAATTTTTTTCCTTAAATACTTATAACACTTTCTTTTTCTAACTTACAGATCTAAATTTGGGTATATAGTTTCCTTTTTATGATATACACCATCATGCAAAATTTGGTTACCATTATCTTCAGAATATCATTTTTTCCGAAAGAAAACCCAAAATTTTTCCGGAAAAACTGACCCGATCTTTCTGTCTAACAAACCTGTTCAACCCACTTACAAACGGATTCAAAATTGGCCCATCATTTTTTGAGTTAAGTTATCGGTGTGATACACACGCGCACACACAGACACACACACACACACAAATATATATATATATATATATATATATATATATATATATATATATATATATATATATATATATATATATATATATATATATATATATATATATATATATATATGAGTCCCAGCGGTCCTAGTTCGCGCTCATTCGAAGAAATTGTTTTAAATGAAAAAGTCGGCACCTCCTGAATAGTGGATTTTTCTTAGAAAATTCGCTATAATATAATCACATGATCTGATCGATTATTAGAATGATACGCGATCATAAATGTAAATATTTTCAAAACTAGAGTCTGTAGGTATAGGTAGTCTTATATAAAACTTGAAGGATAGGGTATGCGGGTATGCCCTTTACTTATGAAACAGAAAACACAGGCTGTTCCATTCGAAAAAATTTAGTTACGGCAGCTTGAATTTTCTTCAAATTCAGTCATTATTTGAGAGTGCCCTATATACGACATCCGGACTTTTTTGACGAACAGTATGAACGATAACCTTTCTGAATGCGCCATTTTCATGTTGGTGAAAACGCCGTATCATAATTTTTGATATGTGCGAAAAATGTAAAAGGTTGCAAAACAATTTAAATAACTCTTGCTGAAATACAATGCCAGAACCTCGGTTCATGTTAATGTTACAGTATATACTTGAAAAGTGAAAGGAGAACGCTGGGATCGAACCCGGTACCCTTCGGTTCAGAGGCACGGTACGTAGTAAGGTATTTACCAGGGAAGCATACCAACCAAATTGCAACAAAATCACTTTGTTATATTTTGAGATACAATTTTTTTTGGGAAAAAACTAACTTTTTTTAGAAAAATTGGTCCACCGGATAACGAACCCATCCAAGCTATTAATAAAAGAAAGATTCTTGTCGAGTTTCATCAAAATCGGTTAATAACTTTTTCAGTTATCGGTTGGAGAAAATAAAAATTCGCTAAAAACTGAAACTAACCGCTGATATGGTTTCTAGCGGGCCTAGTTCACGCTCATTTGAAGTCTCCTCAATAGAAAAATGTTTCTAGGAACATTCTCTAAAATTATAGACTATAAACCATAAACTCCATATCTTAAACTACTGTCAAAGCATCAGAGATAGAGTTTATTTCAAATACATTTTTTGGAAATATTTGAGTAAAATTAAGGACAATGACGGTTAAAGCTTTAGCTCTAAAAACTTATGGGTTTGTGAAACACAGTTCTTGCTACATTTTCGCCACATAGGCCGTATTGCTTTCAAGTTCTTTGCCCAAATCCTGCCAATTTTGACGTTTCAAATCGCGGCTTTGATGTTTTAACAAGAAAAACTATTCAATTTTCAAAGTAATTTCTGTGTAACTTCTTGACTTTTTTGCCATAAAAAGCTTCATTTTTGTCCGTAATATACAATAGATTATGTTATCCATATAAAATGAGTGAAGGTTGGAACTTGCGATGAGCACTGATAAGTACAATTTGGAGAACCCAATTCGTTCATCCTTTTAATGACGCTAACTTTGTTAGCGAAACGATTGTCAAGTCTAAATACTATATTGTGATGAATTGGGTTCTCCAAATTGTACTTATCACACACAAAATTTTGTTTTTTTGCGTTTCTTTGGTCATCAGTGGCACCCAATTTTTTTTTTAAATTCACAATAGAGAGGTATCGATGGTCAGACTTTTGAAAATTTTCTTTAAATGAGAGCGAATTAGGGCCCCGAGAGCCCATGTCCAAGGTCAGTTGAAATGTTTACCGACACACCGAAATATATATATATATATATATATATATATATATATATATATATATATATATATATATATATATAGATAGATAGATAGATATATAGAGAGATAGATAGGTGTCCCATCGGTCTGGGGACGGAAGATTGCTCATCACTGAAGCTATATTTTAAAATGCAGTTTTCGCGAGGCGATATATATATATATATATATATATATATATATATATATATATATATATATATATATATATATATATATATATATATATATATTCCTTAAGTGCCAGTTTTAAAATTATTTTCATTTATACAGGGTGGTAATATACAGAGTGTTGCACCAAACTTTATTTTTTTAATGGAATACCATATATATTATGGCAACTTTGGAAAGCCATGTCGATGCTGATTAACCTGATACCATATTGTTTTAAGTTATTTGCAACCTATCTCCAACTACAGGGAGTTAAGTGTCTACTTCAGACCGTTGTATTCATCGACATGTAGGAAATATTCATATCGGATTTTGTCATAATAAATGTTTTTTTGTGGAGATTGCGTTTAGGCACGTTAATAATAACAATTTATTTTTTAGTATACATATTTAGATTTATCTTCTGCGAAATTTTAAAAAACTTTGTTTTAAATGCAACACCCTATATATTTTGACTTTGGTTAATGCAAAATTTCATGGGCTTGCTTATGATACAATATTTGTATAAGTTAAATTGAATATGAAAGGAGGCACCGCTGTTCAAAATTTTTATTTGTGCATACTACAATTCTTATTTTATTTGAATGCATGAAACATTAGGAAATCAAACATTAGAAGTAGAATATTATTAAAATTTATAAAGCATGTTCAAAACTGTTTTCGCCTTCCTTAATACAACTCGAAGTTGCAAAGTTTTCTTTGACTGTTCAACATCGGCGGGGTAAACACTTCTAAAACCTGTTTGTATACGATTTTTCACGCCTTTCACAGTTGTCGAGAACTCTTGATATGCCAGCCCCAGAGGGAAATTCTAATGGGACTAGATTAGGCGATCTTATTGGCCATCGAATGTTACCTCCTTGATCAATCGATTGGTTTCCTAGTTTCGTTGAAAATGGGTCTGGGCACCATATTGTTGAAAATACATTAATCGATATGTTTGATGATGGAGATCTTCCATTAAATTGGGTAAATCATCCTCTAGAAATCTGCCGTGGCGTTCCCCATGAAGTCGATCTTCAAAAAAGAATGGCTCGATAACTTTATCGCGTATAATGCATCGCCACACATTCAAGTACCATTGATGCTGAAAATACACTTGATGTACTCAAAGTCGATTTTTTCGTGCGAATAATGCATAATATGTTTGTTAACTACATCCATATTTTTAAAAGATGCTTAGTCAGAACCATAATAATATTATAAAATTTTGTAATTTCTTCAATTATATCGGAAAAATATTACAAAATATTCCGTTTTCTTTATTTTGGCCAGTAAGTGATTGGTGAAGACATAAATGATGGGGATGAGATTATTGTTTTTTAATTATCCCATTAACTGGGGATCTGCTTATAGCCTGAATATATTCAATTGCTCTTGTACTCATCTGCGGATTCTTTTCAATCACTAACAAAATTTGCAATTCTGCATCTTCATTCGTTGTATCACGGGCCTTATTAGGTTTTGCTTTGTATTTTGGGGTACGACTTTTATCAGGGTGTGTTCTTACGTTCTTAAAGGCCTCTGGTGTTGGATGTCGGGCCAAAGGATATTTTTTTCTGTAAATTCTGGACGCCACTAGACAATTTATATCAGCCTCTCCCAAAGCGTACGATATGTTTACTAACTCTTCAACATCAAAATTAATTTAAGAACGTAACGTTAAGTAAATAAACAGAGAATAATAAACAACGAACAATAAGATATAAATATTAAACAAACAACGATAAACTATTAACGATAAACACCAAAAATTAGCTAATGAAAGTATTATTTGCCAAACGTCAACGGAACAATGTGTCAAATACCTATTTTATGCTATTGCCTAAGTTTCAACTTCTCTCCAGGGCTACCGTAATAATGTGTAATGATACTAAATACATTCCAATAAAATTAAATATATTGAACAGCTGTACCCGCTTTCGTATTTAATGTAACTTATCTAAATATGATATCATGAGAAAGCTAATGAAATTCTGCATTCACCAGAGTCAAAATATACTTGAAAAACAGTATTTTTAAATCTCGCAAAAGATGAGTACCCTGTATATTAGAAAAAAATAGATTGTCATTACTAACGTGCATTAGCGGAATCCACACTAAAAAGCAATTATTATGACAAAATCCGATACTAATATTTCAAACATGTCGATGGATATAAACGCCTGAAGTACATAACTTTTTTTTTACATTTAGCTCCCTGTAGTTGGAGAACGGTTGGAAATGACTCAAAACAATACGCTATCAGTTTAATCAACATTGACGTGGCTTTCCAAAAGTGCCATAATATATAGGGTGTTTCATTTACAAAAATATGAAATTTCGTACAACACTCTGTATATGAACACCCTGTATGAATGAAAATTATTTTAAAATGTGCATGGAACATCTATCGCCTCGAAGAAAAAACGCATTTTTAAATATAGCCTCGGCGAGGCTCAATCTTCCGTCTTCACACCGATGGGACATCCTGTATTATATATATATATATATATATATATATATATATATATATATATATATATATATATATATATATATATATATATATATATATATATATATATATATATATATATATATGAGTGTGTGTATCTAATCCCTAATAAAAAAATTACTTAACCAATCAAAACCAAATTTGGCAATCCCCTTCTCATCCTATTAATTAATGGCTTGGAGGAGTTCGTTATACAGTTCTGACACTCAAATACTTTAACGAAAAAATTAGATAAACTTTTTGGAAACGCAATATCTTTTAAATTGCTACAAGTATGAAACTAAAACTTTACACGCACCTAGATATCGTACAAATGATCCTATTTATCAGATTTTACCTCTCTACTGTATGACTTAAAATTACCACTGAATGGATGCCTATAATGTTAGGCAAGGCCAGACAGATATATCAGCTGCCATTGCAAACAAAATCTCAAATTACCATTTGAACGGACAGGCTACAAAAATATTTCACAATAAACAATCAGCGGGGTTGCCACTTGCCACAATTGTCATCTGAATCGCATATCAGAAAATTGTATAGTAATAAATAAAATTTTTAGTAAAAGTGATTCAATTTGTTTAAAGGCAACTTTTAGTTTTTGCTTTTTATGTAGTGTATGGAAAATTTGAAGCTAATGAAACTACATATATTATAAAGTAGTTTAAATTATATAAACATATGTTCAGTGTACATTATTAAAATTTTAATTTCAAAGTTTTGTATTGTTTAAATGTATTTCGTTTGAAAAAAAAAGTTTCATACAGTAATAGTAAATAGGCGTTAAAAGAGTTTAGGTGCAGCAGGAGCGTTATGGTAGTGAATTTTCGTAAAAATGTTTCAAATGATGATAACTGAATTTCCTATTAACCTATAATCTTCAGTTCTGATACATAGTAAAACCTATTTTAATTATTTTTTTTCAGAAACATGTTTAGAACTTCTTCTGGATGCACAAACCACAGGAAAAGCTTCCTGTAAACAGCCCCCAACAAAGTTACGGGAGCAAAAGTGAATACGGGTTGAGGGTGGGTGGGGGGTGTATAACTAAGAAGATAAAATGCAAATGTGAGCGAGAAGTGCAAAAAAAAAGCTTAGTTGGACCTCTATAAGCTGAGTTTATGCTATTTTGCAGGTATACTTTCTTTAAACCTAGTTTACCCCTTCCAGAACCCCTATTCACCGCAGATCCCCCCCCCCTTGAGAGTTGTTGCCAAGAAAATTTTCTTGTTTACACTGTTCTTGTTTATGCATTGAGGGTGGTTGTAGGCACGCAGAATGGGAAGGAGAACCCCCGCGACGAAGTAGCGAACCAAGATTTTAAATTTATGTTGATAGTGGTTGTGTTGATGATTCTAACATCCAATGAAACAACTAAGAAAGTGGTAGGTAAATCAAGCGGTGTGCATCAGATTCAGATTATTTATCAATGTATGTAGATAGTACCTACTTTACCAAAGTGAAACAAAATTATTTCAAGAAGAAATACCTATCTTTACCTACCTCAAACTAATGCAGTGAGTACTTATAATACCTAGGTACTTACTGTTTTCTTTACTTTTAATTTTTATTTACTCTTTATGTGGTGCATGGTGTATGAAAAACTTTAAGTAAATGAAATTACATCATATTACGATAAAGTAGTTTAAATTAGAAAATTTGGTTATCATAGCTTTTTTATTTTTTGAGATAATTTTTTTTTAATGAAAACTCAAAATTTTCCCGGAAAACGTCGTCCGATTTTCCTGACTAACAAACTAATCCAAGCCACTTACAAAAGGAAGGCACGTGCCAAATTTTATCAAAATCGGCTTATTATTTTTTGAGTTATCGGTGTGATATATATATATATATATATATATATATATATATATATATATATATATATATATATATATATATATAACATATAAAAATTGGAACTGACTCCGGATATGCTATCTAGGGGTCCTAGTTCGCGCTTATTTGCAAAAGTTTTTTCAAAATTCGAAAGTCGTGATCTCCCCATTAGTGAATTTTTTCTACGAAAATTCACTAATGGGGTGTTTAGTGTAACTTATTACAATTAAAATTTCAAATTTTTTTTTATCGTTTATATTTATTTTATTTTAAAAAACTATGGATACAGCAATAATAGTAAATAAGTGTTGACAAGAGTTTAGGTGCAGCAAGTGCGTTATGGTAGCGAATTTTCGTAAAAATATTTCTAATGGTGATACTCCATTTCCCATTTAACTAGAATCTTCAGTTTTGATACATAGTAAAACCTATATAAAAGTATAAAAGTAGCGTGAGTACTACATTTAAATAAAAACACAATGCGCTTTACTACAAATTTGTTCTAAAAAACCTTTTTTGTTATTTTGTTTGCAGAAACTGGTTCGAATCAGTTGACTAAAACGGATTATCCAAATAATTAATAAGAAAAAATACCTGCCACGTTTATAGCTTGGCAGGTACATTCCGTTGGAAACAAAAATTGAATTTTCGGTCAATTTGGAGATTCGCACACAGGCGACTTTTAATTTTTTTTCAGAAACATAGTTAGAGCTCCTTCCTGATGCATGAACCACATGAAAAATTGCTTGAAAACATCCCCCAAGAAAGTTACTGGAGCAGGGGTGAATAGTGGCGCTGGGCGGGGAAGAAAATAAAAATGAAATGTGAGTCAAAAAGTGCAAAAAATAGTTTAGTTGGACCTCTATAAGCTACCTTTATCCCATTTTGTAGCTATACCTCCTTAAAATCCTGTTTACCCCGCCCAGGGCCCTTATTCACCTCAAGTCCCGTAACAGGCTTGGAGGTTGTTCCCAAGAAATTTTTCTTGTTTATGTATTGAGGGTGATTGTAGATCTGCAGAAGGCAAAGGAGAACCCCGCAACGAAGCAGCAAACCAAGATTTACAATTTATGTTCAAATTGTTACCACATTTCATTTGTTTAAAATATTTTTCTAAAAATGGATATGAGGTGATACAGCATGCATACAAAAGAAAGTGCCATGACAAACTCTTAATCATTTTACCATTAACAGAAAGAAAATGACGATACGAAGCAGTGCAACCTTTTCCATCCACCTTGCGCTTAGTCGCCATTATAGCAGCGTTGCTTCTTCGCTCATCACATGTTAGTCTAACTACGTCAAGCTACTGTTATATTTTTATCACATTTGTGTTGATATATTTTTAATTTTAATTTATTATTTAATTGTCAAAAGGTAATGTCAATGTTGTGTCCAAATAAACTAATTTTTGTGTGAAGATTTGGCAGTAAATAAAACTAATGTTTAAGTACACTTGGAGAAACCCAAATCACCACAACACATCTTTTTAAACCTGACCTGACCTGATAGGTCTTTAAAAAGATGTGTTGTGGTTATTTGGGTTTCTCCAAGTGTACTTATCAGTGCTCATCATAGGTTACAGTTTCCACATAGTGAAAACTAATGTTTGTTGAAACTGCGTTTTAAGCGATCATTTGTGGCAGAAGTGTTGGTGAGCAGCAGTTCTCAATAGAAATAAGATCAGGAGGAAAATTTAAAAAAACACGTTGTAAACCTTCATTTGTGACAGAAGTGTAGGTGAGGCGCAGTTGTCAACAGAATTAGTATCAAGAATATATTTTAGATGTGACTTTTGAAGATGATTTTCTGACATTTGAACATTTTGGAAAAACCCTTTACCAAATTATGCGTTACACATATACAAGCTGTAGCTTCTTTGGTGGCGTATTTCAATTTGTCATTAAGCTAGAATATTCAATCTTGAACCCTAGTAAAACCTATTTAACGCAACGTGGGTACTAAATTAAAGAAAAGTAACACAATGAGCTTCGCGGTTAACTACAAATTTGTGTTAAAAAACCTTTTTTGTTGTTTTGTTTGCAAAAACTAGTTCGATTGTATTGAGTGAAACAAAACCATCCAAACAATTAATAAGGAAAAATACCTGCCATATTTGTAATTGCGCAGGTACATCCCTTTGTAAATAATTAATTTTTTTTTGGAAAACATTTGTAAGTTTAATACAATTTGTAATACTTACATATATCTAAGTACCAAATTTTAATTTTCTAGCTCCATATAAAATATAATTTTCTTCAAATAATTGCTAACTAGGACCTCTAAAACCAATCTCTAAGGTCCCTTGAAATGTAAAGAATTAGTTTTAATAATATACCTTATTAATAGGATACAGTTTTTATGAAAATACACTACTATAATGCATTTGCTACGTCCCGAACATTTTTATCATTGAATTGACCAAAATTATGTTTTGCCTGTTAAAAAAAATGTCTTTTCTTTGTACAACACTGATGTTCTTTTATAGTAAAATATTTTCTAATAAAGGTAAGCATTGTCTGGGAGCTAATTTAGCAAACATGCTATGGAAATCAACCAAAACTAATTTAGTATTTGGAGGAATTAGCATGTTGACCAAATTTTATGTTGTACTACGAATTTATAGCTAAATACTTTTATAAGAATGTATGAATCGTAATTCATGGTAGTATTTATGCGTATGAATATTTAAAAATTTTTATTGCTAGATAATGCCGTAAGGTCGAAAGCGTAAGTATTCACAGTCCTTTAATTGTAAAACTGAAACAATGGTCAACCGTACGATAACAATGCAATAAATATGAGCCCTGATTGTAATATGATGCATTTGATTCCCACAATTAATAATCAATACTTATTACAGAATTTTATTTATTATACCGAGAGCTTTCCATTGACTGATTTTCACATAGCGTATCTGCAATCGTTATTGGCGTAACAAATAAATGATCGAAATGGGAACGAGATGATGATTTAATAATTATGAGAAAACCATTGTACAGAGTTAGCCATTTGCCGTTACTGTTAACTTTAATTGTAGACAGTTATTCAATTAGTCATTTAATTAATGCAAAATGCAAGTACAATTGGTTCAAGGTTTATATACAGGAAAATATTCCTGTCATGGATCTTTCACTTAATAAACGTCAGCTAACTTCTACCTTGATTATTTTATAGCACTAAACTAAAATACAGATTCAGTATATACACACAAAATAAATTCAACCTATTTTTTTATTGTAATAATAATTCTCTTAGTTTTGTAAAATTTGCTTATTGGAAAATATTTTATAACCACTTTTGGACCTTTAAACGTTAAGTATGAATTGTATGATTGGCATTTAATACTGTAAAACGTAAACTTCTGTTGTCGAAATTTAAATATTTTGGTTTTCATAAGAACCCATTGAACCTAATGTATTCCTATTCAAAGGATTGATTTTAAAAGATCTAACAGCTGGCAGATGCTCTTATACTGCTGGCGTAGCCGTTGGGATCTCTTAGGCGTCCATTTCTGGATGACTGCTATTCATAATTTATTCAGCGGATGTATTGAAAGCTATACAATTTTCTAAGATACAGGCATATGCCGGCGATACTCAAGTTTACTTAAGTTTGAATTTACAATTTCTTTGGGAAGCCAACTAATGGGTTAATTATGACTTAGAGATTATATCGGACTAGGAAAACAAACACAGCTCACACTTGTCTTCTAATTCCGCATTTTCCGATGCAGTTAAATTTGAATCCAACAAAACTGGGATTGCAATTATCCAACTAAAATGAGTTTTTAAATATTGAATTTGTAGTTTAATAGCAATATGTGTTACATTTTGTAAAAGTAAATTGTCAAGTTACAAAACTATAGCATTTTTGAGAAGAAAAGCTGCAATCTTTGATAGAAAAATTTGACTCTAGGAACTGGAAAACGAACTAGGCCTCCGCAAAGATTTTTCCAGTGTACTGAAAAAACCGAAAGTATCTAGGTGGCATAGAACCTTTGCACACCATGTTGTATATATATATATATATATATATATATATATATATATATATATATATATATATATATATATATATATATATATACATATAATGCTTGCTAATTTTCTGTTGTGTATGAAGTGGTGACACAATTACGACTAATTACAACCAATATTTATTCTAGCAGCAACTATAACATGGATATTAACTAATAGTAACATATATTTAAATTGTGCGAGGAACTCGTTGAATGTCAACCGTGCCGTTGACTGACATACCGCTGTCATCGCGCAGCCAGCTCGACCACAGTATAACGTTCTGTTATACCGTGGATCGACTTATATATAACATTGTCCTCTCAGTAACTTATAGGTTAAGGCGAATTGGAGCACGTCTGGTTCTAGTCGTTCTTCGTAGTGGTATAGGTTGATTTGAATCTGTTCCACTATTGGCAGGGTTCTCAATTTCAGCTTCTGGTGCAGATATAGCTACCGTGTCATCTACCGTATTCGGAAGGATAAGAGTGTTAGGAAGACGGTCGCATTCTCGGTCACTTTGGATGTTTTCGTCTTCAGACAAATTGATAGGTCTGTGTATTTCTGGTATTTTACCAGAATGTCGAAGCAACTGATCCACATGCTTATTTTGAACTTTTCAATTTACAAGTACATCATAATGAAGTTGCCCATTCTTCTTGATTACGGTACCGAATAACCATTTCACTTCTGGGTTATTATAACTCCTTACTTGTACCTTTTCTCCGATTTCAAAGTTTCTTGTTTGTGTCAGTCTTCAGTAGGTTGCTCTCGGTCATTTGGAAATTGAGATCTTTTCTTACTAGATCAATGCGAGTTCTTATGTTGCGTTTAAACATTAGCTCAGAAGGGCCGGCTTTGGTCGCAGTATCGGCAGTCTTCCGATATTGCATTAGGAATCTCAGAAGATTAAATTTCAAATCAGGTTCATCAGTTAATTGGCTTCGTAGACTTCTCTTGATAGTTTGGACATATCTTTCTGCCTGGCTGTTAGTGGCGGGATGGTACGGAGAAGATACTTTATGATGAATACCATTGTTTCGTAAAAATTCTTCAAATTCAGTCGATTTAAAATTGCTTCCATTATCGGACACTAATGTGTAGGGTAATCCAAACCGTGCAAAGATTTCTCGTAAAATTCTTATAGTTATAGCAGCTATAGACTTGGTCGGAATGGCTTCCACCCACTTACAGTACGAATCAACCAATATGAAGATGTAGGTACCGTAAAAGGGTCCAGCATAGTCAACATGAACTCGTTGCCAGGGGATCTGAGCATATTTCCAAAGGTGTGCACCAACTTGAGGTGGGTTGTTCAGAGTATTGCAGCATCTCATACAGTTCTTTGCCATTTCTTCTATATTAGTATCAATACAAGGCCACCAGACATAACTTCTTGCTAGAGGTTTCATTTTTACCATACCTGTGTGTGGAGTATGTAGTTATTTAAAAATATTTCCCCTTAATTTCTTTGGAATTGCTATTCGCATTCCTTTCAAAATACACCCATCTTGGACAGAAAATTCTTCTATGTTGTAATTCCTTGGCAAGACATATCCTGATTGTATGGCAAGGAGTATTTCACGAAATTCTTGGTCTTTGATTGTTTCTCTTCTTATGTCCTTGCTATAAATTGGCAGTTGTTTAATATGGCTAATTTGAAAAATTCCGGTTTCATCAATTTCCATTGAATTACGTGTTGGCTAGGAATTCGTGACAAATAGTCAGCGTTACCATGGAATTGAGTTTGTCGGTAACGAATTTCGTAGTTAAGACCTGACAAAAAACTGGCGTAATGTAGTAAACGAATTGTAATACGTTGCAGGAAGACCTTTTTGTGGATTGAAAATTCTTACCAATGGTTGGTTGTCTGTTATCAGTATGATTTTCCTGCCATAACAATAATGAAAAAACTTTTTCAGTCCCCATATGATCGCAGTAGCTTCTCTGTCAATTTGACTGTAATTTCTTTCTGCTTGATTTAGTGATCTTGATGCAAAGGCATTTGGTATTTCGGTTCCGTTGGGCATAATGTGTGAAATAACTGCTCCTAAGCCTGTAGGTGAAGCACATGTAGCAAGAACAAGTTGTCAATTTGGGTTAAAATGTGTAAGACACTTTGCACTGATAATTTCTTCTTTGATATTTTTAAAACCTTTTTCGCATGTTGATGTCCACTTAAACGGTGTATCTTTTCAGAGTAGCTGGTATGGTGGGTGTAGTTTCGTTGATAGATTAGGCAAAAAACGTTGATAGTAATGGATGAGTGCAAGGAAGGGTTTTAACTGTGACACATCACGTGGTCTAGGACTTTTTGTTATTGTTGAAATTTTGTCTGGTGATGTGTGTAATCTAATTTTATCGATAATATGACCCAGACAATGGATAATGTTCTTGAAAAATTCACACTTTTTCTTGTTTATGTGTAGACCGTTTTCTTTAAGCCGTTGTAGTACTATTCGTCGTTGTAGTACTATTCGTAATCAACTGAGTAGTTCAGTAGGTGTTTTACTTTGTATTACAATATCGTCGAAAAAACACACCACTTCATCGAAATATCCTAGTATTTGCTCCATGATTCGTTGCCAAGCTCCATGAGCTGTTTTCACTCCAAACATTAACGTCTTAACTTTGTGAACACCCTCATGTATAGATATTGCTTGCATCATGGCACTTGTGTCATCCACTTCCATATGTAAATATGCGTTATGGAGATCTAGATTACAGAAGTGTACTCCGCCATTCATCTTGTTGAATATGTCTTCTATTCGTGGTATTTGATAGCTGTCATCTTGAATAACTCTGTTTAAGGTAACACTATATGCAGCGCATAGCCGTATTCTTTTTTTTTTTTTTTTTATGTCAACAACACACCACGAGGGCTTACAGCCTAAATACTATCGTACCGTGGGTGTTGACAAGGAGGAAAGAGGCAGCTTGTTAATTCTGGACTTGAAGGTTTGGAGGTTCGGAGGAGAAGGAAAAACATGTGCCGGCAAGGAATTCCACAACTTGGAAGTCCTCGGGACAAAAGAGCGGGCATAACAAGATGTTCTATGTCTGGTGACCTGGACATTAAAAGGGTGCATTCGCTCTGTTCCCCTGGTAGATCTGCTGGGGGCAGCAGGTGGGGGAATTATGGAGGAAAGCTCCTCTGAGCAGTGCCCGTGCAGATATCTATAAAAGAGAGAGAGGTCACCAACGGCACGTCGGTGGGCAAGGGATGGAAGCCTTTGGGTGAGGGTAGGGTCACCGATGAGACGTATAGCTCTCTTTTGAATGGAGTCCAGGATAGCGAGTGTAGAAGCGGCAGCTGCACCCCAGATGTGGGAGCAGTATTCGAGGTTTGGCCTTATTTCTGAAGTGTATAAGGTATAGAGATTAGTTGGTGAAAAGTATTTGCGAGCCCGGAAGAGGAAACCCAATTTCTTAGCAGCCGCTTCTGCAATTGATGTAACATGTTGGTGCCAATTAAGATTTCGATCCACAGAAATGCCAACAAGAGAAAAGGACTCATTACTTTGAATAACTTGGTTGTTCATTGTGATGGGTCTAGGGCTGCTGTATCTCTTGTGAGAAAGAAAGCAAGACTTAGTTTTGGTGGGGTTGAATTGTACAAGATTTCTACTTCCCCAGTCTAATATTTTTTGGAGGTCTACGGAGACAGAACCCTCCATGAGTCTGCGATCCTCATCTAATTGGGCTAAAGAGACAGGCTTAGAATATTGTATGTTTGAGTGGAGGGTGCTGTCGTCCGCGTAACTGTGAACTGGGTTGGATGTGCTAGAGAGGAGGTCATTGATGTGGAGAAGAAACAAAGTAGGGGCTAAAGCTGAACCTTGAGGAACTCCTGCATTAATTGGATACAGTTTAGAGGAATGGCCATCCACAACAACAGATATGCTCCTGTTGGAGAGGAAATTTGCTGTCCAGGTACAAAGTTTTGGTGGTAGGCCATAGGCCGGAAGTTTATTAAGCAGCGCTGCGTGCCAGACCTGGTCGAATGCTTTGGATATGTCTAGAGCAACAATCTGGGATTCACCATGTTGTTCCATAGACTTGTTCCAAGAATGGGTGACAAAGGAAAGGAGGTCGGCAGTCGATCTGCGCTGACGGAATCCATACTGCCTGTCGTGGATTAGACTGTGTTTTTCAAGGAATTTTAGTAGTTCGGTGTTTATATACTTTTCCATCACTTTAGAGATGATGGAAGGAGAGAAATAGGCCTGTAGTTGCTAGGAAGCGCTTTGGATCCTTTCTTGGGGATGGGTTGTACTCGAGCAGTTTTCCAGTTACTAGGGAATATGCCTTTATTGTAAGATATCTGAAACAGACGAGTCAGGACAGGAGCAAGTTCTGGTGCGCATTTTTTGAGAACAATTGCTGGGATCTCGTCAAGGCCAGAGGCTTTCCTGGTATTAAGAGAAGAGAGCATCTTTCGTACCTTTTTAGTTTTGAAAATGATATCAGTCATTTTATGCGCGACATTGGGGACTGTTGGTGGTTGAACATTTGGAGGTGGGTTGAGAGTAGAATTTCCGGCGAACAACGAAGCAAAAAGTTCAGCCTTGCCCAGGGCGGTAGAAACAATTTCATCACCTGAGACAAGAGGTGGGAACGTACTCTTGCAGAAATTATTCCCAATAGACTTAGCAAGAGTCCAGAAGGGTTTGCCGCCGTTGGAGCTTGAGAGGACTTTGTTTTTGATGTGGTTATTAAACGAGTTTTTTGCCTCAGAAAGAATGCGGACATAGCGGTTTCTTGCGTCGTTGAATGCTTGACGATTTTCTTGACTGGGATTGTGTAGAAGCGTTTTGTGAGCTTTGACCTTTTCAAGTCTGGCCTTGTCACAGGATTTAGAGAACCAGGGCTTTTGAGTGGCTGAAGAGGTTTTCTGTGTACGTGGAATAAATAATTCCATGCCAGCTTGGATAATTTCGGTGACGTTTTGTGAGATATCAGAGGGGTCAGGATGAGAGAAGCAGACAGACGCCCATGGAAATGAGGAAAAGTAATCTCGCATTTCGTCCCAGTTTGCGGAGTTGTAGTGCCAAACGATACGTGGGTGTGATGACTGTGTGACCTCGGGTTGCATTGCACAGGAAGCAGTGACCATGCCGTGGTCTGAGCGACCAAGGGGGGCGGTGACTGATATCTTATAGCATTCAGGATTTGTAGTAAGAAGGAGATCCAAGGGATTTGAGCTGTGTGTTGGGATACGAGGAAAGTAAGTAGGTTGCTGAACCATATTGGCCAAAGAATTGCTGACTGCAAAGGCCTCCGCTGCTCTCCCTTGTGGATCGGTTTTTGAAGATCCTAGCCATTCCTTATTATGGACATTGAAGTCGCCAAGAATAGTGACCTCGGAGGAAGGATATTCAGAAATCAGATAGTCGGTTTTTTCAGAAAGGTAGTCAAAGAGCTGGACAAAGTTGTTGTCAGAAGGTGACCGGTAAATGCAACAGATGAATTTAGTTGCAGCCCTGAGAGAGAGTTTTATCCATAGTATGTCTTTTCTTCCAGCTTCTAAATTGGGAAGTCTGGTGCAGGGTAGATTGCTACGGACGTATGCGCACACGCCTCCATGCAATCTAAAGGCAGTAAGGAGCTCATACCCCGGGAAATTAAGGTGATTAGTGGCTGTTTTGGCACTGATTTGGGTTTCGGTGAGGAAGAGGAGTTGGGGCCTGTTAGCCTGGAGAAAATGGTGGACGGAGTTCAGGTTAGAATTTAGGCCACATATATTCGAAAAGGATATGTTAAATCTTGATGTTGGCGCCCCCTGTACACCCCTCTCCCGGAGATCCGAATGGAGGGGTATTTTGCCTCCGGAATATTTTATACAAGGAGGAGCCAACATCATTTTTGCTTATAAGGGAAACCGACTCATACACATTCGGCCATCTTTTCGTGTAACTGGGACTATTGGCGTACCCCATTGTGAATGTGTTACTTTTTCGATAATTCCCAATTTCTCAAGATTATCTAGTTCTTCATCAATTTTTGGTTGCAGTGCGTAAGGGACGGGCCGTGGTTTCATAAGGATTGGTTTTGCGTTGGTGTCTCACAATTTATGACTGTAAACGTAATTGGGAATCTTTCCTAATTTAAATGATAAAACATCTTGGTATTCTTGTAGTGATTTCTCAAGGATTGCGCTTTACATTGTATCTGTCAGTTGATTGATGTTTTGCCAATTAATGCATATTAATTTCAACCAATTTCGGCCAAAAATAGAATCAATGAAAAGTATGCCTGCAGATATTTGATTTTCGTATGTAATTGTAACTTTCACAGTTCCGCAATGGAGGATGTTTTTTCCGGTGTAAGTCTTCAATTTAATGTGTGTTTGTTTCAATGCTGAATTTGGGCAGATAGTTTTGAATAGTTTGTATGATATTGAAGAAACTGCTGCTCCTGTATCGAGTTCCATTTCAATAGGTTTATCATTCAATTTAAGAGGTAACATTATTTTTTCTGTATTGATTGAATTACATACCATGAGTTAATTCATTGAAAATAATTCTTCTTCAATTTCCGAGTCTGCTTCTATTTGTTTTTGATGTTCTGCTTCTTGTGTAGAGAGATCACTTCAACATGACCTGACTTATTGCAGCTTGTACAGTGAAGGTTTTTTTGCAAAGCACTTATTAGCTCTGTGGTTGTCTTTACCGCACCTTAGACATTTTCTTTTTTGTATCTTCTCGCCTTATTTTGTGCTTCTAACTAGCTTGGCGGTCTACTGGGTCCTGCAGTAGATTTTTTTGGATTGTATTTTCGAACTGCATTAACAGAATTATTGTAATTTGTAGTTTCTCTCATGTTTTGCACCTGCATAGATTCCCTTCTGGACATTTCAATCGTTTGTGTATGTAGTGGTGACACAATTACGACTAATTACATTATACAACCAATATTTATTCTAGCAGCAACTATAACATGAATATTAACTAATAGTAACATATATTTAAATTATGCCAGGAAATCGTTGAATGTCAACCGTGCCGTTGACTGACATACCGCTGTCATCGCGTAGCCAGCTCGACCACAGTATATCGTTCTGTTATACTGTGGCTCGACTCATATACAACATTTTCTTTTTAAACATTCATTTTGTTGCTGATCTAAAAATACTACGCACAAATTTTGTAAGATTAAGTAACTGGATGTTGTGTGCCATGCTTAAAATATAAACAAAATACCTTGGCAAAAACTGTCAAACAATAATTATTTTTCATTCAAATGAACTTTGATTTACTAGTTTGCTTTTGACTGTGCCTTTTTGAACCAAGTTGTGAAGTTAAAAGACGTTTTCCTGTTTATTTAGTATGTAAGAGAACTACGAAAACTGTGACATGTTAAAGTATTTCGGGATGTGTTTTCCAGATTTCAGCAAAACCTAGTTACCTACACTTTGTTACAAAAACCGAGACCGAAAATATACGAAGCCAGGAGTAGAGAAAGAAAATTAGAAGAAATCACTGTTTTGGGAGAGATTCAAAACCAATCCAATCTTTCGTTACGTAAAATGCAAGTATTTCAAAATTTGCTGCGATGCGAATTCTAAAGAAAAATAAATTTAAACCGTATAGAGTAAGAAAAGTTCACAAGTTGCTACCAGCTGACCTATAGTTTAGGTTCCACTTTTGCCAATGGTATTTAAGAAAATGTGCCGAAAACCCAAGCTTTGCGTAGAACATCATATGGACTGATGAAGCGTGCATTAGCAGCGCTGGTATCTTTAATAGATGTGTGTGTGTGTGTTTTGTTTCTTTAACGTCGGCCTATTTCCGCGACTATGGCCAATCACCGACGCCAGGGAGCAGTTTCACCTCACTATCCTGGAAATTTTTGCCGAACCCCTGCCTTTCTGTAAGGAGGGTAGGGATCTTTAACGTGCCCAACATCGCATGGACACGGGACCGACGGCTTTACGCCCCCTCCGAAGGGCGGAACGTGCAGACATTCAACTTGCTCAAATACAATGCCAGAACCTCGGTTGATGTTAATTTTACAGTTTGTACTGAAAAAGTGAAAGGAGTACGCCGGGATCGAACCCAGTACCCTTCGGTTCAAAGGCACACGTTCTTACCTCTGAACCACCGAGGTTCTTTTAATAGATGTAATTCCTACAATTAGACTTTGGAAAATCCACATATTACAGTAGAGACAGGAAATCAAGGGCGATACAGTTTTAATGTTTGGGTCGGTATTTTTTTTTAGGAATATTTATCGGCTCCTATATATTTGGGGGTAGCCTTACAGCAGCGCGATATCTAGAAATAGTACTAGAATTTATTGAATCACTTGTGGGGGCGTTAAAGAAATGGCGAAAACCATGGAAAAATTGTATATCGACCTAAAAGGAGAATACGTTAAAAAAATTGTAAAAAACTTGCATCATCATTCTTAACACGGATATATATTGACCGACCCTTGTAAGTGTACAGTGTATTTAAAAAGTTTACCTATAAACGACAAACTTCCTTTATTCTACGCTAACTTACCCTATACATCTGTAAGAAATTTTTCAGTACATTATCTGACGAAACTATCAAACAGCTAATCAGTTTACTTCTAACTCGGAATAATTTAAGCCTCACTAACTACAACTCATTATAAGTATATAACTTAAACCCTTGTTACCAACGAAACATTTATAGAGTTAAATTATTATTAAGACGAGCTGAGTCTCAAGATCTCTGATGTAATTGTAATGTAATTATTTTCAGGTCTGCTGAATAAGCAAGAAGCGTGTAGGAAATGCTGGCAGCAGGAATAATAGGAAACATTCATTTGCAATTTGGTACAACCCTTGCACTTTCAAGATAATCCAATAAAGCTCCTTCATAGCATATCCAGCATCTTAACCCCCTTGTGCTTGTTTGATATTACCAGTCACGCCTCTACTCAATAAAAGTGGTTGTAATTGAAATTTGCATAATTTATTTATGATATTTTGAAATAGACGAAGAAAATTGTGATTGTTTGCATCTATACCTGAAAGTGAATTTAAGGCAGTTTAAAAGGCATCATAGAAATAGTAAAATAGGTAAACGTAAAAAGTTGGGACGCAACATTTACGCTTTGGTAGTGTATTTTCAGAAAAATATTTTTAGTGGCAAATATGTATGTTTTTAATAAAAGGCATAACCTATATAGTAGAAACAATGTACCAAATTTAATCAAAATAACTTTATTATTTGACAGAGTACAAATATTTGCCGAAAATAAACTTTAAATGTTCCCGGAAAGACTGGTCCGATTTCCCTGGCCAATGCACCTTTTCAAGCTATTTACATACCTGCCAAGATATAATTATCCACAAAAAGCTTTTTCCAAAAATAAAAAAAAACGCATAAAAATTTGCAAACAATTTCTTTCACGAAAATTCACCATTTTCTTTACAAAAATTTGCGTAAGTAAAATTATGTTATTAATAAACAAGTTTGAACAACCATCTACAATTAGATACAAAAGGTTACCAAATATAGATACACAATAAAAATAGAATAAATATTCAATACAAATAAGTAAAAAAAAAAATTAACGAGCATGTCGTACATTCTAAAGTTTGAACAACCATCTAGAGTCTCAGTGGTTCAGTGGTAATAACGTGTGCCTCTGAACCGAAGGGTACTGGGTTCGATCTCACGGTACTCCTTTCACTTTGTCAGTACATACTGTACAGTTAACATCACCCGAGGTTTTGGCATTGTATTTGAGCAAGTTGAATGTCTGCATGTCCCACCCATCCGCGGGGGCGTAAAGCCGTCGGTCCCATGTCCATGCAATGTTGAACACGTTAAAAATCCCTACCCTTTTTACAGAAAGGTAGGGATTCGGCAAAATTTCCAGGATAGTGAGGTGAAACTGCTCCCTGCGTCGGTGATTGGCCATAGTTGCGGAAATAGGCCGACGTTAAAGAAATAAAAACACACAAACAACTATCTACAATTAGATAAAAAAGGTTACCAAATATATATGCACTATAAAAATAGAATAAATATTCAACACAAACAAGTAATTAACAAATCAATAAAGGCGCATATCGTACATTCTAATGTAATCAGTTAACAATTATCCTAAGAATTATAAGACTTGGACACAGAAGCAAACTTGCTTGTTAGCGAAAATGTCCATGCGACATGATAAACAAACTGAAAAATACAACACAAAACAGCCACAGTGTAGTGTAGAGTATCATACCAACGCACTTTAAAGGGTAAAGTTTAGTTCTCTAATTTAATGGTTGGTTTCCTTCCTATATATATATATATATATATATATATATATATATATATATATATATATATATATATATATATATATATTCCTGGGTAACGAACGAAGGTACTCACCAAATTTGATCAAGATCGGCCCATTGTTTTTTGAGTTATCGGTGTCATATATATATATATATATATATATATATATATATATATATATATATATATATATATATATATATATATATATATATATATATATATATATATATATATATATATATATATAACTCAAAAAACAATGGGCCGATCTTGATCAAATTTGGTGAGTACCTTAGTTCGTTAACCAGGAAAATCGGCCCAGATTTTCCCGGAAAATTATGTGTTGTCTTTCTAAAAAAAATTATATCTCCGGAAATAACGAAGTAAGGGCAATTTGTATTATTGTATTTGTATTATAAAGAGTGAACCTTCTACCACAATTTATGTCTCTAAGTTTAAAGACAAAACAGTTACGGGCTGCTAAAGAAACAAATTTTGGAGTTTTCCTCAAAACTCGCAATTTGAAACGTCAAAATTGGCAATTTTTAGGCAAATAACGTGAAACAAATACGGATTGTGAAAAGAAAATGTTGCAAGAAGAGTGTTCTGCGAACTCTTAATTTTCAGATTCAACCGTTATTGCCCTTCACTTTACTAAAATGTTTACAGAAAATTGAAAAAAGTGAATAATAACTGGCTGTGCTCTACAATTAATAAAAGCTAAAAACGGCTAAACTAACTCCACATGTCCACACAATACAAATCACAACACACAACGGAATTAAGATTGTCAAAGAAGTAAAACCTAGAGTAATTGACAGTCAGGAGACAAAATACCCTCGAACAAAATAACAAACACAAAAAACACCGCCACAAACAAAACGCATGCACGCGCTTCGTCTGTTGCAATACACAAATCTCTTCCCCGGCCTCAGAGAGCGACGCCGAACATCCGAGGCGATCTCACCGGCAACAATCCAAAAACAACCAATCACAGTGTGTGACTTGGTCCTATAACCGTGATAACAAACTATTTTAAAGCTGTAACCGGCCGTACCTGACCATCGAATTCCTTGCCGGCACATGTTTTTCCTTATCCTCCGAATCTCCAAACTTTTTTTAAATTTTATTTCAACAACACACCACGAGGGCTTACAGCCTAAATACTATCGTACCGTGGGTGTCGACAAGGAGGAAAGAGGCAACTTGTTAATTCTGGACTTGAAGGTTTGGAGGTTCGGGGGAGAATGAAAAACATGTGCCGGCAAGGAGTTCCACAACTTGGAAGTCATCGGGACAAAAGAGCGGGCATAACAAGATGTTCTATGTCTGGTGACCTGGACAGTAAAAGGGTGCATTTGCTCTGTTCCCCTGGTAGATATGTTGGGGGCAGCAGGTGGAGGAACTATGAAAGAAAGCTCCTCTGAGCAGTGCCCGTGCAGATATCTATAAAAGAGAGAGAGAGAGGTCACCAACAGCACGTCGGTGGGCAAGGGATGGCGGCCTTTGGGTGAGGGTAGGGTCACCGATGAGACGTATAGCTCTCTTCTGAATGGAGTCCAGGATAGCGAGTGTAGAAGCGGCAGCAGCACCCCAGATGTGGGAGCAGTATTCGAGGTTTGGTATTATTTGTGAAGTATATAAAGTATAGAGATTAGCTGGTGAAAAGTATTTGCGAGCACTGAAGAGGAAACCTAATTTCTTAGCAGCCGCTTCTGCAATTGATGTGACGTGTTGGTGTCAATTGAGATTTCGATCCACAGAGATGCCAACAAGTGAAAAGGACTCATTACTTTAAATAACTTGGTTGCTCATTGTGATGGGTCTAGGGATTGTGTATCTCTTATGAGAAAAAAGCAAGACTGTGATTTGGTGGGGTTGAATTGTACAAGATTTCTACTTTCCCAGTCTAATATTTTTTGGAGATCCACGGAGATAGAACCCTCCATGAGTCTGCGATCCTCATCTAGTTGGGCTAAAGAGACAGGCTTAGAATATTGTATATTGGAGTGGAGGGTGCTGTCATCTGCGTAACTGTGAAACCTTCAAGTCCAGAATTAACAAGTTGTCTCTTTCCTCCTTGTCGACACCCACGGTACGATAGTATTTAGGCTGTAAGCCCTCGTGGTGTGTTGTTGAAATATATATTTAAAAAAAAACATAATTACTGATTTTATTTTTCACAAGGCTGAAAATTCATAAATTGAATAAAATTACAAAAACTTTTCATAAAATTACTCATGTAGTGAACAATAAGCAGGGAAACTCTCTGGGTGCATACTGTTTGGTTTCGCATCGCTTTTTATAATTTACTATAATTATTGTTGACAGCCATTAAGCTTTCGTTTGTATATAAAGTTGTAGCCATTTAAATATTTCATGTCGCAAAAACAATATTATTAAATTTAGTAAAATAATAAAGTCTGGACGCAGCCAGTGTGTTATGGTAGTGAATTTTCATAAAAATGTTTTTTATAGCACATATGTATTTTTTAATGAAAGGAGCCATCAAATCTAGTTACTCATATAGTAGAAACAATGTAACATATTTCATCAAAGTAATTTATTGTTTGAAAAAAGTACAACATTTTTCCGAAAATGAACTTGAATGTTACTGAAAAACTGATCCGATTTTCCTGGCCAACGAACCTCTTTAAGTTATTTACCCACCTACCGAAATATAATTATTCACAAAAACGTTTTCGACGGAACTTTGCAAACAATTTTTCAAGAAAATCCGAAAATATTTTTTTATAACTTATTAAACATTTATTATTAATTTCACAAAAAATCTTAAAAGAAAAGATTTCTACGAAAGCACAAAAAAATTTCTACGAAAACTGGCAAAATATTTTTCACACAAAATTTTGCTAAAAGAATACATAAAATTCAATCCTCATACCTAATATGTCATTAACATCGAAAACAAAATAATTTGTTAGCACAAAAATCCATTAAAACCTTATTTTAGACAAACTTCCATGTACCATCAATTGAATAATTTTTTATACAAAAATTCGCAACAAATCTTTCTTCAAAGAAAATTCATTAAATCCATTTATAGGAAAATCCGCTATTAAACGAACATTTTGTACAAAAAATTCGCTAATAAAAATAAATTAAATAAATCAAATAAGTCTGGACGCAGCAAGTGCGTTATGTAAGTGAATTTTCAAAAAATGTTTTTAATAGCAAATATGTATTTTTAATGCAAGCAGGCATCAATTTGGTTACCGCTATAACCTATATAGTAGAAACAATGTACCATATTTCATCAAAATAACTTATTGTTTGAAAATGTACAAAAGTTTTCCGAAAATAAACATAAAATGTTTCAGAGAAAACTGGTCTCCTAACCAACGAACCTTAGGTAAATAGCAGATTGAGTAACTGAAATTTCAAACATTTAACGAAAATTCGCTACCGAAACGCACTTACTACGTCTAGTTTCTTTTTTCTTATAAACATGCATCATATTGAGATGAAAAATGCAAAAATGAAATAATATAAGGGGTGTTCGAAAAATTGTAGGTATCACCAACGACCTATAGGACATCCTGTGACTGTCAAAATATTTTTATAAGATGCAGCTCAAGACAATTAACGTATACAATTTTTTCTCGTATTTTGTATAATAACAACTATATTGAGCTTTACCGTAGAAATGTGTCACCCTGTATATATGTAAAGAGATAAAAACTGAAACTAAACCCGGATATGGATTCTAGGGGGCCCAGTTTTCACTATTTGAAGAAATCTTTTTGAAATTCAAAATTCGCTGTCTCCCCATTGACGAATTTTTTTTACGAAAATTAGCTAAAAAATACAGGCCGTTAAACCATAAATTTAACTAGAAGTACTGCCAAAGCATCAGAGAAAGGGTCTAGTTGAAATGAACTTTTTGGCAACATTTTAGTAAAATGAAAGACAATGACGGTTGAAGCTGAAACTTGAGGGTTGGTAGAACACCCTTCTTGCGACATTTTCTTTAGATAACCCGTATTAGTTTCAGTTTATTTGCCTAAATTTTGCCAATTTTTACGTTTTAAATCGCGACTTTGACGTTTTGAGGAAAACCACTTTTTTTTTCTTTAAATGTACAAAACTTTTTTCGCTTTTAACTTACACACACATTTTTGTACTTGGTTTACTTTTTATAACACAAACAAGCATACCAAATTTGGTTGCCATTACAAAATCTTCCTCGAAAACATGTGTCTATATTGCCGGATAACGAACTTATCCAAGCAACTTGCACAAGGAAGGCACTTAACAAATTTGATCAAAATTGGCCTACTATTTTTTGAGTTATCGGTGTGATACACACACATACACACAAATATATATATATATATATATATATATATATATATATATATATATATATATATATATATATATATATATATATATATATATATATATATATATATATATATATATATATATATATATATATATATATATATATATATATATATATAATAATAATAATAATTCAAAAGTCGTGATGTCCTCATTAGTGAATTTTGTTAAAGAAAATTCACTAACATCCAAAATCTGATCTAAACACAGAAGCAGATGCTTTTTCTGTGCCTTCACAGAGAAAATACGTTTGACCGAACGTCTGAAGGCACAAATCTCTACGTCGGTGTTAACTGTGGAACGGTTTTACCAACTAAGGGCAACAACAGCTGATATTAAACAATTAACAGTCTTAAAAGTCTTTATCTTTCATTCATCATCTTTTTAATAAAAATTCGCTAAAAAATATTGGAATTACACAATGTGATCAGATAACGTTAAAATTAAATCAAAGAGGTAAAGAAGTAAAAAAAAAGTTGAAAGAGAAATTCAGTCAACAATGAGATTTGAATCTACGTTTCTTCGCTCATTAGCCAACCATCTAACCCCTCGACTATCGTAGGCTTGGCAAGGAAAGTATAATAAAATGTAGATAACGCATAATGGTCTTCAGTTATTTATTTGTAATATGTAAGGTCTATTTTAGAGGCATTTTTTGCAACTATTTTAACAAATGAGAAGAGTAGTATAAATCTAGGACATCCTTATATACATTTTATGCAATACTTACCATTTATAAACCGCAATAGTTATACTAATTTTCACGTTTTAAATCTCCAGTTTGACATTTACAGGAGAAAAATTATACAATTTTCTTGTACTTCTTGACTTTTTTTGCGCCATGAAAAAATAAACGTTGTCTATAATATTTAATAGATTTTGTTCAACACACAATATTTTGTTATTGCGCCTTCTATGACTTTTAGTGGCACTAAAATCTTGCTTCATTAAACGCCTCTAACTTTTTTCTTTCAACTTAAAGATCTAAATTTTGGTGTATAGTTTGGTTTTCACAAAGTAAACTGCTTTTCAAATTTGGTTGTGATAGTTTTGTTATTTCCGGAGATATGAATTTTTTTCCAAAAGAAAACCTAAAGTTTTCTTGGAAAAACTGATCATATTTTCCAGGTTAATGCACTTATTGAAATGATCTTGGATATGTGTTTTAGGGGGCCTAGTTCACGATCATTTGAAGAAATGTATTCAAAATTCAAGATCTCATTCGACATCTCCTCATGAGTGAATTTTTAAAAGAAAATTCACTAATAAGCTCTAATATTATTTCGAAATCTAATTTATGTATCACAATTTCTAAGGCAGTCTTCAGATTTCTTCACTGCATTAGAAAGAACTCTCAACTGACAGAGGACAGTTGATTTTAAACTACATTTAGGGAACACATTCTTAGGCGCTGCTACCCTATCATACTCCACCACAACATATGTTTTAACGGTTAAACAAATTTTAATTTGTTAAATAGGAAAAAGAAAGCCATATATTACAGTAATCTATATACGTTTGTGCGTTGCATACAGCTAGCGATAGGTAAAAGCGAATCGCAATTCTTCATACAGAATGTGAGTGCCTGGTTGCTTGTTTGTTGAGTAGCCCCAATTGTTTACCGTGATTTCTACTTTGTATTCTGTATTCATTTGATCCGATTTGGTGATTCTCGCTGAAGTAGAGGGTAGGAGTAATGGGAAAAACATGTTGATAATATCCCAGATATATACAATTAAAGTGCCCGTATTCAAAATTAGTTCGTGTATTGTGCCACTGATTTGTGGCAGACTTGAACCACATATTTTTTGCAAGTTCTCTGAATTATGAGCAAAGAATTATTCTATTTCCTAATATTTTAAAATGCAGAATAGAACTACCCCACCTCACTTACAGTTTTATTGAATAGTAACTATAAAAGGGTTTTTGGAGTTTTATTAGCTTTCTTACACTATATAAAGCTAGATATGATACTCCTTAGGAGAGTTATTATATTTAAAGGTAAAAAAAATTGTATTATTTATATTAGGCTGTGTGTAGGCATATATGGGTATATGTGTATATATGTACATGGGTGTGAGTATGAGTGTATAAATATTATGCTCCACATACAATTGTTCAAAGGAAATTTTATACAAAATTGTTTAATATTTAAACATACAAAGTTTAAAATTCGTGTTCTGTCGGTATATGGGTGTGTGGACGTGTGTGCATACGCGTATAGAGGTGAGAGAGAGAATTAATATAATAGTTAAGTAAGATATTGTATCAATAAAAATTTTGTAAAGCTCCAAACACGTGCTGTTTATCCCTAATGTGTATCCCCATTTTCCGTGGTCTTTTCTAGTGTCTTATTGCAATATGCTCTGATAGACCCTTGAGTAAGTATTGCAGTCCTTGTTCATTTCACATTTATTATTACAAAAAGAAAAAGATAAATATATATATAATTAAGGAAGAAAAGGAGAAATATATTATTCTATAAAAATGTAAAAAGAAAACAATTAAAAAAGAAAAAGTTTGGGACGGCGCAAGTGTGTTATGGTAGTGAATTTTCATAGAAATGATCTGACACCAAATACTTTTTTAACTTTTTTTCTTGTAACATAGAAATATAAATTTTGATATCGTAAACTTACGTACCAAATTTGGTTACCATGAATTATCTATTTTTTGAGAAAAATTTGTTTTCCAAAAGAAATCCCAAAATTTTCCAGGAAAACCTGGTTATATTTTCCTGGATAACGAACTTATCCAAGTCACTTAGAAAAGGAAGGGACATGTCAAATTTTATGAAAATCCTACCATTATTTTTTGAGTTATATATATATATATATATATATATATATATATATATATATATATATATATATATATATATATATATATATATATATATATATATATATATATATATATATATATATATATATATATATAAAGGAAAGATAAACAAATCTATATAAGAAATGCAATAATATGGAGCTACCTAGAAGTATAAGTAAATGTAAAAAAGTTCGAGACGCAGAAAGTGCGCTATGGTAGTGAATTTCCATAAATATGTGTTTTTGTTTTCAGAAAGCAGGCATCAAATTTGATTACCAGTATAACATATATAGTAAAAACAATGTACCATGTTTCATCAAAATAACTTTATTGTTTGAAAACGTACAAAAATTTCCGAAAGTTAATTTAAAGTGTAACCGAAAAAATTCGTTTCTTGGTCAACCTTATAGGTTAATAGAAAATTGAGCTTCTCAAATATTAAGCATTTCATCAAAATTCGCTACCATAACGCACTTGCTGCGTCCAGAATTTCTTTACTTACAAACATGCATTATATTTCGATGGAAAATGCAAAAAAATGAGGCGTTTTCGACAAAAAAAATATTATTTGTATCACCAACGACTTATTAGCCACCCTGTGATTGTAGAAATATTTTTTTAAGGTGTAGCTCAAGACACCCTATAATTAATGTATACATTTTTTTTCATATCTTGTAGAATAACGGATATATTGAACTTTATTGATTTTTTACGAAAATTCGACAAATGTTATATACTATTAAACAATAAACTCTATAGCTAATACTACTGCTAAGCATCAGAGAAAGGGTCTATTTGAAATGAATTTTCTGGAAACATCTTAGTAAAATGAAGGACAATGACGGTTGAACCTACGACTTCAGGGTTTGTAAAACGTTCTTCTTGAGACATTTTCTTTTCATATCTCGTATTAGATTCAAGTTCTTTGCCTAGATGTTGCGAATTTTGACGTTTTAAACTGTCACTTTGACGCTTTAAGGAAAACCCCAATTTATTTTTATTTAAATGCCCATAACTTTTTGCCCTTTTGACCTACAGCGCTAAATTTTGGTAGGTAATTTACCCATATCGATATAAAACGACGCACCAAATTTGGTTGCCCTTACTTTGTTATTTCCGGATATATGAATTTTTTTCTAAAGAAAACACAAAATTTTCCGGGAAAACCTCGGCCGATTTTCCTGGATAACGAACTTATCCAAGCCACTTACAAAAAGCAGGTATTTATCAAATTTTGTCAAAATCGGCCCATTATTTTTTGAATTATATATATATATATAAACATATAAAAATCGAAACTGACCCCGGATATGTGTTCTAGGGGGCCTAATTAGCTCTCATTTGAATTAATTTTTTCAAAATTCAAAAGTCGGGATCTCCTCATTAGTGCATTTTTTAAAAGAAAATTCACTAAAAAGGTAAAGTCGTTAAGCCTAATTTTTATAGGGACTATGTATCACCGGTATCAAACAGAAATAATTCAGGGCAACAATAATTTATTTTGTAATTTATTTATGTATTGTTGATTTAATTATACAGCTTTATCAACCACATAAATACAATGACAATTAAAACGTCTACAATTGCTAGCACAATCAAACATTTTAGACAAGGTGGCTGCTTTTCCGAGTAAGATCCACTTAAAAATTTGCCATTTAACGGCATTAAAGCAAAAATAGATATGTTAAGACAATTTACAAAATGCACATATAACAACAAAAGCCTAGACGCAGCAAGTGCGTTATGGTAGTGAATTTTCATAGAAATGATCTGCCACAAAATTTTATTATAACTTCTTTTCTTGTAATAGAAATCTAAATTTTGGTGTATAGTTTACTTCTTATATCGTAAACCTACCTACCAAATTCGGTTTTCATAGTTTTTTTTTTTTGAAATAATTTTTTTTTCCAATGGAACCTAAAAATTTGCCTCGTCCGATTTTCCTGACTAAAGAACTTGTCCAAGCCATTTACAAAAGGAAGGTACATGCCAAATTTGATCAAAATCGGCCCATTATTTCTTGAGTTATCGGTGTGATACATATATATATATATATATATATATATATATATATATATATATATATATATATATATATATATATATATATATATATATATATATATATATATATATATATATATATATATATATATATATAAACATATAAAAATTGAAACTGACCCTGGGTATGGGTTCTAGGGGTCCTAGTTCGCGCTCTTTTGCAAAAATCTTTTCAAAATTCAAAAGTCGGGATTTCCCCATTAGTAAATTTTTTCTACGAAAATTCACTAAAACGAAGAAGTAGATTATTGTTTCAACAATACTTGTTAGGAAATGTCCTTATTGCGTCAAAATCATACGCTTAGCAGATAATGTAAATTGTTACTATAAAGCACTTGCTAAGTGCCGACTTTTTTAACATTGCAAAGGATATTCTCCTCGTCTACTTTTTATGTCTGGTAATAAAAATATGATATTTATTTAACTTTACATATTATAAATTCTGCCTGACTTCATGATTAAAAGTAAACACATTATGCTTTGTCCTTTATTATACTCATAATAAATAATGTGGATAATCTGAAACGCAAAAATCAATATGAGTGAAAGTAATTCTGCACAATGCTCCAGTATAGAAATTTCCTTTTATTACCTTCTCTTATTACATCAGTTTATTTCATAAATGTAATTCTCATGTCTAGACGTAGTTAGATTCCAGGTCATTTGCAGACTGGGACTGAATTTTTATCTAGGACTTTCCATCTCGTTTCAGTCATCGTTTCAGCTGCGAATTCTGGATAACGAGCATCCATAAAACGTTACTTCGCATGGTGGAAGGCAACATCGACTGGTTGCTGAAGTACATAGATAAGAAGTCCGCTTTGCAAACAGGTCAGGACTCAGTTGGGTAATTAGGGTTTCCAGTGCAGTTGATTATAGTAATGGTCCTGTCATAAAATGAAACCCGGTAAGGATTTGGTTGACCATGCAATAGATAAAATCATTCACTCAATAAAACAAACAGCTGCTGATTTGATGGTGGTTTGGTATACAACTTTGAAAAGACATAAAACAGAGGGTCTTTTGTCTTACAAATTTGGCATCAGTTTAAAAACGACAGCATAAATTTGCAACATTTAACATTACGGAGCACACATTTTCTAAGTTTGTGTCTTGTATACAATCAAAGAACATATAATGAATTATATGGTAAATTCATTATGAAGTTAATTAAATTTTTGGTGTTTAGTTGAGTATAAGTACATTTGTTAGTATTGAATTTGGAAACGTTACTAGCTTTATTCAAATATTATCAACACTGACCAAATTACCAAAGAATATTTAATATATAATATTAATATAAAATATATTCCTTGTTATTTATGTAGGCCTTGACGATGTTTACTTTTAAACTTGTGTCCACAATTTTTGTCTAATGAGGGATTAAAAAGTAACTTACCTTTTAATATCAAGTTATTGTATTGTACAGAGTACCTTAATATTTTTTTAGAATATCCTGTATAGTATTGCACATTAAACGCAATATATTAACGGCATTAGCGATATATCGGTAACGAAAAACGAAGGATGCCACTGTCTGAGTAAGTATTTAAGTTAAAAAAAAAGAAAACCAGAAGACAGACTGTTTTTCTATTGTTCGATTTTATGTTTTTAGAGAAGCTACAATAAGGATAGGATTCACTGAAATAGAACAGTTAATTTAAAACAATTATATTATTATTTATCCCACCCTTCTTAGGAGTGTATTTACCAAATCACAGACACCAGGGAATATATATATATATATATATATATATATATATATATATATATATATATATATATATATATATATATATATATATATATACCCATACAGCACAAGATATTCTCAGAATGTTCTCACAATGTGAGAACATTATTTTTTCACAATATTTGTTTCGGAATGTTCTAATAACATTTATGGAATAACAAACTTTAATCTTGAATATTCTGAGTACATTCATTCAATCACATCCTAAGAAAGTTCTTCATCAATATACTGAGAATATTTGAATAGATTATTATACCGAATATTCGCTCAGAATGTGCTTGAGATGTCCTTATAATATTATATAACTTTAAATTTAATGAAAAAGATAGATGATGATTACGATATAGTGGTGAGAATTATAATTGTATCTATTTTGCATGTTTGATTCTGTTACCTGTCTATGGTAAACACATTGTATATTTAGGCAATACATTCTTTAGGAATAGAGCGCATGTCCATGCCGCCGGGAAGGAAGATGGAAAGATGAAAGATGCCGCTATACGTAAATAAAAAGTAATGTCAAAATGAATAATGAATGGCATGTAGTTAACGTTGTATAAGGTTATATTCTAACATAATTAATTAAAAATAATAATGTGATGTGCTGACCGAGAACTGTGCAATTGCAAACAACATAGATCCAGAGTACAGAAGTAACTAAAACATGGTGTGAGGTTATCAAGAACTAAGACGCAACTAGTAAAGAAAGAAGTTTTAAAGCATCTCCTTCTCCTGTAGTTCACACTTATGATGGGTTCGTCAATTTTGCTTGAGACTGGATCATCTTACTAATTAGGTACACCTACATTGTATAATATATAATTTAAAAATTGTGTTATGTTCAATAGTACCTAAGTCATGCAATATAAACCACCACAGTTTGATGTGGATGGACTGGAAAAGTGCAAGAATAATTGTCTTAGGCCAACATCTCAGGCTTTTTACTCCTGTGGAAGAAGTTAATGCTGTAAGAAGTATCACTATACAGTGCAAAAAATGTGCACCAGAACATATGGTAGGAAGATGAATGTACAATAAAACTTGCAATTTATCAGATATGGAATCACTTTGTCAAAGTATGCCTTTACAACCAGAATATCTATGCTGTTGGTGACAAACATTGGGCATTGGGATATTGAAATAGCTTAAGAAGTCAAAATCAAGTCTGCGGAAGCAGAGCAGAAAGCAACCATGCAAGGGAAGGGTCAAAAGGTCTGATCGATGACAGTTGTAGTTTTGTGTAAGTGCAAGTTAGTGTGTTTTGTGGCATGTTCTGGCCAACTTAGTTGTTTTCTATAAAGGTGTAAGTACTATTGTGTAATGCAATTTCTTTAATGCCACACTGAAAGCCTGTATGATCAATAGTCTTGCCAAATTTCAAGTTACTTCAGTGGGGGTAACCGTGATTATTCATCTCGGAAACCTTGTATTTGGCTATTACATTTTTTGGCAACTCCAAGAACTGTATCGTTATTTATTTGATTTTTATGTTTTTGAAATTTTAATTGTTTCATTAATATTTTATTCAGATATTTCTTTGTATTTGTTATAAGTACATACTTAATCTGAATATACGTGCAATACTCGAATTGTTGACTTATTATGTATCTGAACTTGAGTTTACAGGTGTGTGTAGCCACTGGAATAATATGGTAACCTAAACAAGGGTGAGTGATTGAAGTTCAAATTCTAGCCTCTCGGGCTTGCTTATACGAAAATATATAAAAGGCCAGTTAAATGGTGGAAAATCGGTAAATTTTGAAGAGAAATCCAATATTTCATATCTTTGCATTTTCTTAGTTTATGTATCATTAAAAAAATGTATACAGGGTGTTTCGCATAAGAACCGACACAGGGCAGGGGCATGTAGGTAAACGTAAAATATGGTGATTTAATGCAACTCACCCCTATATTAAGTTGCACCCCTGAGAAGTTATAAGCCTTCAGTGGGGTTTCAAATTTCGAAAAAAATCAATATCTGTAATATTTTAACTCAGAAAAACCAAGCTTAGTACCCGTTTTTAGTGTACCAAGAGCATTAATCAATGCTAAGTAGAGTTCAATCAAGGCATTTGAAAGGGTTTATTAGGGGTGATGCACCCTTAAAATGTCATCATTTTTCAACAGATTTGTAGATTTAAGAACATATTTCATTTTATGAGGAATTTTACTCTAACACTTTGTTACTCCTGTTATTTTCAAAAAACTTTGTTGTTTTCAAGAAAAACACTAATAAGTAAACAAACATATTTTATCAATCTTACTAAAAATCTTGGAAAATTAAATATTTGCCAATAAACTTATGTATAGATCAAATTTGACAATCGGTAAAAAAGTGTGAATAGGTATAATTTATTAGAAAACAGACAACTCAAACAACAGAAATAAAAAAATTGCTATCAATAAGTTATAGAAATTCTTCAACATGATAATTATTCGCAGATATCTATTAAATTTTTGATGATTTTAAGTAACATTAATAATATATGTGTCTTTAGTTATTCGGGTTTTTCTTGAAAACGATAAAAGTTTTTTGGAAAATAACATAAGTAAAAAAGTTTTATAATTTACTTCCCCATAAAATGAAATAAATTTTTTTTAGATCCGCCAATAGGTTAAGAAATTCTGTCACATTTTATGGGTGCATCACCACTATTCAACCCTTTGAAATGTTTTGATTGAACTCTACTCACCAACGAATAATGCTCTTGGTACACTCAAAACGGGTACCAAATTTGGTTTTTCTAAGTTGAAGTATTACTGAGATATTGATTTTTTTTCGAAATTTAAAACCCCACTTTCAAGGCCTATAACTTCTTAGGGATGCACCTTAGTATAGAAGTAAGTTGCGTTAAATCACCATATTTTAGGTTCCCCTACATACCCCTGCTCTGTGTCGTTTCTTATGCGAAACGCCCTGTATATCTTTTTTAAAAACACAATGTTCCCATGAGTATATGTATGAACATTTTAAGAAGATTCATTTAATGTTCGTGGAACATTTTCAGAAGATACTGGGAGCTCCCAAGAATATTATAAATAACATTCTAAGAACCTTATTAGTATGACAGAATCTGTCCAATTCTCATGTTCATAGAATGTTCTATGAATATATATTGTACGTTGTGAGAATGTTCTGGGGATGTTTGAATATTCTTTCCAAACATTCCTGATATTTTCTCAGAATGTGTCTGTTCTGTCTGGGTATATTTATTTATTTATATGTATGGGTATATATATATATATATATATATATATATATATATATATATATATATATATATATATATATATATATATATATATATATATACATATATATTATCTCTAGATATTATTCACGTGTGCTATTCATCCGTCTGACGACACTAATCTAATATATTGTGGTGATTTGGGTCTTCTAATTTGAAAAATAATAAACTTGCACATATAAATATCTGGGTGTATTTTATAAAAGTGGCGATACCGTGATTTTTTCCATTATTGTGCTGGCAAGGTAAATAACAGAAAAAGTTTAACCACTTCTAGTTGGCGTTTAAAGTTGATGTCGGCATCATGATTATCATCACCCTTCTAGTGTCAGATGATGTTTGTTCATAACGAGGGAGTATGCAGCACAGAAAGGGTAAACCAACGAATTAATGAAAACTGCAAGATAAAAACAGAATTGTGATGTTTGGAGGAACTGGGGTTGAAATGTGTCTAGACATAACAATCTCGGCCTTTGATTAACAAATTTATTTAATGTTTGATAACATTCATGAGAAAAAAAGGAGAGGAAGCGAAAGAGATGGATAAATTGAAAGAGCATGCGTGAGGCTCGCTTTAAAGTCAGTTTTTATTAATTCACATCTTTAGCAAAATGTGTTTACTGATATATTTTGCAAATAATAATCCAAATTCAAGCAGTGTTAAAAAGTTCTAAGTTGTATAAGAAAGATATATTTTGTTAAGACGCATCGGTTTGATTTTTAATTATTATTATTTAAGTAATATATTTATGTATATATATATATATATATATATATATATATATATATATATATATATATATATATATATATATATATATATATATTACTACTACTACTACTAATATATTCGTGTGTGTTGTATTCACACACAGGGTGTTTTACTGGTAACGTGACGGTCTCTTATGTCTAAACGGTACGCTGTTTAAAGATTTTTTAACGCAACGTTATGTGGGTCAAAAGTGGATACAGTTTTAAAAATATTTTTAGCATACAGGAGGTTCCAAAAAAGGATGGCCGATACTTATCTTTCTTCTTGAAGAACAGCTTATGTGCTGCAATCTTGAATTCTATGCAATAAATAAGATACGCTTTCCTATACCTATCTATTACAGTTTTAATGAATTTTGATTAAGAAAATTCAGTAATAGAGAGGTATCAATGTTGAGACTTTCGGAAAATTTCTTCAAATGAGAGCGAATTAGCGCCTCTGGAACCCATTTCCATGGTCAGTTAAAATGTTATATTATATATATATATATATATATATATATAGGTATCCAATCGATAACTTAAAGAATAGTTCACTGATTTGGACCAAATTTGGGCATTACCCTTATTCTGCTAATCGCTTGGATGAGTTCGTTCATCAAATCTTAACGGCAAATTTTTTTTGATAAAAAATTAAAAAACATTATTTAAAACGCAATATCTCTCAAATTTTCTAAGTGATTGGAACACAAATTTACAACTTAAAAGAACAGAAACAGTTGTGTACCAATTTTCAAGTCGTTTGATCGAAGGAACATAAAATTATTCGAAATTAATAATAAAATAATCCTCGACATCACTTCAGGTTCTGTAATGCAATATCTGCAAACTTGTACAAAGACAGATGACGTTATCTGTACTGATATGCTATTTAAATAAATCGTAGATAAAAATCTAAACAATGGAAGTTATTGCAAAAGGTCAGACATTGGGAGAGGTACGACAGGGATGCCATCTTGGTGCAGTACCAGGTAGTATGTTGCCACGACAACTCTAGTTTACAAAAAATATAATAGATAGAGATACGTAACTAACAATTTTGTAAATTGTCAGCCTTGGACTATTTCTTTTCCAATACCGGGACAAAGTTTGCGTCCAAAAGCGCTAAATATTAGCATGCGAATGTATACTAATAATTTAAAAAAATAATGACAGTGATTCAATTTGTTTAAAAGCAATCTAGAACGAGGTTTCGTTATGTATAAATATTAAGCTTCCCATTCTTCACGTTCACGGTATTTAAAATTAAAAGCCATCTCTCTCTCTCTCTCTCGCGCCTAGTTTAATCTTACCACACGTAGCTATTTGTCACAGAGAAGCGGGTACGCTCACGCTCTGCGCATCGCATAACCTTGAAATCGACTCCGCTGATGCTATTGCTAATACTAGCGTTGTAAATATTCGGATGATACAGATTCATATAAAAAATATTCTGATTAATCATCCGATTACGTTTTCACATTAAGAAGGGCATATTATATTTATATTTAGCGTGGTATGGGATGGAATCGTAAATGTCGTATAGTAATAAGTAATAATAATAACGTCCACGTGCTAAATATATTTGCTAAATATAATTTTGCCTTAGCGAATTTTTATTAAGAAAGATTCGCTAATAGAAATGTCACGATGAAAAGCTTTTGAAAAAGTTTCTTCAGATGAGCGCGAATTTGGGTCCCTAGAACCCAAAACCAAGGTCCGTTAAAATTTTTATATGTTTATATATATATATATATATATATATATATATATATATATATATATATATATATATATATATATATATATATTTATGTATGTATCCGAGCGATAACTCAAAAAATACTAAACTGATTTTAATCAAACTTGGCAAAAATCTTGTTTTGGGCGAAAACTGGGGTCGAGTTCGTTAATCAGCGTTTATGCTCAAGTTTTTCCGATGGAAAATCGGGGAAAACTTTTTGAAAACGCTATATTTTTGTAAGTATCAGAGTAACTGGAATGAGATATTACATGTGGCTAGAAATGGTGCAAATAAATCTATGTTGTGAATTTTAAGTAATTTGGTATACAATATTTAGAGTTTTGTCCAAACTAAAAATAAATTCCAAAGACATGCGTTGAGATGACTTGATGGTTAAAGTCCAAAGCCTGACAGACAGGGTAGTTAACTGCCACGCGTAGATTGATTCATACAACAGGTATAAACCATACATCAAGGGTAATCAGGCTAAATATATACCAGGCATAAACCACATATCCGAACCAACAATCATGAAATTTCGGCCGCAATTATGAATAATGACAGACGACATGAAATTAAAAATTTCTCAAGTTATTGTTATTTAACTGGGAGATTCAATCAATTATTAAAAGACACTATATTTCTAGCTTTATGAACGGCCTAAAATACAGTTTTAGCGCAGCATAGATATATTATGCTGTCTTATAATATACTAGAAATGTAAACAAAATCAAGCCAAGTCTTTATAAAAATGATTATAAAATAGTTTATTTTATCTTTAAACTTAAACATAAGAAGTCATATAAGACCTAAACAGTCGTGGGATGTTGCAATGGTTATTCTACTAATTCTGTAAATAATTACGTATACTTTGAATATAATACCCCGGGCATGAAGCCGATCTAAAGTATTGCGCAAATAAAACGTTGGTTGGTGTATACAAGATAGCGCCGGGGATTTCGCCCTTGTGCAGCAGCTACATTTTCCTGACAAATCCAAAGAAAAGTTATAATCCCCAACCCTAGCAGTACAACCTCGTTAAATAATTAGTTTAAATGTAGTTTTAACACACCAACCAAATAAACATAAGGCGAAAATATATTGTAAATATAGGAGATTCACATTACTGCTTATATTGTAGCAATAATATGTATGTGTATATATTTTTGTAAATATGTCTCTTAATGTAAATAAATTTTTTGTTGATTGCGCTTGCCTTCTAAGCAGAAGGTTACGCGAACGAATCTAGCTTGATGATATGTTTTTTATGTTTTATTTTGACATTTGGAGAAACAATAGTGAACAGATTTCATACGTTTTGAACAAGATCTCATTTTTGTTTAAAACGCCTGAATAAGTTTGTCACCCATGAGCATGAAATTATAATTTTGTTATTCTTGATATTGAAATAATAAAAATTCACTAAAAACCGATTTGATTAGGTTGACTGAAACGAAATCATACTGGCGATTAATAAGGAAAAATAACGGCTTGGTTTATAATTTGGAAGATAGTTTACTTTTATAAATATGAAATAACTTTCCTTCTGGAAATCTTTTGTATAACTTTAATGAAATTTGTAATACAAGTTTCTTTTAAAGAGACTTACCTATCTACAGATATAGCTAAATTTAATTTTTTAGCTTCATAGAAATTTGAGTTTTAAGTATATATATATATATATATATATATATATATATATATATATATATATATATATATATATATATATACGTACAACAAAAATTATTTAGAAACATTATTTTGTAACCTGAAATATAGGGATCATTGCTCTATCACCTAATGCATTTAACACTCTTAAATAATTTACAGGGTGCTCAAATTATCCTGGTATTTTATGAATACATTTAACACCAATTATCTTGGTTATTTAAAATAGAACACCTTACCTTTTATTTATTCATCATATTGCCATTTTTATTCTATTTCAAACTACTATGGCATTGCATATACTAAATGTTACGATTTTGATGTTAAGCAAAATTTTGTCCAACTTTTAGTAATTTTTCCTACAATCAATCTTTAGCTAAGTGTGCCGTGGTGCCGCTGTAGGACATATTGTTTTTAGATGATAGGAAAATTACTATCAACTTATTAAACTTTAAATGTGTTTTAATTTCTGTCTGTAAAATGAGTGTATACATCGTCTATTATGTTTCTTTTTTATCAAAATTCATATCACATGTATTTTATATTCTTCGTGATAGCTTTTCAAAGGAAGTTTGTTTGTTATAACAACTGTAACTTGAAATATACTAAAATTATTGAGATTGAAGAAGTAACTGTTATTTACTACGTATTTACAATATTTAATTTCAGCGAACATATTTTATAAATTAAAGAATAAAATAATTATCAAACATTTCAATAGGAAACAATAATAGTTAAACGAAGCAGATAAAAGTGAACAAACACAGGCAAAGAAAAACAACGTCCTTATATAGAACATTATTAAACATAAGTCTGTAACATCAGAATATGGAAACTTTACTCAAGCAACTGCTCTGCATGATCTCCGTCTAGTTCTAGTTGAATGCAACGCGTGATTCGGTCCTCAAAAGATCTTATTGCAATACACAGCATGTTTGGTGTGATGAATTTCATATCATCGGCAGTTGTTAGATGAGTATTGTATACAATATTTGTCATATAAGCCCACATAAAGGAGTCCATGGCGGTTAAGTCTGGGAATATAGAAGGCCATTGAGAGGGACCACCTCTCCTTATTTATTTATAAATTTTCTATTTTGATTCTTACTATGCCTTTCCAAAGTGAGCCAACACGCCATCTAATTGTAGCCACATTTTTTCTCGTATGTTGAGAGGCAATTGTTGCAGAATTACCATTAATAAAGCTGAAAAATGTTCTTTCATTCAGATGTCCAAGAAAATAAGGCTTAACGACCTGACTATAATTCCCCTCAAACATTAACAATCCAACATTTTTGACGATCCACTATACAAAACAAGTGTTTATTTTCAGTGTCATAATATTGAAACTCATATCTGTTTACTTAGCCATTATTATGAAATGTCGCTTCGTCGAAAAATAATATAAATTTACAACACTCACTGTCTACTTCGAAGCAATTGCAACACCAATAGACAAATCTCCAAAGGTCTGTCAAAATTAGTCATATAAAGCTTGGTGCATTTGAATATGAAATAGAAGGTATTTGTGTCATTTGAGAGTTCTCCATCCATTGCTGTGACTTACAAATGTTTTATTTTCAATTACTCTAGAATAAGGATTTTTAATTACAGATCACAGATTGTAATACTGGGAGTTCGCTTTATACATGTGTAGTAACTGGTTTAGTTACAGTTATCTGTTCATATTCAGCACTACCTGTAGCATGAAATCTGCGTAGCAACTTTTTCAATACTTCCTAGTTGGTACGTTTTCTATTCGGGTCTTTTGAAGCATAAACTCTTGATGCTATGAGACAGTTTTCTATAGATTCTCCGAAAATTAATATCATATTGATTCTTTCTTGAAGCACATACTGCCAAATGCAGGTGCACAATATTGAGTCAATTTTAAACTTAAACTTCAAAAACCACGGCACACTTAGTTAAACAATGATTGTATGGAAAATTACTACAAGTTTACAAAATTTTACTTTACATCAAAAACTTAACATTTAGGTATCAACAATGCTATAGTAATTTAAAAGATAATAATAATGGAAACATGGTGAATAAATAAAATACAGGGTGTTATATTTAAAATAACCACGATAATGGTAGTTAAGTGTACCCATAAAATACTAGAAAAAATTGATCACCATCTAAACCATTTAAGAAACACACAGCATGTAGTGGAAAATAGCGCGAAGCGTCATATTTCGACCTATAATTTTTGCCATAGACCGGAAACGCCGGAAATTGGTCGGACAAAAGATGATACAGTTAGTTATACCTACCTGTTTTTATTCAAATCATTCAATGATAAATAAAATATCTGCAAACAAATATATAACAAAGCATAATACAGATCTGTATATCACTAACCGATAACGAACTTCTAAGTAAAATTTATGAAATCATTTACCCTGCTCGTGTTGCTTATTTTAGCCATATTATGCGTGATATCGTTATTTCAAGTATATCGCACTAATAAAAGATATTATATGTCAGATTGTGATAATATTTGCAGAACATGTAAAGTCGCTTATGTAGTACTTTATGGTACTAGTTGCTCACATGCAGTTCCATGTAATTCAGTAATGCCATTTTACACTACGTGATCCATTCGCTTATTAGAGGTCACAAGAAATATACCAGACAGTGCTGTATCAAATGATTTCTTTTTTAGAAACGAAAAATACGTTATTTTGTCATATTTTCTTTAAATGAAAATGCAAATCTAAAACAGCTGATTTTAAATGCTATAGTAAGATACGGTATACTTTATTTGTTCATGCATCAACACTAATATCTCAGGCTATATTTATTATCAGTTTAATTTCTTATATTCAACCATTTTCATGTAAGTCATTTATATAAAATTTCTAAATAATTACAAGTTCTCTAATTAGCCCGAAAATAATTTAAATGGCCATCAAGGAACCCAAGATGTTCAAACATGAACGATAATACCTCATGTATTATTTATTTCCTAATCTTGACATTAGAACCGAATATCTTATTTGTTTCAGAATGCATAAATTAGAAACTATGTCCATAAAGGAATTCCTATCTTCAGCTGTTATAACCCGTGTATCATACCTGGTTTCTATAACGTTGGTCCTTCGAGTATTTTGAACTAGTGTCTTACGGTACTAACTTTATCCGACCAGATATAATTCGTAAAATTTCGATGCCTGAGACTGCGTATATTACCAATATACTCCTAAATATTCAAAGCTGAAAATCCAGTCATGGTGCTGTATTTTCGAAGAAAGAAGAAAAAACTTAAAAACAGGGTAAACAATCAAAGTACTGCTATATACAATAACCAGGGAAAAATAAAAAGTGTGAACACAGCAAGTGCGTTATGGAAGTGCATTTTCATAAAAAGGTTTTAATACAAATACGTCACTCTAAAGCAAGCAGACATGAATCTGGTTACCGGTATAGCCTATATAGTAGAAACGATGTACCATATTTCATCAAAATAACTTATTGTTTGAAAATGTACCAAACTCCGAAAATAAACTTAAAATGTTTCCGAGAAAACGGATTTTCTAACCAGCAAACATTAGGTTAATAGCAAATTCACTTATTGAGATTGGAAGCATTTAGTGAAAATTCGCTTCCAAAATGCACTTACTGCGTCTTGATTTTGTTTCTTACAAACAGGCAGTATATTTCGGTAAAAAGTGCAAAAATGCAATAATATAAGGGTGTTAGATTTTTTTTGTAGAAAATTAGCTAAAAATTATAGACCGTTAAACTATAAATTAACCAACACTACCATCAAAGCATCAGAGAAAGTGTATGTTTGAAATGAAATTTCCGGAAACATTTCTAACGTTGTTAGTGAAAAGATCGTCAGGTCTTTAAAAATATGTGTTGGAGTATTTTGGGGTCTCCAAGTGTACTTATCAGTGCTCATCGCAGGTTCCAATCTTCACTTAGCTACTTCCCGAAATAATGGAATGGTGTCTTTCCAAAATTAAAGATGCTGGTCCGATCAAAGTCCAAATTGGGTAATATATTGCAAAAGGGTATATTTCCGTATTTATTATGAACACTCTGTATAAGATATGAGGATGATAGTGTGTAAAATGATACAATAGGTGACTCTTAATTCATTGGATTTCTAATATTTGCAAGGCAGTCAGTAGCGTTTACACAAGGTACTCCAAAAAAGTTTTTTGTACTCAAGTTGTGAACGCTCTGTATAAGTTACGATACTGAAACTTGATATTGTGGTTTACATATGTGCCTAAATCGATAGAGATATTTGTTTTCTTCGTAAAAAAATGTCTAATATGTTTTAGTCGTTTTTGGGGTCTTATTTGTCCGCGTAGTAGGCTATGGAAAAAGCGAATCTTAAAATATTACATACCAGGATGTGGAGCTTTTGAAGTATTTTATTAAAATAAATTTGGAGAATCGGCTTACCCGTTACGAAATAATGAATTGTCGCCAGTTGAGTGAAACACACTATATATATATATATATATATATATATATATATATATATATATATATATATATATATATATATATATATATGTGTGTGTATGCCTATAGCAGGAACACAGATCGGTTAAGTCTTTTTGTGGACTCTTAAGTACATATACAATACCTGCGCTTCATCAAATCGGCCGTATGGACGCACTTCCAGCTGATGCAGTGGGGGATACCGCGAAGCTCCATCTCTGTTGTATTGTGGCGGTTCTAGAATCCGGCAGCGCCTTCCACTTTGACACATAGCAAGAATGAAGATACGGGAAGAAAACTAGCGAGTGAGAACAACTTCTTCCTGGCTAATTTCACAACAAACGTTGAAAAAGATAACTTGTTAGCGACCATCACTTCACTCCTGCAGAGATTTGCAGTAACTTACCGCAAGTTCCGACACGACTGAAGTTACGGTGGCTGCGAATGACATCATTGAATGCTCGTCATGGTATTAGCCAGGGGTGTAGTTGTTTTCGCTCGCTGGTTTTCTTCCTACAACTTCCGTCTTACTGTACTCTGTGTGCATGGAAGCTGCTGTGAAAGCCTATAACCGACACAAAAACATCGCGCTATTTTCCATTGCATATATATATATATATATATATATATATATATATATATATATATATATATATACAGGTGTCCCAATAGTGTGTAATTCCTCTATATATCCCTTACCCTTAGAGCTAGCCAAAAAAAATTTAAACAAAATTTTCTTGTGATTATCTAAGCTATATCCAGAAAATATATTCAGCTTTATGGAACTTCCGGTTGCACCAAAAGTAACTATCAACTTCGTTATTTTAAATGGAATGCTATACTTTTTATTACATTTTTGGATATAGATTAAAAAATAAGTGTGACTTTGTGTAGCATTCCCTATAGCTATCTTTGATATTTTTGAAAATATTACGACTTCCTTTTTTTTTAGCTACGAGTTATGTGTTATTTGAAACGTCTGCTGTGAGCTGAGTTTTGAGTTTTGCTACCTTCAATTTTAAATATCAATAGACGACATTTAATACTTTAAAATGGTTAAAGAATAATTTATCATCATTGTACAGGGTGTATTATTTTGGGGTTACAGCATATCTAACTTTAAAGCAGCATAACTTGTGTTTTTCGAATAGAACACCCTATTTTTTATGGATTAATCAGGTAAACCATTAAATTCTGTATCGACGTAATATAGGTTTTTCTATAGCTATACTTGATAGTTTTTGAGTTATAGTGGTTTATATTGGTACTGTCAGATTGTCACTGTATGAGGCATATAATGGTACTGTTAGATTGTCAGTGTATGAGGCACAGAGCATGTGAATGTCAGGTGACACCTAAACGTCTCCCTGACAAGGAAGTCAGCAGTTTTTATATCTCCATTGTTTGAGCTTACTTCCGTCTAATAAATGTTGGTTTTAACAATAGATTGAATAGAATTACCAAATAAAATGAGATAGTCACGATGCAAATCACTTGATCATATCCTCGTAACTAGATAATGTGTCGACAAAAAAACTTATCGAATGCAAATACATGCAATGATTGTTATATAATGGACTTAGTCATAGTTTTACCATACAAAAAGTGAAACACAGTTTCATAACGGTAGTTGTAATTATGAGAACCAGAAAGTGAAGTAAACTATAATAACATAACTATAATAATAATAATAATAATAATAATAATCCACAGTCATTAACAGAAAAAAATAATCTAAAAAAAGCGATACATTAGAACTATTCGAAATTTTGCCCATTGACCTGAATACACAATCTAACCCTCCTTAAGAATTCTTCTTGAACATTGCTCAACATTTGCGAAGTTATTGCCCTGCACGCAATGCAATTTTATTTCTTAGTTCCTGTGGGGTGTTGGACGGTGTTTGATACACAATTTCCTTGATATAGCCCCACAGGAAAAAATCTAGACATGTGAGGTCAGGAGATCTTGCAGGCCACGAGACGGGACCACCTCGCCGTATCCATTTATTGGGGTACCGACCATTTAAAAATCGGCGAACATTTATGTCATAATGTGCTGGTGCCCCATCCTGCATAAACCACATACGTCGATTGTTATCTAGAGGCAAATCTTCCAAAAAAGCCTCTACATTTTCCTCCAATATACGCAGATATCCATGCCCGTTGAGGTGCCCATCAAAGAAATATGGCCCAATAAGATTAGTCCCAATTATTCCAGTCCAAACATTTATCGTAAAACAATGCTGGTTGTACACTTATCTGCAAAAGTTTGGATTTTCTGAAGCGTAATAATGAAAGTTTGCCCGTTAACCGTACCACAACTTGAAAATGAAGATTCATCACTGAACATCACGTAATTAAAAAAATTCTCACCTTCATTGTACTTAGCTACTGCCCCCTCACAAAAACTGAGGCGACTTCGAAAATCTGGATTCGTCAATGCCTGCTGTAGCTTCATTTTATATGGATGACACTTGTATTTTCTCAATGTTCGGTTCACTGAAGATTTTGATATTCCTATTTCGTCGGCAACTTTCCTCACGCTTGTGTGCGGATTATCTAATGCCGATGCAACAATAGAAAATTCGTTTTCTTCATTGCCGCTTACTTTCCCTTTGCGTGTGGTCATTTCATAATTGTCGTTAGCAGTTCGCAAAAAACGGTCCAACAATTTGACGAAACATTTTTCCTGAGGATGTCTTCGATTCGGATATGTGTGTGCGTATACACGAGATGCTAAAAAACAATTTCGCTGTTAGCTGATAGCGACTTCCGGTGCAACCGAAAGTTCCATAAAGCTGAATATATTTTCCCGATATAGCTTAGATAATCACAAGAAAATTGTGTTTAAAGTTTTTTCGGCTAGCTCTAAGGGTAAGGGATATATAGAGGAATTACATACTATTGGGACAGCCTATATATATATATATATATATATATATATATATATATATATATATATATATATATATATATATATATATATATATATATATATATATATATATATATATATATATATATATATATATATATATATATATATATATATATATATATATATATATATATATATATATATATATAGAGCCATTTTCAAGAGGCAAAGGAAATATGTAAGGACCTGAACTCTAAGGTCTCAATCTGCCTACCCCTTAGAGCGGTGAACAAAGGTGGGCTGGGTTGTTCTAGCTCGATTCTGACGACTCAATCTGCCTACTCCCCCATTCTTGCTGGAGATCGTCTTTAAGGTATCAGTGTGTTCAACCCTAGGCCTACGAGAGATCTCCCTTCTGAGACCTTAGAGACGATCTCAGGCGAGGTTTGGGGAGTAGGCAGATTAAGCCCCGTAATCGAGCTACAACAGCCCGACCCACCTTTGTCCACCGCTCTAAGGAGTAGGCAGATTGAAGCCTTGGAGTTCATGTCCTTACATATTTGAACCCATTTTTTTTAATTCAAAAGTTCGCCATATTCTCCATAGCGAATTTTTTCTACGAACATTTTCTTAACAAATAACTTTTTTTATTAATGAGTAAATTTTAAAATTAAGCTGTTTTATCAAGAATTGTCATAAACCTACAAGTTAGAAAGCAAGCTTAAATCAATTGATTTCGGGTTGTTATTGCAAATGCTACAACGTTGCAGCTTATATCATCTGAAGAATGATTAGATTTTGATAGAACAATATCCGATTATTGCTTTAGGAAATGCGACTGGTTCGGAACGTTGTACCAAAATCGATAATGTGGTCGTATCATGTAGCGAAAGCGCTCTCAATTAACAGAGAATCGCATTCAACTAATTTATGTTCTCACCAGAATTCTGGATATTAATTCCCGCATTCAATGTTCTCCATTTTCATTATACAAACAACGGGGAGTCCTATGTAATTTTAGCGGAGGAAGGCCTTTGTATCGCTTTTGATTAGATTATTATTTTCACAACATATAATAGCAACAATAGTAATTAAAAGATAATAGATGATCCGCTATTGCGTTTCAGCATCAAATAGTACTTTACGCAATAGGCTGACAATGCAATACACATATTTGTCTATGCATGTTATGATGATTTTACCAAGTGGTGCAAAATTGCAAAATTGCATATTGAAAATTTTAAATTAGTAAATAGAGTGATAAATTAGTCTCAGCGACTTTAGTTGTTAATACAGTTTAAATTTCAACAAACTATTTTACATTAAAAGTTAATCTCGTAGCAATCTTTTTATTGGCCGTTAATATGTGCTGCACACCCAGCCAAAGCCATCATATGACCTGGAAGCTCTATTTAATACATGTAATTTTGGTAGTTTGTTATTAGAAATTGAGGTCAAACTTGGAAGTAATTAGAATATTGGATAAATATAGCTGATTTTTATGTAATATGAGGCATAGACAAATTATGAATCATAACAGAAGCCACATTAAAAAGTATAAAATACATATATAACATTGTTACATTATTCTCTATGAGAGTTAAGTTTATGAACTATATGGACCATCTTACTTCGATGGTCACAAACAGCTTTATAGTGTACTAGTAGCAGCGAACACCTAGAATTATATTCCGAGAAGTCACAGATATGTAACAATGTAGAAAGTTATGGAATTACCATAGGTGGTATAAATAAACAAGCGGCAGGTAGAGCAGTCAGTAAGTAAATCAGTAATTTTGCAAAATAAGCGATAATATAATGCGAAACGTGAACTAGAGTGCTATAGACATTGGCAGTAGAGAAATATTTTAGTTGTTGGGTTTATTGTCGGAAAATAGTTAGTTATAATAAATTATTAGTTGGGAAAGCTATGAGAAACCCGAACAACGTAACAACTGGTGTCAGAAGTGTGATTTTAAAACTGCTAGAGAAGATATTTCCAAAATATTCGTTGAGCAACGTGGACATTTTTGGAATATCTGGAAGATTAATGTCCAAAGTGATTTATAACTGGTTGTATTTTTGAGGCAGACTAAACTTCTTACTAGCTTTAAGTACGTCTATGCCTGAGACACGTGTATAACAGCCAATATGTACACACAGCGATTGGAATTCATAAAGAGAGAGAAATTTAGAGAAAGAGACAGAGAGGCCAGAAAAAGAGATGAAGATGCAAAGAAAAGAAATGAGGAAGCAAAAATGAGAAGGAGAGATCAAGAAACAAGAGAAGCACTGAGCAAAAAATGAGACGAAGAAGCAAGAGGGAAATTGAGGAAAAAGAGGCGAAGAAACCAAAAACATTCTGCAAGAACAAGCCAGCAGAATTGAGAATATTAATTACGTGTAAAAAACGGATAAAGCAGGAAAAAGGTTACATCCTCCAGCAAGTAGAAAGCCGAGTAAATGGCGTCAGTTGCGATTAACGTGACAAGCTGACGGGTATGCACGAATAATTAATGAATATGCAAGAGGTGCAAGCAAAAGTACGGCAGAAAATGCAATCCTTAAAAATTAAGTGCGGTACCCTAGCCAAGGGAAACATCAGAGCCGAAGATAGCTCCCTCGTAAAAATTAAAGTTTCCACACTTGATGGTTCAGTTCCATGGTGTATTTACCTATGCCAGCTCGGAGCCACCCCTAAAGCAAATGGCTGGGGCGGGGGAGAGAAAACAACTTCGTTAATTGTAGCTCTCAGAGGAGATGTCATAGATGGGCTCCAAGGCAGTCCAACGTAAAAACAGGAGAGCTTTGACAGCATTAGATATTACCGAGACATAAGATTTGGCGACCAACATTTACAACAGCTGTATCAAACTAAGTTAAATAGATGCTGTCAGATATCGGGCGAAACTCTCCACCACTTCGAAGCTGATATTGCTAGACAAACGCGATCAGTTTACCCCACAGCTCCGGTAGAATTTTTGAACTAGCTATCGCTGCAAATAATTATTGGCGGCATCAAAGATACTGACATTTAACAGGCGCTGAGAATGGCGAGACACAAAAACATAAACGATAATTTGGCACATTTGCTAGAATTTGAAGCAGCCAAGCAAGCACCTGAAGGAAATGTGAGAGTTCGCAGTCTCCAAGTTTCAGAATAAAAAATAAATAAAATAAAATAGAACATATTCAACCAAGGTCGTGCAGCTACTACAGGAACTAGTAGAATAGATGAAGCCAACGCCTCGTAATGCGCCAACGTAGGCTCATCGTGCAAGTGCCATACGGTATTGAAACTGTGGCAAGGTGGCGTATATAAGAAGTGAATGCCGGGCTCCAAGGTCATAATCAACTAGCGCACAGGAAAACTAAATGCAGCTGGATTTATGGGGCGAGAGCTGGCTACCCACTACAGTGCCCCGAAGTCGATAATTATTTTACTGGTCAACGATCCTGCCAACACGCAATAAGAAGACTCAAACGATTGTAGACACCCGCGCATCCAAAACGATTTTCCTCTATGATATGGTACCGAGATGGCATGTAAGGGAGCCAGAAAGAGTCTACAGCTGGTGGTGAACAGATTCGTGTATTTGGTAAAACTGACGTCGTGGAGTTTGGAAGACCAAACAACGAGTAGGGATCAAAATCCAATATGGCGTCCATAAGAAAAAAAGTGACAATCGCCTAACGATTATTTAACAATAAACATGAACTGTGACTAGATAATTGATTTCTACGTTAAAAGTTGCTATGAAGATGCTTACAGAATTCAAAAATTTTGGGAAATAAAAAAGTTATAGCACTTTGAAAAAATTCGATTTTTCTTATTTTCAAAAAATCCCAAAAACAAAAAAAGTAAGGGGAGTCGGATAAGCAGCTTTGGAGTGGTAATAAAATTGCCTACAACTTACCCCCATTCAACCGTTTTTCTATCTATAATAGTTTCTGAAATCCCTGTACATGCATCACCAATTTGGGGCACACTGTATATATATATATATATATATATATATATATATATATATATATATATATATATATATATATATATATATATATATATATATTGTTACGTTTTCTCCGGGTTCTGGATAAGTGAGACTTTTAATTTTAACAAAACAACTTTATTTACTCTCTAAATATGGATACAATAAAAGTTCTAGAATATCTCTCTCACAAAACACTTAGTTTATCTGGCCTTACAATCACTAATTTGTACAAAAGTCACTAATACACTGAAACTACAGTCGCTACTCTATAACACTTCACACTAGTTACTGCTTCTTCGAGTCCCTTCAACATTCTCTAACTGAACTGTCTGGCTTGCTTTCGCGTTTATATACTCGCCGTACCTTCCACCACTTTCTGGAGCGTTCCATTCCAGAATTTTCCAGGACCTTCTTTTAGTAGAAGGTTCTGTGAATACAGATCGGTCCCGTGTGTATACAGGGGGATGCATATACAGGATGATCCAAATGTGGTCATCACTCCTATGTTACACAAGAGGTGTTTCTCGTAATATAAGATCTCTCTGCGTATACAGGGTGTAAGGGTTCTCTGCGCATACAGGGTGTGTATACAGGGTGTTCGGAATGTGCAGACCTCAGTTATCCGTTCCGACGGGGTACAAGTTGGTAACTTCGTTATTTCTGGTCCTAGAGGGTTAAGACTTCGTCTGAGGGGGGTCACCCCAGGCACTCCCAAGGGGGAGGGGGGCGGTGTTGCCAGATTGTGTAAAAATTCCCAGATGTTGGGGAAGTTCTGGAGATGTGGCAACACCGCACCTACATCTATTGAAGTGCTTTGTAACACTGCCCCCCCTCCTTAAGACTGTTCGCCCCGAACAGTATTTACCGGCCGCCAACTTGGGCGTTCGTTGCCCCGATAGGGGCTCAACCTCTCTATGTGAACAACTTTAGGTTTAGTTCTCGGGGACAGCTGGATTCTGTAGACTAGGTCGTTAATTGTTTTAGTCACCAAGTATGGCCCTTCCCATGGTTTCTGAAGTTTGGGACTGATGCCCTTTCTCCTTGTTGGTTGGTACAGCCACACTGCATCACCTTCCTTGAATGTATGGGGTGTTGCTCTGCGATCCAAGCGCATCTTCATCCGGTCACTGCTTAATAGGAGCCTATCTCTGACGCATCTGTGTATAGTGCGCAGTTTTCCTTCTAGCTCGGCGACATACTCAGGTAACGTAGCTAGGTCCGCTATGTCCTCGTCCGGTGGTGGTCTCGTCATGTCGATTGGTAACCGCATCTCTCTGTCGGTCAACATCATGGATGGGGTGTAGCCGGTAGATTCATGCTGAGAGCTTCTGTAAGCTAGGAGGAACAGAGGTATCAGCTTGTCCCAGTTTCTCTGATTCTCATCGACAAACATAGCAAGATACTGGTTGATGGTCCTGTTATGCCGTTCTACCATGCCGTCTGATTGATGGTGGAGTGGCGTTGTTCGTGTTTTCTTTATGCCTAGCAAGTCCATTAGGCTCTTCCAGACCTCTGATTCGAAATTCCGGCACTGGTCGGTGTGAATCTCCAATGGTACGCCAGGTCGCGATATGACATTTTCCAACAGGGCTTCTGCTACGGTCGTTGCCTCTTGGTTGGGGATCGGCGCAACTTCAGGCCATTTCGACAAGTAGTCCATCGCCACCATTATGTATCTGTTCCCAGACTCTGTGATTGGAAAAGGTCCTGCGATGTCTACGGCAACTCTTTCCCACGGTGTACCTGAGATGTACTGCATCATTTTTCCTCTGGATCGGGTCTTTGGTCCTTTCTTTGAAGCACACTGGTCACACCGTTTGCACCATTCTTCCACGCTTCTTCGGCAATTTATCCAATAGAAGCGGTCCCTGACTCTGGCGAGAGTCCTGTTGACCCCAAAGTGGCCTCCACTCCTACTATTGTGTAACTCATGAAGAACACTGTCTATGCACTCACTTGGCTCAACGGTCTGGTATATACAGTCTCTACCATCGGCAGTTTCCCATTTTCGAGTGATCAAGTCATTCTTTAGACACAAGGAGTCCCATTGTAGCCAGTAGCCTTTAACCTCCGCCCTAAACCGAGACACATCGTGCCACTCAGGTCTTTTCCCTTTTTCTAGCCATTCTCTAATATTTTTTAGGTCTGGATCTGTCTTCTGTGCATCTCTGATGTATTCAAGATTTACGTCTGGATCGGTATTAGTCTCCTGTTCCGTCACCAGTTGTTTGATCTGATGAGTTACTTTGTCGATCTCTTTGTTCTCTTATCGCTCGCAAAATTTGCATTCATGCACTGAACATGGTCTTCTTGACAGGCTGTCTGCATTGGCGTGACTTCTTCCTCTTCGATGTTCAATCCGGAAGTCGTAGCTCTGCAGTCTGTCCTTCGGGATTTCTAAAGTTCAGAAGCCATTGCAGAGCAGAGTGATCTGACCTCACGCGGAATGTTCTTCCATACAGGAAGCTGTGGAAATGTTCGATGGATCTTACAACTGCCAGCAGTTCTTTCCGGGTTACACAGTAATTTCTTTCTGCTTTTCCGAACGTTTTGCTGAAGTAGCCTATCACAACTTCTTCTCCGACTTGGAGCTGTGAGAGTACTGCCCCAATGCCATACTGGGAAGCATCGGTGTCCAGTATAAACAGTCCTTCGTCCTGAGGATAAGCCAGTACAGGAGCAGTGAGAAGACGATGTTTGAGTTCTCTAAAAGACTGCTGGCAGTCCGGTGACCAGATGAACTCTGCCTTATTTTCAGTTAGGCTATGTAGAGGTTTCGCAATGCTGCTGAAGTACTTCACAAAGCGTCGGTAGTAGCTGCAAAGTCCCAGAAAACTTCTGACCTCATGCTTGTTCTTCGGCACAGGCCAGTCTCTTACTGCCTTTATTTTCTCTGGATCGGTTTCTATCCCTTTCTCAGAAACGACATGTCCGAGGAAACTCACTTTCTTCTGGAAGAGGACGCATTTCTTGGGATTGAGTTGCAGATTGGCACCTCTCAGCCTGGAGAAAACTTGCTTCAGATTCGACAGGTGTTCATCGAAGGTTCTTCCAATCACCACGACATCGTCGAGATACACCAGGCATGTTTCCCATGTCAGTCCTCTCAGCACTAACTCCATTAGTCGCTCAAAGGTGGCAGGAGAATTACACAAGCCGAATGGCATGACCTTGAATTGGAACAATCCATTCCCAGTTGAAAAAGCAGTCTTCTCCTTATCGTCTTTATGGAGTTCTACTTGCCAGTAACCACTTTTCAAGTCTAATGTAGAGAACCACTTTGATCCGGCCAAAGTGTTCAAAGTGTCGTCGATCCGGGGCAGGGGATAACTGTCTTTCTTGGTGACATCATTCAGCTTCATATAGTCAATGCAAAATCTCATAGTGCCGTCTTTCTTGGTGACCAAAACTACTGGGGACGACCAAAGACTATTAGACTCCTCGATCACACCATCTTCCAGCATTTCGTTAACCATCGCCTTGATTTCTGATTGCTTGGCAAAAGGCAGTCTTCTCGGCGGCTGTCTAATTGGTCTTGCGTCGCCAGTATTAATTCTGTGTTGCACTAGACTCGTACGACCTGTGATTTTATCTTGAGCGAAAATATCGGCCTCCTCCAATATGAACTTCAGGGCCATTTCCATCTCCAAATTGTTCAATTGGCCCCATGAATTCTTGAACCGCTCTACTATTTCTACTGGCAGTCTTCTGTCTAATGCAGTGGGTGTCACGTTTTTGGACAACGTCACTCGGTCAATGGGTTCGCAAGTGGCTATAACCTCACCTTTCTTCAATGTGACCCTGTTAGTTTGTACATTAGCCACTCTTATGGGTATTGTCCTCTTTGGGTCTACTAAGCATCGTGCGACGAGGGCACCATCATGTCTATCTTTTAGGGGCTCCGCTATCAGAGCATTTATACCATCAAATTTCTTCTCTAGTCTGGCTCTGACAATCTTCTCACTGTTACCAGGAATCCGTGTATCCTCGTCGACAATAAGTCTCACCCTGGGATTAGCTTCGCCTGCTGGTGGAGATAAATACAACTCTTCGTTGCCGATTCTCAAGATCTTATTTTGGAAGTCTACTGAAAATACATCAAACTCTTCCATTATATCCAAGCCCAGAATAAATTCGTCGACGATTTCTGCGACGACAGCCTTTACCTGCAGCTCAGTACTGCCCAGCTTAATGTAAACAATGGCCTCTCCATGCACGGGTATCTTATCTCCTTTCGCTGTCTCCAACACAGGCTGTTTGTTGGTCGTGAGTGCCGACATATTTGGCAACATGTCTGGGCGTACAACGGATCTAGTGGCGCCAGTATCGATGGTGAAACTGCATTGTCTCCCGTCTATGCTACCAGGTATAACGAGGCTCTCGCGGTAGCGTCGGATAGTGGAGACTCTGACTTTGAGGCCTTGGGTCTCGCATGCCACGTGTCGCCCACCTACACTGGCGTCAGGTCGTTTTCCCTGATGGCGCTCCCTGTTGGTGTATTCTTGTCTTCTGCGAGCCACCTGTTGGGTTTGTGAGCACTGCCTACTTATGTGTCCTTTTCTACCACACTTGTAGCATTCTATGTCTCACCAATCTGCTTTCATCCTACGTGCCCCAACCGGTACAGTGAGCTTGCTTATGGCTTCTTTTATCAACTTCATTTCTTGCCTTAGTTCCGCTGTCGTGTCAGCAAAATCCTCCATCTCCTTCACTTCGCGCAGCCTGTTGCGGCGAGGTTGAGATGCATTCTTCGCTGCTTCAAATTCCAAGCCATAAATTACGCAGTCTGTTAGTGTGTTGAACCTTCCGAGCCTTAAAGCTTGTTGCATTTCATTGTCAAGTACCCATCGATGAAGGTCTGGACGGTGATCTGGTTGACAAATTCTTCTGGGGCTTGGGGATATGCCAGTCGCACAAGTTTCTCCACTTCGGCACTAAATTCTTGCAGAGTCTCATTTGGCTTCTGGGCCCTTGTCTTTAGTTGTGTCTGGTAGACCTGGCTCATGTACTTGTTACCATATCTCAAATCTAGGGCCTGTATCACTGTTAAGTAGTTTTGCTGTTTCGACTCCGGGATGTTCTGGAGGATTTCTAGGGCTTTACCTCGAAGCGAGAGAATTAGAACAGTTGCTGCCTGTTGTTCGCTCCACCCATTGCCGAGAGCTGCCGCCTCAAACTGCCTCCTGTACATGGGCCACGATGTTTCTCCGTCAAAAGTCGGGGGCTTCAAGGTTCCATGATGCTGCTGCACGACTGGCATATCTTCTTCCGGACGATTTTGAACTGGGGACATTCCAGTAACTCCTCTTGGTTGAGTTCTATCAGTCTGGCCCATCACCTGTTCTGTCAGTTCTCTATGTCTCATTTCTGTGCATTTCATAATCATCTTTATTTGTTCTTTCAATCCTTCAACTTCTTCCCATCGTTTATTCAAATCCTCTGTTACATTATCTACTTTCCTGTCCACATTTTCTATTTGTTCGTTAATCTATTCAATTTCTTCTTTTACATCGACTCTCATATCATGGAACATACTTCGGATGTCTTCTTTGTCTTCAAGACGCCTCTGTTCCTCCTCTTGTCGTCTTCTCTCTTCTTCTTCGCGCCGCCTTCTTTCATCTTCTTGTCGCCGTTGTTCGTCTTCTTCATGTTGCCTCTTGAGGTCTTCTTTATCTTCTTGTCGCCGTTTTTCGCCATCTTCGCGTTGCTTCTTGAGTTCTTCTTTATCTTCAAGGCGCCTCTGTTCTTCCTCTTGTCGTCTTCTCTAGTCTTCTTCGCGCCGTCTTCTTTCATCTTCTTGTCGCCGTTGTTCGTCTTCTTCTCGTTGCTTCTTGAGTTCTTCTTTGTCTTCTTCGCGTTGTTTTTTCAGTAGGTCCATCAACTCTTTGATTTCAGCCATCTCGTCGTAGTCAGTCGATCTAGTGTTTACCATTTACAGCTAGCTTAGTTGTCCACTTCTTCACTCACTTATCCCACACTTCTGACACCAAATTGTTACGTTTTCTCCGGGTTCTGGATAAGTGAGACTTTTAATTTTAACAAAACAACTTTATTTACTCTCTAAATATGGATACAATAAAAGTTCTAGAATATCTCTCTCACAAAACACTTAGTTTATCTGGCCTTACAATCACTAATTTGTACAAAAGTCACTAATACACTGAAACTACAGTCGCTACTTTATAACACTTCACACTAGTTACTGCTTCTTCGAGTCCCTTCAACATTCTCTAACTGAACTCTACTGAACTGTCTGGCTTGCTTTCGCGTTTATATACTCGCCGTACCTTCCACCACTTTCTGGAGCGTTCCATTCCAGAATTTTCCAGGACCTTCTTTTACTAGAAGGTTCTGTGAATACAGATCGGTCCCGTGTGTATACAGGGGGATGCATATACAGGATGATCCAAATGTGGTCATCACTCCTATGTTACACAAGAGGTGTTTCTCGTAATATAAGATCTCTCTGCGTATACAGGGTGTAAGGGTTCTCTGCGCATACAGGGTGTGTATACAGGGTGTTCGGAATGTGGAGACCTCAGTTATCCGTTCCGACGGGGTACAAGTTGGTAACTTCGTTATTTCTGGTCCTAGAGGGTTAAGACTTCGTCTGAGGGGGGTCACCCCAGGCACTCCCAAGGGAGAGGGGGGCGGTGTTGCCAGATTGTGCAAAAATTCCCAGATGTTGGGGAAGTTCTGGAGATGTGGCAACACCGCACCTACATCTATTGAAGTGCTTTGTAATATATATATATATATATATATATATATATATATATATATATATATATATATATATATATATATATACATTATATTGATAATTCTTGACTTTTGCGACTTTATGTGGCTTTAATTGTTATATAGGGCTTTAATAGATATTAATTTTAACTAGATATTATTAATTTTTGTCAATTTCTATGATTATATTAATTGATTAAGTATGTTAAATAAATATCTTAATATCTGATGTATATAATGATGTAAGGAATAACTTTGCAAATTAAAGAGTTTATATTTTATTTATATGTGTTTAAATCTGCCCGGCTATTCACTCCATACAGCTAGGGCATGTAGTGAGTTCATTTTTACTTGCCCATAATTTGAAACCAGATATATTATTTAAAATATCCTCAAAGAATAATACTGCATGAAATTCTATGTATGTTTGATTTAATTCTACTAAATTTATACTGATAAAATTTTAACAAATAGCATAACAAATAACATAACGCCACTACTTAATCAATAAATTATTAAAAAGTTACTTGAGCTCTTTTATTTAAGTTTTATCTTTGATAAAAAAAATTCTTTGCGCTTTTTCGAATTGGTGAATTTAAAATATAAATGAATTTCTTATTTAAAATGTTATATAAACAAACTAAAGATTAACATACATAAGTGATACAAATTTTTATTAACACATTCTTTATTGGAATTTATAATTTCCATTCCTTCTTTAAACGAAAGTCCTTTCTATTTAATTCAAAAGTTTATACCTTCAAAACTTCCAGATTCGTTCATTGCCAACTGTTGTTTCCCCGGTTGAAATTGCTTGTTGCTATGCAGCTATCTTGTAAGCTTCTTACTTCAAATTTCCGCGTCCTTTGGCGTCAACGATTATTTGGATATTTTCATATCTATCTTGCAGCACAGATTTTCCATTCAAAGGATACACTATTCATTAATTTACAGTTTCCACATATTCAAAACTATAATTTGTCGATTTAAATACTTATTTTTATTTGAATTTTATTAGAAAATGCTCTGGCATCCTCTTGTTATCATTATCCAACTTGAAGAGCTACTTTGATTCAATTATTTTTACTGTTATTTCCAAATACCGAACCTAAAGCAAGCTATTTATTTCACTATCTGTCATATTTCTGAGCATAGAACTGTTGTTTTTGTCTATGTACACATCGAACTAAGAAATAGATTTGCATTTTTGTTGTCAATGTCAAATTCACTATTACCCCCACTTTAAAACTATAAATGACTGATCCTAAATTCTTTGTAAACAACAGAAACAAAAATAAGTCTTAAAATACTTAAAATTACATAGAAACTATTTTTCAAACTTTAAGTAGTGGTAGAATATTATAAACATTTTAAAAGGTTAGTACATATTTTAATCTTTATATACTTATATATTTATATATAACCAACAAAACACTTTTCAAATCTTTATAACAAACATTTATCAACTATTATTTAAGCTGCATTTCACTAGTTGTTAAATGTCTTATCGTAGCTTGATCAAAGTCTTTTGAATTTCATTAGTTTGGAGTGTCTATCTGTTTCAGTACATTATTTTCACTTTGCTTATGATTAATTTAGGAATAATTTGTTTTGTTTATTACTTGAGGAATGTGTTTTTGTATCTCTTTTCATTAACTGATTTTATAATCTTTGTGTTTTAGATTGCCATGCTGTTAATATGCAGATCCTTATTAGTGTAACCTATTTGACAAAAAGCCTGGACGCAGTAAGTGCGTTATGGTAGTGAATTTTCATAGAAATGATCTGGCACAAAATATTTTATTATAACTTTTTTTTCTTGTAACATAGAAATCTAAATTTTGGTGTATAGTTTACTTTTTATATCGTAAACCTATCTACCAAATTTGGTTATCATAGATTTTTTATTTTTTAAGATAAAAATTTTTTTCAAATGAAAACTCAAAAATTTTCCGGAAAACCTCGACAGATTTTTCTGATTAACGAACTTAGCAAATCTATTTACAAAAGGAAGGTACATGCCAAATTATATCAAAACCTGCCCATTATTCTTTGAGATAAGAAATTTTTTCGAATGAAAACTCAACATTTTCCCAGAAAACCTCGTCCGATTTTCCTAACTAACAAACATGTCAAAGCCATTTACAAAAGGAAGGTACATGCCAAATTTTATTAAAATCGGCTTATTACTTTTTGAGATAAGAATTTTTTTCGAATGAAAACTCAAAATTTTCCCGGAAAACCTGATCCGATTTTCCTGACTAACGAACTTGTCAAATCCATTTACATAAGGAAGGTACATGCCAAATTTTATTAAAATCGGCTCATTACTTTTTGAGATAAGAATTTTTTTCGAATGAAAACTCGAAATTTTCCCTGAAAACCTCATCCGATTTTCCTGACTAACGAACTTATCTAAGCCATTTACAAGAGAAAGGTATGTGCCAAATTTTATCAAAATCTGCCTATTATTTTTTGAGTTATCGGTGTGACACATACATACATATATATATATATATATATATATATATATATATATATATATATATATATATATATATATATATATATATATATATATATATATATATATATATATATATATATATATATAAACATATAAAAATTGAAACTGACCCCGGATATGGGTTCTAGGGGTCCTAGATCGCGCTCATTTGCAAAAATTTTTTTCAAAATTCAAAAGTTGGGATCTCCCCATTAGTGAATTTTTTCTACGAAAATTCACTAATAATGCAGAGCTGTACTGCAGTTTGGCTTCACTGGATATTTGAAAATATCTGCACCTTTGGTAAGTTATTTTATCTTAATTTTATTTACATCTTACTTTAAAATGCCGTACTTGTGTTTTATATGAGTGTCTTTATGTTTTGAGTGTACATGAATTCGTTTTGCCTCTTTCTCACATATACAAAATCATAAATATTATCATCATCATCGACATTTATTTACACCTACTATGTGAATTTTCTTCTTATTTTATTTGTTTTTGAAATATTTATTTCTACATTTCAGATTGATTTCAAGAATCAATTGCAACTGCTCTTCAGTATTTTACACAAACCGTTTTGACTGAGATCAGTATTCTTTACGATACCATCTTCGATATCCACTTACGTTGCTGCCAAGTTTTCTGCAGTATTGACATTTAGCGGCAGTGTTAGTGTTTTGACAATTATCGTTCATAAACCTTTAGTATTTTAGTTAGTGATAAGTGATATTCTAGTTTACCCGTAAGTACTTAGCTTTAAGTTTTTGGTTTTGAGCTTTGCGTGCAGTAGCTAATAATTTATGTTTGATGTTGTTAAATATCAACACAATATATATCTATATATATATATATATATATATATATATATATATATATATATATATATATATATATATATATATATATATATATATATATATATATATATATATATATATATATATATATATATATATATATATATATATATATATATATATATATATATATTTATTTATTGAACGCATCTTTATGAATTCTGCTTGTCAATGCTTGAAAATTATAATTTTGAATCATAGAGAAATGCATAAATAGAATATTTGTTCAAATATTACCTTTCTGAAATAAAGTACAAATATACATACACATATATCATTTAGCTACCATATTAGTTTTGTTTCTGTCAAAACGCCTAGTTCAAACTCAAACTTATCCCAATGGATCTGTGATCACTATAATACCTATATAGAACTTGGTTTCTGAAATTGCCTTTCGGAACTGTTAAAATTTATGGTTATCAATGTTTTTCAAATTAACTTATCTATGAAATTTTCTTTTGCACAAATAAGATAAACAAATTCTTAAGTTGACGTAATGGTTTTCAAATGACATAACAAATAGTTTCCATTTTTGAGAATAAATTAAAAAATAATCCGTAATTTTGTGCACTTATTTTATAAGGGTTTCCTCTTAACACAATCGGATTCTTTTTGAAATTGCTTTCTTATTTCGTTTCTTATAGAAATACAAATTATCAATCACACACTAAATTAAAAGTTTTTCTGTTCACGATACCTGAAAATGCCCTCCATGGTCTCTCTTATCCATCTTCCTCTGACGATGATGTTCCTTTTTATTTCAAGTTATAAGAATACTAAATGACATTAATCCTTGTTATGTCATTTGCGGCAGTATTTGTCCTTATATAACCTTGTTTTTATTTACAGTTATTTTGTTTAGGTAACAACGATTTTGACGTGTTTGATATTTGCCATTTTGAAACAAATTTTTGAGTTTTTACTGTTTTATGACTTTTTATGTTATTTTGTTTAAAAAAATTCCACAGACATATTGGAATAGGATCCCCGACATTCATTTTAGTATAACTTTTATCTCGCGAGATGTTGTACATACGCGTATATTCCGTCTTTAAAATTAATTAATTGTTCATTTATTATCGTTTCGCAATATTTTTAAACATTAATACAATATATATATATATATATATATATATATATATATATATATATATATATATATATATATATATATATATATATATATATATATATATATATATATATATATATATATATATATATATATATATATATATATATATATATATATATATATATATATATACCAGTTCTTCCAAAAAAATGTCAGGACGCGGCAAGTGCGTTATAGTAGCGAATTTTCATAAGAATTGTACACCATTATTATACGGCATATTAGTAAAGTTAATACTTTAAACTCGCAAATACCTTGCAGATCGATTTTAGAGGTCCTGGTACGTGCATATCTGAATTTGAATTTGTTTCGAACGTATTACCATAGATATCTCTTTATTACCAAAAAAAATCTTGCGTTCTAACTGCCCAAAACTCAATTTTATATGAAGCTAAAGAACTAAACTTTGCTATACCTGTAGATAAGTGTAAGTCTCTTTAAAAGAAACTTGTTTTACAAATTTCATTAAAATTATAAAGAAGATTTCCAAAAGGAAACCTAATTCATATTTAAAAAAAGTAAAGTATCTGCCAAGTTATAAACGCAGCAGTTATTTTTCCTTATTAGTCGCCAGTATGATTTCGTTTTAGTCAACCTAATCAAACTCGTTTTTTCAATATCAACAAAAGCCAAATTATAATTTCAGACTCAAAGGTGACAAACTTATTTAGGCGTTTTAAACAAAAATGAGATCTTGTTCAAAACGTATGAACTCTGTGCAGTATTGTTTCCACAAATGTCAAAATAAAACATAAACCAAAAATATATTCATCGAGCTGGACTCGATCGCGTAACCTTCTGCTTAGGAGGCAAGCGCGGTGCCCCCTACGCCATCTAGGCACGCGTCGACTAACGTTTTATTTGCGTGATACTTTAGATCGGCTTCATGCCCGGTATATTATACTCAAAGTATACGTAACAATTAATTACAGAATTAGTAGAATTACCATTGAAACCCATCCCACGACTGTTTTGCTCTTATACGACGTCTTATGTTTAAGTTTAAAGATAAAAGAAACTATTTTATAATCTTTTTATACAGACTTTGCTGATTTCGTTTACATTTCTGCTATATTATGCGAGAGCATAATATATCCATGCTGCGCTAAAACTGTATTTGGGGCCGTTAATAAAGCTACAAATATATTGTATTTTAATAATTGATTAAATACCCTAGTTAAATAACAATAACAAATTTTTTATTTCATGTCGTCTGTCATTATCCATAATTGCGGCAGATATTTCACGATAGTTGGTTTGGGTAGTACGTTTTATGCTCAGTACCTGTTGTATGAATCAATCTACGCGTGGAAGTTAACTACTCTGTCTGTCAGGCATTGGATTTAACCACTAAGTCCTTTCAACGCATGTCTTTGGGATTTTAATTTTAATTTGGAAAAAACTCTAAATATTGTTTACCAAATTACTTAAAATTCACAACATAGGTTTACTTGCACCATTTCTAGCCACATCTAAAGTCTCATTGGAGTTACTTTGATACTTAGAAAAACATAGCATTTTCAAAAAGTACTCCTCGATTTTCCACCGGAAAAACTTGAGCATAAAGGCTGATTAACGAACTCGACCTCGGTTTTCGCCCAAGCAAGATTTTTGGCAAGTTTGATTGAAATCTGTTTAGTATTTTTTGAGTTATCACTCGCATATATATATATATATATATATATATATATATATATATATATATATATATATATATATATATATATATATATAAACAAATAAAAATTTTAACGGAGCTTGGTTTTTTCACAAGCTTTTCATCGTTTTCCTAATGAAAATTCGCTAAGAACAGAAATGTGATCCATAAAACTTACAATAATTTCTGGAAAATTGTTACCATTACGCACTTGCTGCATTTAGACATTTTGTCATCGATATATTTACTTTCTAACAATAAAATTTAATTAACAGGAGATAAGGAAATGATTATCAGCATTTAGTTTTGTGATGAGCCCAGAATAAATCGATAATTTAGATATCAGATTGTTGCATAACGTTTTAGATAGAATAATATATCTCGCAGAGGAAGCTGAAGATTGATGGTTATTACCTTCCGGAAGCAGTTAAGTACATCAAGTATAACCGACTGACTTCCGATAGATTCTATCGGTTTAGCTGCAGACACTAAACGTTCCATTCACGAATTCACACATAAAATGCAGCCGTCAGTGACTATATCGAAATTTGTAGATAAGCATCGATGTTTCTTTGTATAAATGGATTTAAACAAGACTTTTGAGACATATTAGTCCCAAAATATTCTGCAAATTAAAGGTAAGAAAAACGTTGGACCAATAGATTGGTAGTAATAGAACTTGCAGGCTACGGAGATCAATTTTAAATATTAGGTACAAATACATGGTGGTTCAAAAGTAATAGAGCACAGAGCCGCAGTACATCCTTGGCATCAAAATATCATGATTCAACCACACTAACGTCAATCCAAAAGTCAAGATTGAAAAAAGATACAAGATGCTCAAGTGAAAAATAGAATTTTGATGTTTCTTGATAATTAAAAAGTATCTGAGGTATTGTCTCAAAAATTGCGATAGATGATTTTTTCATATCGATAAAAAAAGTATTCCCAATTTGGCTCTTCCGGCTATAGGATGCTGCCTACGAAACCCTTCAAGTTTAAAAAATACTCACACTGTTTTGTTAGCGTCGCTCTAAACCTTTTAAATGAAAAATCGTATTCCTTTGTACGAGGCATATTCAGAAAGTAAAGGCCGTTTGGCCATTAGTAGATAGTCCGGCACCCTGGTTGACCCCCTGAACTTTTTCCCTGCGCATGCATGTGACGTCACGCGCATACGTGTGACGTTGATCGATGACCTGTCAGCTGTCAGTTGTTTGCTGCCAACTGTCAGCTGTCAGATGACGTCAGATGTTCCAAGATGGCTGCTGTCAGGTTAGGTCTCCATGTGGTGTATGTGCCGACTGCCCGCTCGTCGAATGCCCATGCGATAATTTGTGATTATATTCCCACACACGTGTTGTTTGTTATGGTGGGACATGTCCCGGCTGCCCGCCTGCCGACATTTTAACTGGCTTATGTTGGTTATTGTTGTCATCAGGTTCCTGCTGTTTATTTGTTGATGTTAAGTCTCCACGTGTTGTATGTTAAGTTAGGTTTGATCCTGGACGCTCCATTTAAATACATGTAAATTTTGTAGTCTAGTGTGGACAATCAAGTCTATCTCTGGACATTTAAGTCAATCCTAGACATAATTATAGCGGTGTTTAAATGCAAATAGATTCGACTATTTCGTAGCGGGTCAGGTATAGATAAGCTATTATTATTAAGAAAAACAGTGGTAAAATATAAAAAAATATAATATATTTACACATGTGTACACTACAAGTTAACTAATTTTAAAGTAGTCTCCCCTTGCAATTCTGCTCTTTGGTGGATACTTTCAGTATAATCAGAATAGACGAAGAAGAAAAAAAAATATCTTAGTGAAGTAAATCACTGTGGAAAACTTATGTAAATATAGAAAATTTTGTAAATGTATTCCTGATATTTTCAAAAATACATGAGTTTAACATCGTTTTGTACACACCATTTATCATAAATGTCATTGAAGCACGAATCGTTTGTGTGTTGTATTCTAAAGATAACTCTTTAAATTGAAATGATTGTGTTACGACACCTCTGTCAATATATTCTATGAAATCCTATTACTAAAGCAACTATATTCTGTTTACCTATATCAGCTTATTTTGTATTCAAAACAATACGGTAAATAATTTGATATACAACCATAACCATATAATGACCCCATACATTTCTAATATAGTTTCCAAAATAGAAGGTGAATTTATTTGGAACGTTTATTTTTAGTAGATTATACAAAATAACAACGTTTTAGTGAATTTTCGTAGAAAAAAAATTCCAATAAGCGCAAACTAGGACCCCTAGTACCCATACTCGGGGTCAGTTTCAATTTTGATATGTTTATATATATATATATATATATATATATATATATATATATATATATATATATATATATATATATATATATATATATATATATATATATATACATATACACAGGTACCACACCGATAACTCAAATAATAATGGGATGATTTTAATGAAATTTGGCACCTGCCTTCTTCTTGTGAGTAGCTTGAATTAGTTCGTTAGCCCGGAAAATCGGACTACTTTTCCTGTGACAATTTTGTACTTTTCTTTGGAAAATTTTTGTATCTCTATAAAAACAAAGCTATAACAACCAAATTTGGTGCACTACTTTATATTATAAAAGACAAATTATAGACTATTTAGATGCTTCAGTTGAAAAGAAAGAAAAAAAGTTATAAGCATTTAAAGAAAAATAACCAGTCGGTGGCCAGAGAAACGCACATGTCCAAAATATTACGTGTCTAACAAAATGTATCGAATATTATAGGGAAAGACTATTTTTTCTAGGCACAAAAAGGAGAAGAAGCACGCGAAAAATTACTTTGAAAATTTTATAGTGTTTCTTCTGCGAACGTCAGTGGCGATTTGGAACGTAAAAACTGGTAAGTTTTAACAAAGGTTTTGGGAATGATGATAAATGTTTAATAAAATACCTCTAACAGGGTCTTAGATTTATGTTTCTAGTTTACCCTTAATTTGATACAAATATTCGAAAAACCCTATTTGAAATATAAATTATTTACTATGAACAACTCAAAGCTTAGAAACGAGCCTATAACTTGTTTATCAGTCTGTCATGTGCTTCATAGACTAGTTCGTTGGGAAGCGAATATCTAATCCGAAAATAAACCTCACCGAAATAAAAAGCATAATTAAGCAGCCAGCGAATAAGAAAACACCCGGCGCTGGTGGAATCCAGAAAAAAATATTAAAGAACCTATAATATTATATAACCTATAAAATATGTGTTGTTTACGTCATGTACATATTACATCTCATCTTTCTCTACCAATACTTCCCGCATAAATGGAAAGAAACTCTCGTTTATTTGATCCCCAAACCCCATAAAGATCAAACAGATCTATTTCATTACCAACCAAACAGTCAACACCCTAGAAAAAATATTGAAAAAAAAAATCGTATTGACAAGTCTTGAAATCATTGATCGAAAAAGCCACATAGACCAACAGAAATAACAGTTCTGTTTTGCAAGTGGCAATAATTGTTAATGACATTACCATAAATTTAAATAAAAACAAACTTTTGACAGTGTATGGATCGATGGGCAGATCTACTAACTTATCAAGCTCAAAACGCTCTATGCACTAATAGGATAACCTAATTAGTGCCTAGAGAACAGAAATATGACGGTAAAGTTAGAAAGTGCCAAATCAGGAACCAAGAATATAAACACCGGCGTCCCACTAGGCCCAATCCTCGTACCTAAACTATTCAGCATCTACAAACACGACATTCCACAATTTCATACAACAAAGCAGGCACTTTTTGCAAACGACACAATCTACAACCACTCATTTTGGAAACCGGTGGCACACATCCTACACCAAATTCACAGAAATATGTTAGAAAAATATTAAAACACTTGGAGAACAACGTTAGCCGTAGACAAAGCTAAAACTATTATCTTTTCAAGAAACTTCACAAACAACAAAATATTTAAGAAACTAAAAATACTAAATGCTAAAATAAACCCGAATAGAAGTAACATTAAATACCTATGTATACCTTCGATTGAAGGCTTAATTTTCTCAGCGAGATTAATCAACTAAACAAAAAAGAACATGCTGACAAACGCAAAACAAGATGGTTATTAGACCCATTATTACATATGGCGCCCTTGTTTGGTGTAGCATAGCAAATACCAAATACAGTCTTTGAGAACAAGTATTTAAGACTAATTACTGGGGGCAACAGATATTCTAAAATCTCTGATATGCTAAGAAGAACAAGCATCACATCAAACAAGGAATCTATACTGTCTTTATAAGAAAACTATTAAGAAAAGGCAAACGAAAAACAGTCATTTAACCAGAAACATTCTTTCAACCAGAACATATAATTACCACATAACATTCAAGCCTAAACTCTCATTTTCAAGAAGAAAATTCGCAACTTAAACAACCCCAACAATCACAAGGAGGTACCGTAGGCATTAGGCAGCAAAACCAATTTCAAATATATATGATATCAAACGATCCAAGGCCAAACGTAACAACAACAACAATATATAAGGTCTATTATAAATGTAAATAATGTAAATATGTAGTGTAAATAACTATTGGATAACTTAACATTTTTTATAAATCAAAAACGAAACAATGTTGAGGCAGGCGTTTGCTAATTTTCCTTTCCAACAAACTAAAGAACACATTAGGAAGAACATAAAAACCATAGACACCAAGCAAAAACCATGGAAAAGTCTTAAGATAAGAGCCATGTTTATACTAAGAAAATTGTAAAATAATATTGTTAGATGTCTAGTTTTCCCTGCTGTAAGACTAAAACTTTCTGCCTAAGATATTGTAATATTATGTAGATACCTGTGAATTATTATAAATAAATATTTCAAAATTATATAATTGAAATTAGATATCTGATTCAAACTCAAGGATGACGCATATTTAAATCCTAAAAATATATAAGCTTTTTTTAAATTAATTTTTCTATTGCTTTATGGTCAAATTATGTAATTGCAATTCATTTGTAGCAAATTTTTATGGAAACGCTTAATTAAGGAGATAACGATTCTTAAGATATTTAATTTACTTTTAATAGCAGATCAGGTTGTTGTGGTTGCTCTAACTTAGTAAAAAAAAAGGTAAAGGTAAGATGCTTACTGGCAATTAGACCATTGCTGACCCTTTTTGCTCATCTAAACTAACCTACCCTCCACCTTGAGCTCGATCTCAACGACGACAGTGATTTTGAAAAATCATCCGCCGCCGGTGAGGCTCGACCCGTCGACCCCCGAGTCCGTATTGGAAAGTCTGAATCGACTTTCCCGCACGGCCACGGAGGCGCTTCTATAACTTAGTAAAACCATTCCACTTTTAATAGAGCCGGAAGACCTTGTCCGATTTTCCTGGCTAACAAACTCATCCAAGCGATTGATAAAGGAAAGGCATTTGCCGAGTTTCATCCAAATTCCAAATCGGTTAATTATTTTTGATTTATCGGTTGGATACCTATATATATATATATATATATATATATATATATATATATATATATATATATATATATATATATATATATAACAGATATATCAAGATTATTACTGGCACATACTAGTTTCGTTTTTATTTGAACTCATCAATGTGTTATATCAGCAATAATCAAAACATATTTAAATTACTTGACTTAACGTAGTCAAATTCCATATATATATATATATATATATATATATATATATATATATATATATATATATATATATATATATATTATATAACGAGATTTTTTTAACGAGATTTCAAAAGATAGAGATGAAGAAGGCTATAGATCTTGAAATTGTTTGATATGCCATTCGATCCCTGCCTACTAAAACTATTTTCATATGTTAAAAATTATAAAAAATTCTTAGGGTTGGTTTTAGCGAAAAAACAAGTACACCACTCGATTCACCATTTTTAAAGGTGTTATCTAACAAATTTTATCAAAAAATAATTATTATGACCAACTATGAAGTCAAGAATAACATCTCAAAAGTTGAAAAAAGTTTATAAATGCTGTGACATATAAAAATTGTTTTAGTAGGCCGTGATCGAATGGCATAGGAAATAATTTTCACACGATATATAGAGTTCTCCATTCCCTATCTTTTGAGATCTCGTTAAAAAATCGCGTTATAAACACAATAGTTACAGGGCTGTTTCCATCTTGGTAGGACCACACAAATAAACTTCCCTCAAATGCTTAATAGTTTTTCTTTTTAGATGAAATTGGATTTAAAAAAAAACTGTTTTTCATGAAACTTTGAGAACACAAATCTAGAAGAATGAGCTAAAAAATTTGGTTAGAAAATACGATAATTTATTCTTCAAAAACTCACTTCCTTGAAAGAAACATTTGTTTCGAATTTTTGTTGGTTTGGTTTGATTTGGGTTTAATGAGCATGGCCTTCATTGGCCACAGACTTCTGAGTTCTGCTATGGAACATGGAACAGTATGACTGACAATGGTGTCACTAATAGAGAACGAGGTTAACGTGATTTAATAATTACCGCAGAAAGGGCAATTCGTAACATAGACAACATAAACTGTTAGTGCCATAAAATAAATTAACAATAAACAGAAGTTAAAGATAACGATTGAATTAAGGTCATTAAGGAACATTTTATATCAGCACGATAAACAGGGACACTCTCTTCTCGCCCAGGTGTCCTTTAGGGTATTCGAAATTTTGTGTGAAAGAATGTTTGGCGAAGTTTTGATGGAACATTTTTTTAACGAAATTCGTGAAAAATAAGGTTTTAATGAACTATCCTCGTGCAAAAAAATTTTTGTGGAAAATATTTTATGGAATTTTTTATGCAAAATTTTTGCAGCCAATTTTTGTAGAAATAGCTACAATTTATTTTGCGATTTTTTTAAAGAATAAATTATCGTATTTTTCTAAAAGTTTCATGAAAAACACTTTTTGTAACCAATTTCCACATGAAAAAATTTGTTTACTACGAGATCATGACACTTTTGGAAATTTTCTTGAAGTAGTAACCATAAAACAGTGAACCTATATATAGAGCGTCGCCCATTTAAGATGGAACACCCCTGTAACTTTTATATTTATAATTAGATTTTGGTGAGCAAAAGATCAAAAGATATAAGATGGAAAACTCTATAAATGCTGTAAAAATTGTGTGACCCTACTAAGATGAAAACAGCCCTCTATATATCTTGTGTAAATTGTTTCCTATGCCATTCGATCACGGCCTACTAAAACAATTTTCATATGTCACAGAATTTATAAACTTTTTTTCAACTTTTGAGATGTTATTGTTGAGTTCATAGTTCGTCATAATAGTTATTTTTTCATAAAATTTGTTAGATAACACCTTTAAAGAATGACGAATCCAGCGGCGTACCTAGTTTTTCTCTGTAAGCAACCCTAAACGTTTTTTATAATTTTTGACATATGAAAATAGTTTTAATAGGCCTGGATCGAATGGCATGGGTAATAATTTTGACAAGATATATAGACTTTTTCATTCTCTTTCTTCTGAGATCTCGCTAAAAAAATTTCGTTAGAAATACAAACATTGCAGGACTGTTCCATATTAGAAGAGTCACACACATAAACTTCTCTCAACTGGTTAATAATTTTTCTTTTTAAATGACATTCTGTATATATATATATATATATATATATATATATATATATATATATATATATATATATATATATATATATATATATATATATATATATACTGACGGCTGCCAAATTCACTGGCATGCTTATTTTCCTCCAAAAACGGCCATACCATTTTTACCACCTTTTAGTGACTTTTTATTTTTTTAAATTCACCAGCAGAGAGGTATATCGCTGGTGATACTTTTAAGTACACTTGGAGAACCCAAGTCACCACAACACATTTAAAAAAAGACTTGACGATCGTTTCACTCATCAGAGGATGAAAAATTGGGGAATTTTACATCCTTTGATGACGCTATCTTTGTTAGCGAAACAATCGTCAGGTCTTTTTTAAAATGTGTTGTGGTGATATGGGTTCTCCAAGTGGAATTATCAGTGCTCATCACAGGTTCCAATCTTCACTTAGTGGTGAGAGTTTGCAAACATTTTTTTAAATGAGGCCGAACTAGGACCCCTAGAACCCATATCCGGGGTCAGTTTCAATTTTATTCGTTTATGTATGTATGTATATATATATATATATATATATATATATATATATATATATATATATATATATATATATATATATATATATATATATATATATATTGTGTGTGTGTGTGTGTATGTATATAATTTGGCTGGGTCAACCCAATTAATTTAGATATGTTTTGATTATTGCTGATATAACACACTGATCCGCTCGAAACTAGTATGTCTTTCCAGTAATAAACTTGATATATCTATTTTTATATTATTCGTATGAATATGAATATATATATATATATATATATATATATATATATATATATATATATATATATATATATATATATATATATAAGAAGTGTAGAACATTCCTATATAAATCTACAACTATAACGTACTTGTTGCGTCCAGAATTTAATTAAACAAACGAGTCTCATAAGGCTCTACTAGTTATTCAAAGCCTGCTTAGATTGTCATTCGCGATGCGGAATTACCTACGACCTACAAGAGAGTTGTTACAGTATGACAGGAATTGACGTCTAATGACAGGATTAACATGTTACGTACGTGTTTGCGATAATCGAATGGGATTGAATTAAACTGACGTATACATAACTACAGTCACGCTGGATAATCAACAACATCTTGTTTGCACAGAGATAGATCCTGTTTCAGTGACAATCAAGTCATTTCAAGCAAGGACTTTCTTTTATAAATATCCCAACATAGTCACAAGTATGGTTACCAGATTGAGAGACCTAAATATCAGGGTAAAAGTGGAACGTCTTGACGCAGCCAGCACGTTATACTGGCAACTGAAAAAATGAATTTATCAAAAAATAAATGTGAAAACTTATTGGGTCAATAAAACTAATTGTAAGAAAAATGTAGCGAGTTTCTCGCTAAAATAATTAGTAAAAGTTGGAATAAATTTATAATAAAAAGTCTATGTTAAAAAACTCTTTGAAAAAAAAAAGAAGTAGAGTATGATGCATTTTAGGATATGTCAGAATTACTTAGGTTTTTTAAAAAACTCGCAGGAGCTTTTGCGTCGAGTCGTCACCGTTGACAAAACCTGGATATATTATTATACACCAGAGACCAAGCGACAATCAATATAATGGATTTTGCCGGCAATTCTGCTCCGAAGAAGGCAAAGACGGTGTCGTCGGCCAAAAAAAGGCCATGGCCACGATTTCTGGGGATTCAACGGGAATAGTTCTTATGGACTTTTTTTCAGAAAAGAAAAACTATCACGGGGCAGTACTAAAGTGAACTACTAGACCGATTTGATAGGAAATTAAAGCAGACACGACCCCATTTGGCTAAGAATACAATCTGTTTCCCTACTATAATGCACCAGCACATGCATCCGGAATTATATAATAAACTGTGCTACGAATTGCTGCTGAACCCACCGTACTTGCCCGACCTGGCTCCCTGCGACTTCTTTTTTTTCCTAATATAAAAACATGGCTGGAGGAAAAAATTTAGCTCAAACGAGAAGGTTATCGTCGAAACAAAGTGTATCTTGAAAATTTTGGCAAATCGTATTTTCTGGAGAGGTTAAAGAAATGGCAGAAACGTTGTGAAAAGTATTTGCGCTTAAAGGGAGATTACGTTGAAAAGAAATTGTGAAAAATACATTGATAGACCTTCGTAGATAGGCTAAACTGATTTTTTTGGATATGTTCTGGCCTCGAGGTAAACTCATTGTCCTCGAGGTAAGCTCATTCAGTCACACTAAATTGATGACAGTTAAGATATCGCCCTGTTTAGTCTTTTTGATGATGTTAAGGTTCCAATACCAAGTACAGCATTATAAAGGTGTTGAATGAAAGCGTTAATTATTAAAGTTACCCAACAAAAGTAAGCTTGATTTCATAAATGATGTATTAAGAAGAAAATGATCCATAAGATGTCATTGTCCATTACCATTGTCCATTACCATGTATCTAGAAACGACTGCTACCAACATAAAGGGTAGTATTTTACGTTTTTAATAAATAAGTCTTCATAATTATAACAAAAATAATTTTCTATTGAAAATTTTGCCTTCCTTTAATATTATAATATTAATGAATATATATTGAAAACAAGCAATACCTCAAAGCATCGTCACTAAAAACTAAAAAAACGATTTTCTTTGAAACCTGTAAAATAAAATATTTAAAATTAGCCTATTTATTTTACAGGGAGGCATTTTTAGAAAAGAAAGATTTGGTATTCATTACTGGCGTCCAACATTTTGTATATTTATAGAATTTTAGTAATAACCAACAGTTTCTTCAAAATTAACAGTAGTTAAAATAAAAATATATCTGGAAATTAAACCAGTACAAAATCACTCGAAATAAGCAACAGGAACCCGCAATTAAGATTAAAATCTGAGACACAATTAAACAAAAGAAAATTAAAGTTATATTGTGAACGCATTGATATTAAAAAAGCCATAAGATGTTTTTCTAACCCAAGAATATATTCTTGGGTTATAACATACAAAATTCAAAACTAAATGAATATAAAAAGTCTGGACGCAGCTAATGCGTCTTTTTCTTAGAAAACAGGCTTCAAATTTGGTCACCAATATAGTAGGAACAATGTACCATATTTCATCAAAATAATTTTATTGTTTGAAAAATTAAAAAAATATTCTGGAAACAAACTGATAACATTTCCGAAAAAACGGGTCCCATTTTCCTGGCTAATGAAACTATTTAAGCCATTTACCCACCTGCCTAAATATAATTAATCACAAAAACCTTCTTGACGAAACTCCCAAAAAAATTTTTGCATGAAAATTTGCAAAGAATTTTTTTCACGAAAATCAGAAAACATTTTGTACAATAAGGTATTAAACACTTATTATTAATTACTACATTTCACAAAAATATAACAAAAAAATGATTTCTACAGAAACACAAACAATTTTCTGTTAAAACTGACTTAATATTTTCTACACAAAAAATTGCTAACAAATACATATCTTTTGCCTCGCAATGCCGCAAAAAATGAAACCGGTTGCAGAGAAGAAAACAAACATTTCTCAAGTCATAGAAAAAACATTTACGTCTATGTGAACTATTAAAATTTAACTTAGAAGTCTGAAAAGTCCTTATCCCCTCATTAGTGATTTTTTTCAGGAAACAGTCGCAATAAAAATTATTTGGATTACATAATCTGATCAGATAACGTTAAAATTGAATCAAAACCAAAAAAAGCTAAAAAAACAAAGCAAATTCAGTCACGACGAAGATTTGAACCGACGTCCCCCAACGTTCTTCTGCTAACGAGTCAATCGTCTAAACCTACCGACCATAGAAGCATGCAAACTAGAGTAATCTAAGTAGATAACCCATAAATGTGTTCAGTTATTTATTACTTCCACATCGTCAATACGTGTGGAAGAACGGCATGGGCGATTTCGCTTAAACGTTGTAAAAAGTGTCAAAAGATATAGAAAACATGATTTGGGAACGAGAATTTTGTGTGTCTGTCGGTCTGTTAGTTCGTTGGTCTGTCGGTCTGTCAGTCTGTCGGTCTTTTGGTCTGTTGGTCTGTATGTGTCTGTTTGTAGCCACGCTAACTTTAGAACTAATTGAGATATTGTCTTCAAATTTGGTATAGGGTTAGCACCCGACAAACAAAAAAGTTCGGACTGTTTTTGGGTAAAATCTTTTCGTTAAAACCCCAGTAATACAACTTCTTAGGGTTTGTTTATTAGATAACTTTCAATTTCATCAAACATCTGGGATTTTCTGCTAAAATTAAATTAAAAGTTGAATGTGTGTGGGTGGAATATCGGTGACAGAAACTTCGAAAATTTTGTTTTGCTAAACCGGCGTAGTCTCAAGACATTTAGAAAACTTGACCCTGGAACAAATTTTTTTTCTCTGTCCGTTGGTCGGTCTGTCGGCGTGTACCTCTGTCTGTAGGCGCAATAACTTTCGAACGAATTGAGATATCTTCAAATTTGGTATGCAGTTAGAACCCGACAAAGGAACGCTTCGGATTGTTTTTGGGTAAGATAGCTTAAGGATGTATCGGTTAAATGAGGGGTGAAATTTGACATTTTTTCGTTAAAACTCGAGTAATATAACGTTTTAGAATTTAATGGGTACAGGAATACCAATATTTTCTTGGTGGTCAAGTCATGAACCTTAAATTCATTTCATGAGAATGTCTTCCTGAGGAGAGTAGATTATGACAGCTATGTAGAAGTTATGATTCAATTTACAGGACTATTTGTTGTATGTAACTTCTGTTTTAGATGCATTTTTTGTAAATATTTTAATCAAATGAGAACATTTAAAATATAAATATACCTTCTAATATACATTTTTTGCAATATTTACCATTCAGAAACATTAGTTATAGAAGCTTGAAACATTACTAATTTTTGACGTTTCAAATCTCTACTTTGATATTTACAGAAGAAAAATTATAAACTTTTCAAAGTAATTTTCCTCATAGTTCTTGACCTTTTTGTGCGAATAAAAATAAACGTTATCTGTAATATTTAATAGATTTTGTTTAACCCATACAATATTTTGTTATTGCGTCTTCTATAACTTTTAGTGGCACTGATATTTTTCTTCATTAAATACACATAACTTTTATTTCTTTTAACTTAGAGATCTAAATTTAAGTAGTTTACCTTTTACATTGTGAATCTGATTACCAAAGTTGGTTGCCATAGCTTTGTTATTTTTAGAGATAAAAATTTTTCCGAAAGCAAACTTAAAATTTTTCCGAAAACTTTTCCGATTTACCTGGCTAATAAACTTTTCCAAGGTACTTACGGAATGAATGTACCTGCCAAATTTCTTTAAAATTGGCCCATTAGTTTTTAGTTATCGGTGTGATACCTACTTATACAGGGTGATTCAACTAACTGATTGATTAGAAGTTTACAAGGAAATAGTAGACATCAATCTGAAATTTTGGTTGCAGCTATAATACGATGCAGTCTATTTTTCTATATTTTTAAGGCGGGGTTAAACCGGAAGTGTCATTACATTTTTTTAAATGGAACCCTAAAAATATTATTACATTTTTAAATTCCGCGCAAAATTCTGAAGTTGATGCATTTTGAATCGTTTTCCTAGTTTCAATTGTTTTTCAGATATTTCATTTTTTTCAACAAAAAAAAATTCACAGATTGAGTGACTAACCAAAATGTCATTATTACCAATAATTGTAACGTCGAAAATTTTATTCTTGGTAAACGCGTTAACAAAGGGGTGTCTTATCAGGAGTCATAATAGTATTCTAAAATGTCATATAGGGTGTCTGGTATTTCAGTTAACTTTTTTGTCACTTTAAATACCAATAACTTTCTTATTTTAAATTAAATGACCATAATATTTTTAGACCATTCGACGTGGAATTGTATTCTATATTGATATGTTATACCATACTCTATAGCTAAAATGAATATTTAAAAAGTTATTATAAAAAAGTGAAGAAACTCTTATTCGACTCGTCTGTATTGTCGCTTTGGATGGTCTTAAATTTCATATTTGACAAATACTGTAGATGTAAACTGACAGGTAGTTAATTGTCTTATCACGGCTGATAATATGGCGACTGTGGCAACATTTTGTAAAAAAACTGTGAGAACTTCTAATGAGGTATCCTCATTTAACTCATGTCACCAAATATAAGTTTTGAAAGATAGAGAAGATATTTATTAATCACGACAAGGTTAAAGTTGAGAGAAACAGGCAGAAACCGGTGACACTTGATGAAGAAAATGAAACTAACGTTCTGAGGTATTTCAATGCAGATCCTCAAGGGTATGCATAATTATAAATTTCAAAATATGCAAGCCATCGTAGATGAGGATTTCCAACGAAGAGAACTGTTTTGTACGCAGTTAATGGACATACTTGACGATAACTCTTTTCTTAAAAGAATTACTTGGACAGACGAAGCCTAATTTTCAAGGGACGCATTGTCAATTCCAGAAAAAATCACCTTTGGTCAAACCAAAATCCCCATCTAGTTCGGGAAACTAATCATCGACATAAATTTAGTTTTATTAATGCACAATAAATCATCACCCTGTATTTACAACGAGAACTTGTCTTCGGAAAAATATCTAGACATACTGAATTCAAAAGTAAGCGATTTTTTAGATGAACTGCCCATGAACAAGATATGTATTTTATTGCTGCTATCAATTGGATGATGCTCCGGCACATTGTGCTAGAATTATAACCAAAGAATTGAGCCTGTTGTTTGATGACAGATGGAATAGGAGAAGCGGATCAATGGCTTCCAAGATCACCACCTAACACCTCTCGACTTCTATCCTCGAGGTGTTATAAAGAGTAGACTAACATGTACCAAACATCATGTAACTCAAGGGAATCTCTTGATCAGAAAGTATGACTAGCCTTTTCACAATTGTCGCAAGGAAAAATTCAAAGGTCAACGACTGAAGGTGTCCGAAAAAGAATTATTATGTGTCATGAACAGTTAGTTTTATTTCTCAATCACTTTTTTTTTTAATTTTCATTTTGTTTATTCTTATGATGTAGATGTTGCATGTCCAGAAATTGAATGTAAATATTCATTTTAGCTATAGGGCATGGTATAACATATCAATAGAGAATTAATTTCCACATCGAATGGTCTAGAAATATTATGGTCATTCAATTTGAAATAAGAAAGTTATTGTGCTATTTAAAATGATAAGGGTTCGGGACGCAGCAAGTACGTTATAGTAATGAATTTTCATAAGAATTGTAGACTATTAGTAAGATATATTATTAAAATTAATTCTTTAAATTTAAATGGATCTTGAAGATCGGTTTTAGAGTCCCGGTTTGCGAATATTTAAAAAAATAATTTTTTATATGGATCTAGAAAATGAAAATTTATTCTTAGACATAATATGTAAGTACTGCAAGTCTCTTAAAAAATGTGTTACAAATTTCATTAAAGTTATAAAAGTTTTTCAGAAAAAAAAATATTCACAATGTACCTGCCAAATTATAAATACGGCAGGTATTTTTCCTTATAAATTGCTTGGATGGTTTTGTTTTAGTCAACCCATCCAGGTTTTGCAAACAATAAACAACAAAAAAGTTTTTTAAAACAAATTTGTAGTTATCCCCGAAGCTTATTATGTTATTTTCTTTAATTTAGTACCCAGGTTTCGTTTACATACGTGTTACTATGCTTCAAGATTGAAGATTCTAGCTTAATGGGAAATTTATTGAGCTATCGGATTTGAAATATTTTAACGAAAATTTTCTACGATAACATACTTGCTGCACCGAGACCGTTTCCAACACTTATTTACGGTTGCTGTATCCATACTTTTTGAAAATGATAAAATATTGCAGCTTACTATGACAAATAAGGCAACCTTAAAATCAATTTTGGCAAAATATTTTAAGAAACGAAATGAGATAACAATTTAAACATAAATTGAAATTCTTGGTTCGAGCTTCGTCGCGGAGGTTATCCTTCCCCTTCTGCATGTTTACAATCATCCTAAATGCATAAACAAGAAAAATGTATACAAGAAAAATTCCTTGGGAACAACTCCTAAGAGAGTTGTGGAACCTGCGGTGAATATAGAGGTTCTGCGCGCGGTGAACAGGATTTTAAGGCGGTATAGCTACAAAATGTAATAAAAGCAGCTTATAGAGGTCCAACTAAGATGTTTCTTTCGCATTTTCCGCTTACATTTCCTCTTTATATTCTTCCCCGTCGAACAACCCTATTTACTTCTGGTTCCGTAACTTTCTTGTGGGCTGTTTGCAAGAAATTCTTCTTGTGGTTTGGGTATCCGTTAGGGGTTCTACGCATGTTTCTAAAAAGAGTTTTCTAAAAACCCCCCATGTGCTGATCTGAAAATTTACCGAAATTTTAATTTTTATTTACGAACGGAATGCAACTATGAAATTATATGTGGCAAGTAAGTATTTTCCATATTAATCTGTTGAATGGTCGGTTTGAATCAACTCAATCGAACCAGTTTCTGCAAACAAAATAACAAAAAAGATTTTTTAAAACAAATTTGTAATTATCTGTGAAGCTAATTGTGTTATTTTTTAAATTTATATGCACGCTGCTTTTATATATGTTTTACTATGTACCAAAACTGAAGATTCTAGTTCAATGTGAAATTGAGTTATTATCATTTGAAATATTTTGAAATTAAAATTTTAATAATTTATATTTATATCTGTTTATATAATTTAAACTAGGGATGTATGTATCTATCGCTTTCATATTTGTTTCATTGGACGTTACAATTATAATATACTACTAAAGTCGACGGCCGAGGGCTTTTGTTAAAGTTAAGTTAAAATTAAAAGTTTGGTTATTATTTACCTACTAGTTGTATTAACCTTAGAATAAAGGTACCTAGTTGTTTTATATTATAAGATTCTAATAAGGTATTAGCAATTAACCTCAGCGGAGCCGATTGCGAGGTTATGCGATGCGCAGAGCTTACACGCTTCTCTGTGGCAAATAACTACATGTGGTCAGATTAAACTAGGAGAGAGAGAAAGAGAGATGGCTCTTAATTTTAAATACCGTAAACGTGAAAAATGGAAGCTTAATATTTATACATAATAAAACGTAGTTCTAGATTGCTTCTAAACAAATGGATTTACTTTAATAATTTTTTTAAGTTTATTAGTATACATTCGCATGATAAAATTTAGCGCTTTTGGACGCAAACATTTTTCAGTACAAGGTTTATAGATTAGATAGGTTGTCTCGTAACTCTGAGAGGGGAGAGATGCAAGACGAGGATGATACGTCACGTATATTTTAAATGCCAATAACACCTATTGTTTCAGATTGCGTTTTGGTGTTTTAAATAATATTTATTAGAAATTTGTGTAACTTTGCTAAAAAATTTTAGAACAGGATTAGTTATGGATTTATTTTAATGTTTATTTTGTACGAAATAGCAGTTAAATCGAAACTATTTTCTTTAAGACAATATTCTATTTTTTTATGTGTTGTGTTGTAAACATAACTGCACAGGGAATCAAGGGTATTACGAATTGAATATTATTTATTCAAGATTATGTTTATATTCAACAGATAAATCGGTGAAACGCCATAAATATAGATATGTGTTTAATGAAAAAAAAAGGTCATATATACTTAAAGCTAGAACTCAATAAATAACTTGACCTAAATATCTGTCTAGATGCCTGGTGCCTAGTGTATTAATGTATAAAATAATTCTAAGAACGCAATGAAAAGTAGAGATAAACATTCCTTCTTTTCTTTTCCAAAAGGACTAAAAATAAAAGTATTAGGTACATGTGCAGATAAGCTCACGGAGGGTTTTTATTGAAAATAATCAGACACACACTTAGAACCCCACTTGGATGCATAAATCACAAGAAAAATTTCCTGCAAACAACCCCCAAGTACCAGGAGTGAATAGGAGTGCTTGACGGGGAAGAAGATAAAAAGGAAGTATAAACGAAAAACGCGAAAAAAACAACTTAGCTGTACCTATATAAGCTGCCTTTATCCCATTTTGCAGCAAGACCTCTTTAAAATCTTGTTTATATCGGATACATCAGGTCCCGTAACTTCCTTGGGGGTTGTCCCATTTTTTTTATTGTGGTCGATGCATTGAGGGTGGCTGTAGGCATACAGAAGGGGAAGAAACCCCAACCCGTGTTGGGAAGGGCTATGCCAGCACGGGACGGGGGTTGGGGTGGGTGCTTCGTTCGGGGGTTTTTCTTCCACTACTGCATGGAAACAACCACCTTCAATGCATAAACCATAAGAAGAATTCCTTGGGGACAACCCACAAGAAAGATATTGGACCTGAGGCGAATAGGGGTTTTGTGCGGGGTAAATATGGTTTTCAGGAGGTGGAGCTGCAAAATGGAATAATAATAATAATAGAAAATAGTTCGGGCTAAGCTATTTTTTCTCATTTTTCTTCCCCGTCCATCACCTCTATTCACTCCTGGTCTCGTAATTTTTGGGGGTTGTTTGCAAGAAACGTTTCTTGAGGTTTATGCATCCAAAGTGGGTTTTAAGCACGTTTCTTAAAAAAAATTCTAACTCTCCATGGGCTAATCTGAAAGTTTACCAAGTATTATATATTTATAATTTACTTATTGGGCTTGCACAATTTTCTATTATTTTAAAATTAAATATGAGATGTCTGAGTTTTTGCTTTAAAATTATAAACCTACTATCTTGTATGTCTAAAAATATATACCTAGGTATTATAAATTTAAATAATTTACTAATTGTGATTAGTTGTATGTTATTAATTGAGCAATATCCAGTAAAATATGTAAACTATTAAAAAACCTAAAAACCTAGGTTGTGGTTTAGAAGAAAAACATTCTGTTCAATTTTAGGCATTATGAATTTATAATTTGATAAATAATTATGAATTTTTTTAACATTTTGAAGGTAAACCAATTAATTTAATCTATTAATTTGAATAGATTAATATCCTAAAATTTCAATACTTTCTGTTACTATGTGAAATAAATCTTAATTTCAAGTTGTTATTAAATATCTAATCTTGTTATAAGTTCAAAAAGAACATAACTTTGAAAGACGAACATAAAAATGCTGTCTGTTTTCAATATTCAATGCACTATTATTCCACTAGAATTAAATTGCTCCACTCTCTGATTGGTAGAGAGTTACCAGACAACCTATCTAATCTATAAGCCTTGGTTCCGTTATTAGGAAAAAAAATGGTCCAAGGCTGACAACTTACAAAATTGTTAGTTGGTTGTACTTTGTACACAGTCTCTATCTATAAAATTTTGTGTAAACTAGAGCTGTCGTGACAACATACTGCCTGGTTCCGCACCGAAATGGCGGTCCTGTTTTAACTCTCATAATGTTCTCTATTCTGACCTCTTGCAATAACTTCAATTTTTTAGATTTTTTATCTACGATTTATTTAAATAACATACTATAGGTAACGTCATCTGTCTTTGTCCAACATTGTAGATATTGCATTACAGAATCTGAAGTGATGTCGAGGATTATTTTCTAATTAATTTCGAATAACTTTATTCTCCTGTCATACAAAGACTTGGAAATTGGTACACAACTACTTTATCTATGTTCTTTTAAGTTTTTTTGTCTATGTTCTTTTAAGTTGTAAATTTTCATTTCAGTCACTTGAACAATTTGAGAGATATTGCGTTTTAAAAATGTTTTTTAAATTTTGTATTAAGAAAAATTGGGCGTTAATATTTGATGAACGAACTCATCCGAGCCATCAACAAAATAAGGGTAAATCCCAAATTTGGTCCAAGTCAGTGAAGTAATTTTCGAGTTATCGGTTGGATACATACACACACACACACAGATATATATATATATATATATATATATATATATATATATATATATATATATATATATATATATATATATATATATATATATATATATATATATATATATATATATAGAAACTGACCCCGGATATGGGTTATTTTTTTAAAACAAAATTCACTAACAGTACTAAAACAAATCAATTCCATACAGTCGTTTATTTATATTCTACACCGTAGCATTTGTAAAAGTTTGGGGCTAGTGGATAATCATTCCGTTGCCACCCTTGCATTTGAGGACACACTCACGCACACGCACACACTAACACACGCGCGCGCGCACGTTCACGACCACGTACACGCAAACGCTCACACTCCCGCACACATATATTTATATAGCCAAATATTTATTAATTAATCAAATAACAAACATAATTATAGAATTACATAAACATGAAACACATAATAAATTTTATTCACATTTCAAAGTTTTAAAATAAAATTAAATTTCGTCTCCACCACAAAATATTATAAACGAGGGGGAGATATTTATAATAATAATATATACGTTTGTTTTCTGTCAACGTGTCACATAATATTTTAAAATTCATTGCTACAATCAATTTAGATTTAATTGACTACATATAAAAGAAAGAAAAGTATTAACAACACATTGTAAATATTATTCTGTTATTTTCACCAGGAAAAAAAGCCGACTATTTTAATTAAAAATGGAATACATAAGTGGTTAAGTGAATTTGACTAGTTTGATCTAAAAAATTGAGCTCTCAGTGCCAATTTGTGTGTTTTGGTGACAATGTTTGAAATTCACCTTGGACAAGAAACTCTGACACCAACATAAAAGAAAACAACCCTCAGATCTTTGTCGAAAAAAATTGGTTTTTGGTTTAACCGAAATTTATTTCGATTGGAGGATCAGTATTCAAAAATGTCCGTTTTGGTGAAACTCAGGCAATTGTTCATTTTCGTTTCATTTAAAATTAAAATAAAAACTTTTAAAGCCATATACTAGATATTTACTTAATTTTATGTGCCTTCTTTAACCAACGATTTTTAAAATTAGTTAGTCTAGGAGCTAAATTGCAAAATCTGGCAATGTTTCTTTAACACCTTTATCCGTTTTCCAATATTGCCATCAAAATACAAAGGTGGTTCTCTCAGGTCTTACATAAGTATCAGCTGGCACGTGTTCTAGACAGAGGAAAACGCCGGCTCGTCAACACGAAGGAATACAGGACCCCTCCGTCATGTGGTTGGATCCGATACCTTCTTCATCAGCTTGAGATGCGGCTGTGAACGCCAGCTGTTTCAGCACCTGCCACGGACAGCTGCTGAACCACCGAATAAATGACCGTACTTATATAAAGGTGCTTCACGAAATACAGACAAACGTTTGCTGCGTGCTTAGTAATTTAAAGAAAAATAAATAAATATTAGGGAATTTATAAATTCTGCAGGTATTTTGAATGTATTTCCTTTTGTCTATTTTATTATAAATTTCGGACAATTGTGATTTTAAAGCTACAACTCTTATATTAAATTAGGTAATAACAGATAAAGGGAATGAAAAACAGCATTGGCTCATTTTTTTTAGACAAATTTCACAAACACGGGTTCATGTAATGTAACAACTATATACAGTGTGTCTAACAGCCAGATGGAATAAATTTAATATCTTAATTATTGTGCATATTTATAAAAAGTCTGGGCGCAGCAAGTGCGTTATGGTAGTGAAATTTCATAAAAATATTATTAATAACCACATAATATGTCTTTTTTTAAAATGAAAGCAAGCATCAAATTTGGTTACCAATATAACCTATATAATAGAAACAATGTAGGTACCACATTTTGTCAAAATAACTTTATTGTTTCAAAAAGTGTAAAACTAACGGGGACGGTCAAATTTTCATCAATTAGAAATTACAAAAGTTCACGACGCAGCAAGTGCGTTATGGTAGGGAATTTTTATTAAATTCTTCAAACTTGGATAACTCAATTTTCAATAAACTTAGAAAGTTGAATTTTAGTACGTAGTAAGGTCTTTCCTAAGGCAACATATCCACCAAGTGTCATTAAAATAGCTTTGTAATTTTTGGAGAAAAAATTTTTTTTCGAAAGAAAACTGAAAATTTGAAAAACTCAATTTTCTATAAACTTAGAAAGTTAAATTTTGGTATGTAGTCAGGTCTTTCTCGAGCCAATATATTCACCAAATTCATTAAAATAGCTTTGTAATTTTCGGAGAAACAATTGTTTTTCGAAAGGAAACTCAAAATTTTCCCGGAAAACCTGGTCAGGTTTTCCTGGATAACGAACTCGTCCAAGCTATTAATAAAAGAAAGGCACTTGCCGAGCTTCGTGAAAATCGGTTAATTATTTTTTGAGTTATCGGTTCGATACATACATATATATATATATATATATATATATATATATATATATATATATATATATATATATATATATATATATATATATATATATATATATATATATATATATATATATATAATCATATAAAAATTGAAACTGACCCCGGATATGGGTTCTAGGGGTCCTAAATCGCGCTAATTTGAATTTTTTTTTGCAAAGTCCCACTATCGATACCTCTCCAATAATGAATTTAAAAAAAATCACTAAAAATAGGAGTACACTTCAAGAAAGCGTATGTAACGTAGAGCAATAATAAAAAGAAAAGCTTGCAGGAACTCCATTTATTATAAAAGATGAATTGAGAAATGAAAGTTATCAAAAACACATGATTTGTACTGTCAATATTCAGCAACGTTGCCACATTTAAGAAGCAGTGGGTGCACAAGAGTTTTTTGCCGTTTTAACGAAATAAAAGCTGCCCTGAAGTCCTGTTTACACACAATCCTACCAAAAGACCTTCTGCACCCGCCCTGACATCAATTTGCCTAATTAAAAGCTAAAAGAAGGAAAAAACCAACCCTGAAATAGAGCTCAGTTGGATTAGAGTTCTCCCCAGAATGACAACATAACTTCGAATCTGACAACAGTGCCCATCTGCAACGGATATGTCAACGAAACAGCAGTCATAACCTCGGGCCAAAAATATATTTTTTGTTGCAAATCGAACCTTTTAAGTGCTGTTATCATGAAAACTTATTATAAACGAAATCTACCACACTTTTTAACTTTACAAAGGTCTGTACAACTGATTTTAGGCCCTATTCTGTAATAGTTTTGTTAATATTAAGTTGATCTTAAGTCGACCGTTAAAAAATTAACAACTAATATTAAAAAACATTACCGAAGGCGTCATTTTCACGGGATCTGCTATCTATTGGTAAAAATGCCGTATTATAATTTTTAATATGCGCCAAAAATGCGAAAAGTTACAAACCTTTTTTGAATAACTTGTAAACGATGAACACTATACATTTTTTCTTTGCAAGCATCCATTATTATTCGATGGAATATGCAAAAATGCAATAAAATAAGGTGTTCGCTTAAAAAAAAAAAGAAAATTTGTTTCACCAACGACTTATGGGCCACGCTGTGCTTTAAAGTTGTAAGATGCAGCTCGAGACACCCTATAATTAACCTATACAACTTTTTATTGTATAATAACAGATATATTGAGCTTTACTGTAGAAATGCGACACTCTGTATTTATGGGATATAGGAAGGAAAGTTTGCGCTCATTTGAAGAAATCTTCTCACAATTTAAAAGTAGCAGTCTCCAAATCGCGAATATTTTCTATGAAAAATCGCTAAAAATTACAGACTATTGAATCATACACTCAGTCAGAACTAAAACTACTGCCAAAGTATCTATTTGAAATTATTCTTCTGCAAACATTTTAGTAAAATGATGGACAGTGACAGTTGAAGCTAAAACTCAAGGCTTTGCAAAATACGTTTCTTGCGACGTTTTCTTTTTCTCTACATAATCCGTATTTCTTTCAGGCTCCTTGTCGAAATGTTGCCAATTTTGACGTCTTAAATCGTGAATTTGGCATTTTAAGAAGAAAAAGGATAAAATATTTAAAGTAACATTTCTGGTACTTCTTGACCTTTTTGCGCTAAAAAACTTAATTTATGTGTGTAATATACAATTGATTTTGTTATTCACATAAAAATTTAGTTTTTGTGAGTTTTTATCGTCGCCAGTGGCACCCAAAATTACTTTGAAAAGTTTATAGTTTTTCCTCTTAAAACGTCAAAGTCGCGATTTGAAACGGCAAAACTGGCAACATTTAGGCACAGAATCTGAAACAAATGCGGGTTATCTAGAGAAAATATTGCAAGAAGTGTGTTTTACAAACCCTTCAGTTTCAGCTTCAACGGTCATTGTCCTTCATTTTACTAAAATATTTCCAGAAAATTCATTTCAAATAGAGCCTTTCTCTGATGCCTTGGCAATAGTTTTAGTTCTAGAGTTCATGGTTTAATGTTCTATAATTTTTAGCAAATTTTCGTAGAAGACAATCGGTATTGAGGATACCGCGACTTTTGGATTTTCAAAATATTTCTTTGAATGAGCGCAAACTAGGAGCCCTAGAACCCATATTGCGGTGTTTGTTTTAGTTTTTATCTGTTTATAATAATAACATCACAGTAGACAAACTCCGCATCCAGAAGTCCAGGAACTAGAATAAATAAAATAAAAACAGTAAATAATAATAATAATTATAATAATAACACCCCGCACCCAGAAGTCTTAGACTTGTGCGGGGGAGCTTACATACACATATAGACAAAGGACATATATACAGACGTATTTCTACGGTAAATGTCGTATATACATCTTATAAAATTATTTCGACAGTCACAGGTGGCCCATAAGTCGTTGGTGAAACAAATTTGCCTTTAGTGAATTTTCTTAAAAAAATTCACTAATAAGGAGATCGTCACTTTTGAATTTTAAAAAAATGTCGTCAAATGAGCGCAAACTAGCCTCCTTAGATGGGTATATATATATATATATATATATATATATATATATATATATATATATATATATATATATATATATATATATATAATCAAAAGGCGATTTGGATCATTTTGGTGAGCACCTTTTCTTTGCAAGTGGCTTGGATAAGTTCATTAGCTGGGAAAATCGGCCTCGTTATCCCAGGAAATTTGGCGTTTTCGGAAAATTTCTATATTTCCAAAATAACGATAGGAAAACCAAATTTAGTACGCGTGTTTAGATCATAAAAAGTAAACTACGTACCAAAATTTAGGTCTGAAGTCGAAAGACAAAAAGTTATAAGCATTTAATGGAAATCATTTTGGGGTTTTCCTCACTCGCGATTTGAAACGTCAAAATTGGAAACATTTAGGTAAAGAACCTAAGACTAACACGGCTTATGTAGAGATAATTTCGCAAGAACAGTGTTTTACAAAGTATGTAAGGCTAGATGCATTCTCGCAACAATTAGAACCGTAGACCGGTTTCGCTTTAATAAGAGCTGTTCAGTACGGCATACTAATTGCAGCAAAAATACACCTATAAAGTAATACGGCTATAGTAGCCAGCCTTTTAACACAAAGTGAGTGGGTTAAAAAAATAGAGACTGTATACAACTAACTAACAATTTAGTAAATTGTTAGCCCTGGCCTAATATAGGGACAAAGTATGCAAGACTAGATGCATTCTCGCAAGAATTAGAACCGTAGACCGGTTTCGCTCTCATTAGAGCTCTTCAGTACGGCATACTAATTGCAGCAAAAATACACCTATAAAGTAAATCGGCTATAGTAGCCAGTCTTTCAACACTCAGTTTGTGTTGAAAGGCTGGTGACTATAGTATAAATAAAACTTTATAAATAAAACTTAAGGGAATATAAATATAAAAATATATATAAATATAAAAAATACTGGACGCATAAAGTGCGTTATCGTGGTAAATTTTCGTAAAAATGGTTTTAATGGTAAATGTGTCTTATTTAAATAAAATACATGGAAATTGGTATAACCTATATATAGTAGACAATGTACCTTATTTCATTAAAATAATTTTATTGTTTGAAAAAGTACACTAGTTTTCTGAAAATAAATATAAAATATTACCAAACAAACTGGTCCGATTTTCCTTAGCAACGAACCTAAGGTATAATTATCCACAAAAAGCTTTTTGACAAAAATAAAAAAAGTTTGCATGAACATTTGCCAACAATTTAGTTAACGAAAATTGCCATTTTCTTTACAAAAATTGATTAAAGCAATGTTACACAAGAATTATGTTTTTACCAAAACTTGCTAAATAATTATTTTTCACGAAAATGTGAAATTTTTTTTTACAATAACTAATATACATGTAACGAATATATATATATATATATATATATATATATATATATATATATATATATATATATATATATATATATATATATATATATATATATATATATATATACTATGGTACACTGTGCCGGCCTAGCGGTCTTTAAAGCTATTAATGGAGAAAATAGAACAGCTCAGATGAACGCCTCTTCTAAAATTTGAGTCCATACCAACATGGAAGAAAAGAAGTCTGGAAAAAATCAACGAAGCCAGAAAGGAGATTGGACATTTGCTGGAGTACATCATCAAGAACGGTGGCAGGTCAGGGAGGGTGAAGGAAGGAATCGATACGATAGCCAGAAGGATGAGGCTTAGAATGAGCTCTAGAGACCTGGACGGAAGACTGAGAGAGAATGATAAGCGGCTCAGACGAGGTATAGCTCCACTTGGTGCGTCAATCCACAGATACGAAGAGGCATCCAGAAGACGGCAACAAGGATCAACATTTGCACCGACTAGAACAAATTCCACCGAACCTTGGAGACTGCCAGTGATAAAGAATACCAAGGGCAACTTCCAGACAAGGAATCAATGATTCATCACTGGTCTAATATATGGGCCAGACCTGAGCAGAAAGAATAATGAACAAATATACTGGCTACGAGATCTGAAAGAAGCGTACCGTGGGAGTGATCAAATGACGCCTGTCTAGATTTCAGTGCATGACGTCAAAACGGCTATAAAGAAAACATGAAACTGAAGTCACCTAGCTTGGATAGTATCCATAATGTATGGTGGAAGTATTTCACTTTTACGCATCCTCGTTAGGCTTGGCTGTTCAATACCGCTCTGAGTGAACCAGCTACCATTCCAAAGTATCTGCTGGCGAGCACGACCTACAGGTTGGCCAAAGGAGGGGACAGTCATCAACCAATGAACTATAGACCAATTACATGTCTGCCAGCAGTGCAAGATTCTGAATCCGATCTTCTAAGATCTATGGTCATGCGACAAAAGCCACTGAGAAAAATGGTTGTCGTAAAGGGACCCGGGGATGCAAATAATTGCTAGTCATCGATAACGTAATAACAGAGCCGATGCGCAAACGTCTGCATAACCTTTCTATAGGATGGGTGGACTACAAGAAAGCATTTGATTCTGTGCCTCATTCGTGGCTTCTGCGTGTAGTCGAGTAATACAAAATCGATCCAACACTAGCGAAGTTCTTGTCGGCCCGCATGACAGAGTGGAGGACATGCAAAATCGATCCAACACTAGCGAAGTTCTTGTCGGCCCGCATGGCAGAGTGGAGGACATCTATGCATATCAGGCAGGGGCGTCAATCCTATAAGACCAAGGAGACCAGAATTCGAAGGAAGATTTTCCAGGGTGACAGCCTTAGCTCTCTCTGGTTCTGCATGGCACTTTCCCCGTTAAGTGGTATGATTAGAGAATTATTATATGGGTACCTTGTGAAGAAAAATCCAGATGTCCGTATATCACACCAATTCGACATGGATGACCTCAAACTATATGCATCAAGCAAGGACTATTTAAAGCCAAAAAACACAGATACACACAACGCAAAAAAATTACAGGCCCATAACATGTTTAAACACCTTATATAAAATCACATCATCTTTAATAGCCAACAAAATAAGTGACCACGTAGCACAGCACAATATAATCGCACAAGAACATAAGGGTTGTCGCAGAATTCTAGAGGCTGCAAAGAAGAAGTTATCATCGACACGTCATTACAGAATAAGCTAAGAAAGCAAATAGAAATATATCAGTAGCATGAATAGATTACCAAATAGCCTACGACTCAGTACCACGTCGATGGCTTCAAAAAGTGCTTGAGATTTATAAAATACATCCCAAACTAATATCTTTATAGAATACCCTGATGTCACCCTGGCGTAAACAAATAGCTTTAACAAGGAACCAACGTACTATTCGAACTTACCAAGCTCCGGTCAGGCGGGGTATATTTCAGGGAGGTACATTTAGTCCTCTGTGGTTTTGCATGGCTCTTAATTCTTTATCCATCCTGCTAAATCACACCTACGCAGGCTTTACGGTTACGTCAAAGAAGGAAACACTATATACGATTAGTCATCTTTTTGTAAGTGGATGACCTTAAACTTTATGCTACTAATAAAAACAAGCTAACGACGCTGCTTAATATCACATCAGAGTTTAGCACAGACATTCAAATGAATTTTGGTTTGTGTGCATGCTTGAACATTATTAGTGGAAAAGTACAGGAAACAGAGATCACACCCCTAATACTTAACAGCTTTAATTTCCCGGAAATTAACATCGAAGATACCTATAAATACCTTGATTACAGTCAACTTATTACAAAGCATAATACAGACTTAAAAGAAAAAGTCAAAGTAAGATTTAAAAGCCGTATACATAAAATCGTTAGAACGGGACTTATATGCAAAAACAAAATAAAGACAACCAACACCTAGTCTATCCCAGCCTTAACGTATTCGTTCGGAATACTAAATTGATCACAAACAGACCTGGACGACCTAAACAAATTAGTCCGAACAACCATGACTAAATACAGGATGCATCATCCTAAGGCGGCAACATAACGTCTATATTTACCACGAAAAGAAGGAGGAAGGGGGTTATTAGATATAAAGAACCTATGCAACAAGCAGGTGGCTGCGCCAAAAGCATTTTTCATTGAGAAAGCAGAACAGTCTCGATTACACAGTGCTATGATACAAAGCGACCTATTGTACACACCACTCAACTTATCAAGAGCCGAAGCCATACCAAGCATCATATAGATTAAAGACTGGATTGCAGTGTGGAGATCCAAAGCACTCTATGGAACTGCAAATGGATCTGCAACGCTTATTCCAAAAATGCCAAGAATGTTATCCTGGAAACCTGTCGCATCTAAAGAACGGTCTTAAATATGCCAACACAGGAAATAGAGTAAGGTTTGCTAACAGGCGCTTTATTTCTCCAACCAGATGTTGAGCTAACTCTGAGATTAAAACAACATAATAACAATATTAATAGCCATCCCGGATAAAGGGAGGAACCATGAACGTCTTGTGATGGGGAACCAAGTTCGCGACACATGCAGGATGTGCAACTATAGCGGAGAAACGATAGAACATGTCACATCTGGATGTCACGCTATGACTCAGACTGAGTACTTGACCAGACACAATCAAGTGGCAAAAATTATTCATCAAAAACTTGCCACCAAATATAACGTGCTGCAAAACCCTTCTTCTCTTTATAAATACTCTCTTCAGCCGGTGTTGGAATCGAGGATTTCCCGCTATACTGGGACAAACCAATTATCACTGACCGGTCGGTAGACTTCAACAAGCTGGATATTGTGTGTGTGTATTTTGTGTCTTTAACGTTGGCCTATTTCCGCGACTATGGCCAATCACCGACGCCAGGGAGCAGTTTCACCCCACTATCCTGAAAATTTTGCCGAACCCCTGCCTTTCTATAAGGAGGATAGGGATCTTTAACGTGCCCAACATCGTATGAACACGGGACCGGCGGCTTTACGCCCCCTCCGAAATGCGGAACGTACAGACATTCAACTTTCTCAAATACAATGCCAATGATGTTAATGTTACAGTTTGTACTGAAAAAGTGAAAGGAGAACCCTGGGATTGAACCCAGTACCCTTCGATTCAGAGGCACACGTTCTTACCTCTGAACCACCGAGGCTTTATCTGGATATAATTCTGGTGAAAAAGACAGAGAGTTGCCTATATCACTGATATTGCTTGTCCGTTGAGTATCATCACCGAGAAGACAGAATCAGAAAAGATAAAAAATATTAAAACCTGGCTATGGATATGACTCAGACCTGACAGGTACAGGAAGTACGCGTTATTCCAATAGTAATCTCTGTGACAAAGAGAGCAAGTAAGAGGTTCTTAGAATCACTCGCGAAACTTGAGCTACCAGTCAACCTGGTAAAGTTACTGCCGAGAACCACAGTCCTGCAAACCATACATATAACCCGAAAATTTCTTAATATCCTATGAATAATGTGAATTCTGCCTCCCATGTCTGAAAATATAGATACCGGCACATGCCGAGAGAAAATTTTAAAAATTATATAGAGTCTGAAACTGACCTCGGATATGGGTGCCAGGGGGTCCTGTTCAGTATCATATGAAGAAACGGTTTTTAGATGCAGTGTTACGGTTGGATAACTCTGTATATAAATATCTAAAATTAGGCATAAACATAATGTTTAATATAGCTTCATCAAACTCCATCATAAGCATTGAACATATAAACAATAACACAAAAGTGGTAGTAGTAGTAGCAGTAGTAGTAGCAGTCATATTTTCGATAGTTGAGAATCCATTGTTCATTTAATATTTTAATTTCTGATAACAAACCAATATCACTGTATAGTGTCGTCACTGGAGCATTCTTTAAATTTATCTTATTTTCTTTCTGGTATTGTATCTGCTGGTCTTATCACATGATAAGGAAAAACTTGAAAATTCTAACAGTTCTGAACAAAATTTTTGATTTATTCTCATATCTTATTGTGGTCGATTAATTACCTTTTGGTTGAAGGATAAACTAAATAGAACGTAATTACTGGTGGAAACAATTACTGATAAACATTAAATAACCTAGTCTTATATTTAAATAAAAGGAAAACTCCTGGACCTTAATAAGTCATTGCTACAGGAGTTTTTATAACCAAAATTATACTACTTAACCCAGCGTTGTGGAGACAGTATAACGAAATATATAAATTAACTCTAATAAATGCCCCACTGTTTGGGTGGCAGTATAACAAAAAATATACTAAAGCCCAATAGAACGAAAAATTCTACTGAGCACTAAAATAATATAAAATAAATATATTATGATATAACACAAATTATCTCAGGGCTTGGGTTTAGGCACTTGCAGTTGGTAGATTTTAAGAGGTACAAATAAAATCAGGCATGAATATCATCAGTTTATTTAAAAAGTTATTGACTCTATACAATGCAGTTATTTAAATTTAGTAAATTGGATGAAATAAAAATATGACTGGTTTACTTATAACACTGTAAAAATGAATTGCGGAGCACACTCTACAAGAGAACAAGAAAGCCACAGATAAATAGTGTACTTAACTTTCAGCTTCAGGTTGAGGGGGCTCCTCCCTGGCGATGGTATTCAGTGAGCTCCTTACTGATGCTGTATATAGGGGGCTCCTTACTGATGTTGTATTAAGGGGGCTCCTTACTGATGTTGTATTCAGGGGGCTCCTGACTTACGATGTTCCCTTCAAGGGGCTCTTTACTTACGGTGTTGTTGAAGGGCTCTTTACTAATGGGGTGCCATTCGGGGGCTCCTTCACGGTGTTGTTGAAGGGCTCTTTACTAACGGTGTGCCATTCGGGGGCTCCTTCACTAACGATGGAGTTGAAGGGGGCTCTTACTAATAATGTTGTTAAGGGAGCTCTTCACTTACGGTGTTGTTGAAGTCCCCTTTACTTACGGTGTTGTTGACGTGCCCTTTACTTACGGGGTGCTAAAAAATTCCAAGTGCATGAGTAACAGTTCAGGGCTTAATCATTTACATATGGCGGCTGGTAGCAGGTTAAGTTTACTTATAAAATTTATCTGTGTCAATGATTGGAAATAAACTAACGTATGCGAAACAAAATCTCAAATGACCTCTTTATCACGCATTTAAAACAGTATAATAGCAATTAGTTACCGAACTTATGCTACCAGAAGCCACCGTTTAACAGTATGAAATTTATAATAAAGACAACAATCATCGAAAGTAATTCCAACATACATATATTAACAAGCAATCTACCATCATTATCAAGCAAAAAAAAAATGTATGAGGAACTGGATAAATGTAAGACTCACCCATTTAGTTAGGCATGCTGTTTTCTTACTAAAATTTAGCTGTGCTTTTTCATATCTTGGTCGATTCAGAAGAGAGCGTGGCGTGCGTTGTAAGCGTATATAAAGACTAGCTTATCGCAGACATGCCATAAAATTAGCTCGTACGGAGGCGTGTTTCTATGAGTCGGGTGCGGTAGAGCAACCGACCGCCGAGTTTGACGTCACTGAAGGGACTTGGACGCTGACGTCACAAAAGGGGTTAATTCCGAAGCTTAAAAGTCAACGGCGTTGACACGTGTGACATGTCCTGCTTATTAAATACACGCAACATGTTACATTTTAATTGATTCATGTTGCTAATAGCAGTTTGACGCTTTGTAGGTTTTTGTGTTTCCCTTCTCGAATCTTTCGTTGATTATCCTGTAATCTTATGGCTGGAATGAAAGTCTGGTTTATTGGTGAAAGCTTTGATTAAAGAATTTTGAGAGTAAGCTGTCAGATATAATTCCTAAGGATTCTGAAAGGCTGTAATTTCATTTATGGGGGTTTGTTAATGGTCAACCCGTATCGTGAAGTTATGTAACTGGGAATTTCAATGATGGTCAAGAACCTGTGGCAAGACAGATAACTTGTAAAGTTAATTTAGTGGAGAAAACTATTCATGTAACTTACACATAGTTTATAACGTTTAAAGGCTGACTTACCTAATGTATATAATTAACATTTGTCTGATTTTTTATAAGACTGCACGCCTATTTTTGAGAAAGATATCATGTTAAAGTCCTGTCAGATACTGTAAAGTGAGTAATAAAGAAACCTTTCATTTGTTTATTTTGTGATATTAGAATTGTGAAGCTTAGATATTATTAGGTTAGTGTTTGACAGTCTGTAATAATTTTATAAGTGAGATGCAACAGAGCACGTTTGATAGAATATTTTTCTAAGTCAGAACTAGGAAACCATAGAATAACTAAATCTACTGGCAGCAGTGATTAATTAAAGGAAAACATATTTTTATTTAGTAAGTTGGAATATAAAATTATAACTTCGGGACGCAGCAAGTGCGTTATAGTAGTGAATTTTCATAAGAATTGTACACTAAGATATATTATTAAAACTAATTCTTTAAATTTACATGTACATTGGAGATCGGTTTTAGAGTCCCAGTTAGCGATTATTTGGAAAACTTTATACTTTACCTGGAGCTAAAAAATTAAAAATTGGTTTTAGATATAATATGTAAGTAATGCAAGTGTCTTTAAATAAAACAATTGTGTTACAAATTTCATTAAAGTTACTAAAGTTTTTCAGAAAAAAATTAATAATTTACAAAGGGACTGCACCTGTCTTTGGTCCTATATATATATATATATATATATATATATATATATATATATATATATATATATATATATATATATATATACTATGTAAGTACGGGAAGTGTCTTTAAAAAATTGTGTTACAAATTTCATTAAAGTTACAACAGTTTTTCTGAAAAAAATAATTATTTACAAAGGGAATGTGCCTGTCAAATTATAAATATGGCAGGTATTTTTCCTTATTGATTGTTTGGATGATTTTGTTTTAGTTAACCCATCCAGTTTTTTCAAACAATAAACAACAAAAAAGGTTTTTTAGAAAAAAATTGTAGTTATCCGCGTTTGTTTTTGCAAATAATAAACAACAAAAAAGGTTTTTTAGAACAAATTTGTAGTTATCCACGAAGCTCATTATGTTCTTTTTCTTTTATTTTGTACCCACGTGCGTTTACATAGGTGTTATTATGGTTCAAGTATGAAGATTCTGGCTTAAACGGAAATTTATTAAGCTATCGGATTTGAAATATTTTTAGGAAAATTTTCTACCACAATTTTTATATGATTTAAAACGTCAAAAATGGCAACATTTAGGCAAAGAACCTGAAAATGATACGAGCTATGGAAAGAAAATGTCTCAAGGAGAATGTTTTAAAAAGCCTGAAGCCTTAAATTCAACCGTCATTGTCCTTCATTTTGCTAAAATGTTTCCAGAAAATTAATTTCAAATAGACCCTTTCTGTGATGTTTTGGCAGTAGTCTTAGCTATAGAGTTTGTCGTTTAATGGTATATAATTTTTATCGAATTTTCGTACAAAATCAATAAAGCTCAATATATCCGTTATTATAGAAGATACGAAAAAAGTTGTATACATTAATTATAGGATGTCTTGAGCTACATCTTAAAAAATATATTTACAATCACAGGTGACCCATAGGTCGTTGGTGATACAAATCCTCTTTTTTTTAATCGAACACGCCTTATGTTATTCCATTTTTGAATTTTCCATCGAAATATAATGCATGTTTGTAAGAAAATAAATTAAGGACGCAGCAAGTGCGTTATGGTAGATAATCTTCTTTAAATGTTTCAATTTGAATTGCTCAATTTGCTATTAACCTATAAGGTTGACCAAGAGGCCAGTTTTTCGGGAACACTTTAAGTTTACCTTCGGAAATTTTTGTACGTTTTCAAAGTTGTTTGGTTAAACATGGCACCTTGTTTCTACAATATTGGTTATACTGGTAACCAAATTTGTGCCTGCTTTCTTAAAAAAAAAGACATATTTGCTATTAAATACATTTTTATGAAAATTCATTACCATAACGCACTTGCTGCGTCCAGACTTTTTTGCTTATTGTTTGAAAAAACTGAATGTGTTGACTAAAATAAAAACATCCAAGAAATTGATAAGGAAAAATACCTGCCATATTTATAATTTGACGGGCACATTCCCTTTGTAAATAATTATTTTTTTCAGAAAAACTGTTGTAACTTTAATGAAATTTGTAACACAATTTTTTTAAGGCACTTCCAGTACTTACATATTATATATAGGACCAAATTTTAATTTTCTAGCTCCATATAAAATATAAATTTTTTCAAATAATCGCTAAGTGGGACTCTTAAACCGATCTCCAAGGTCCATTCAAATTTAAAGAATTAGTTTGAATAATATATCTTACCAATAGTGCACAATTCTTCTGCAAATTCACTATTATAACGCGCTTGCTGCGTCCCGAATTTTTTTATATTGTATACATTCGCAAGCTAAAATTAACGACGTTTGAAACTTTTTCCTGCTATTAGGAAATACATTGTGCAAGGCTAACATTACACAATTCTCAGTTCATAGTACAGCTCTATCTATTATATTTTGTGTAAACTAGAGCTGTGACAACATACTACCTGATCCTGCACCAAGAGGGGTCCCAGTCGTATGTCTCACAACGTTGTCCAGGCTGATAACCTGCAACAACCTCCATTGTATAGATTTTCATCTACGACTTATTTGAATAGCATAGTAATACATATAACGTCATCTGTATTTTTATAACATTGTAGATATTGCATTACACAATCTGAAGGGATGTCGAGGATTATTTTATTATTAATTTCGAATAACTTTAGTTTCATTTGATCAAACGACTTGAAAATTGGTACACAACCACGCCTGTCTATTTTCTTTTACGCTGTAAATATTCGTTTCAATCACTTCGACAATTTGAGAGATATTGCGTTTTAAAAAATATTTTTTTAATTTTTTTTTACTAAGAAAAATTGGCCGCTAAGATTTGATGAACGAACTCATACAAGCCATTAGCAAAATGAGGGTAATTCCCAAATTTGGTCCAAATCAGTGAAGTATTTTTAGAGTTATTGGTTGGATATATATATATATATATATATATATATATATATATATATATATATATATATATATATATATATATATATATATATATATATATATATACATTTTAACTGACCATGGAAATGGGTTCCAGAGACCCTAATTCGTGCTCATTCGAAGAAATTTTTCGAAAGTCTCACCATCGATACCTAATGAAAATTCACTAATAACACCCCTGTTATTAGACTACATATTACATGTCAAAAGAACTGGCACCTTTAACGTGACTAAATGGTGGCAATTCGACCAGGATTCATTAATTTACGTCACAGCAGAAAATGCAATCTTCAAAAGCCATTTTTTTTCTACGAAAGTTCGTTAAAAGTCAAAGAACATATATTAAAATTTAAGCAGTTGACCATGACTCTTAGGTGATTCATCAAATGTTTAGTTAAAGCAACAAAAAAATTAGCAACATATTATTAGTAAATTTGAAGGATTGTCCAACCATAATTTTATAGTCTTAGCGAAAGGTATAAAGAGCGAAAATCTTTAAACTATTTATAGATGTCCGCATACAGGACATTGACCGGGTTCATTAATTTATTACACACTTGATAAAAAACTTTTCAAACGCACGCAATGTTTAAACAAGTTAACACTTGTTTACTTGTATTCCAAAGAGTTTATCAAAATTGTTGCGTATAATGGGATTACTGAAAAAGTTTGAACACAGCGTTATGGTAGCGAATTTTCATAAAAAAAGGTTTTATAATAAAAAAATATGTCTTCTTTTGTGTGAAAGACATCAACTTTGTAACATATTTCATGAAAATAACTTTACTGTTTAAGAAAGTACAAAAATTTTCCAAAAATAGACTTAAACTATTCCCGAAAAAAGTGGTCTGAGTTTCCTGGCCAACAAACCTATTCAATAAATTTACAGAAACCACACCTGCCATTCACAAAAAGCTAAATTTAAGAAAAAAACACAAAATTCGAAAACTTTTTATATGTGAATTGCCAATAATTTTATGACAATAACTTATTAAACATTAATTAAAAATTAACAACATTGTACAAAAATTTGACAAAAGATGATTTCTACGAGAACACTAAAAATTGAAAATATAATAAGTGTGGGTTCTAGGTGTCCTAGTTCACGCTTATTTGAAGCAATTGTTTCAAAATTCAAAAGTCGCGATCTCTCGATCAGTGAACTTTTTCTCAGAAAATTGATTACATAAATATTTTGTGGCTCCATCACCTGTATTAATTAAAAGGTACGTAGATAAAAGAGCAATTCAATAAAACAACTTATTAGATTTCTTTATTGTGACCAGCACTATACTCTCTCAACAGCTCCAGTAAACAGAAAATCTTTTGCATAGAGACTGTGTATAACTAACGAATTGTTAAATCGTCAACCTTGTCAAAATTTATTCCTAAAACAAGGATTAATTTTTAAATAAGAGTATACTCACGCCTGCCCTAACCGTTGGCAAGGTAGGCGAGTGTCTACCGTGGCAAAATTTAGGGGCGGCAAAGCCGCCTGAATTAAACCGAAAGTTAATAAACACAACACAACAATATATATATATATATATATATATATATATATATATATATATATATATATATATATATATATATATATATTCCGATCACTTTAACCTAGAAAATAAATGAAGAGCAAAATTAAATATAACAGGAATTAACAGGATTCTAACTATTCCTATATTTTGAGATGCACCGGAGACAGAAATGGAATGACTTCTGGATATCTCTATACCCAATTTATGAGAAGTGTTGGGAGACAATAGATTTAAAGTGGAAAGTATGAGAGGTCAATGTTACGACATGGGTTCAAATATAAGAGACGACAAATCTGGAGTCGAATCGAGAATTCAAACTTCAAACCCTAGAGCATTTTACGTACCCTGCAAGAGTCTGGTACTAGTACTAGTCATATCGTTAAGTACTAATTCTTAGTACTTAACGATATGAGAAAATCTTCTTTGGAGAGAGCGATTTTTTTAAAGATGGCTCAAAAGCTATATACACTTTTTGTATCATCAACTTTTCTGTGGGCCATTTTATGAGAACACCTCAAAACTCTTACATTCAAACCATTGTGACACTTGCTGGGAAAGTCGTATGGATTCCCTTAAACCTCCGCCTCTTCAAATAGGAAATATTCACGATGCTTTAAGTATTTGTGAGAATACCGAAATAGAAAATATAATTCGAGATGAGTCCAGCGGTTTATTGGCCATAATAACACAATTTAAGTTTTTATGTTCAATCGTCAATTGGTATAAAATATTGAATCATATTAGTCAGATATAAGCTAGTTCATTCGAAAGATTTTGATTTATTTAAAGTCACTGAATTATGAAAACTTCAATAATTTTGTTAAAGAATCAAGATGAGATAAATCCTATGACAACGTCATTTTAGAAGTTAACAATTTAACCAGATAAATCGACGTCGAAAAATCTTTAAATTGACCACACTATGCCATTTTGTTTGGACTAAAAAAGAAATTTTTCATTTAAAAGTTTAGACGAATCTATACAAGATCCAAAGCGGAGATACAGAATGGATTTTTTTTCCTTTACTACAGATCAAGTGATCTGTGCATTAGAGCTAAAATTTAAACTACTGAATAGTCATAGTGACCCTTCTGAATTTTTACATGATGTTCACAAACTTAAAGACATGTGTAAAAACGAATTATTGGCACATTGTAAAGATCTGGAAAACGTGTTGACAGATGGTGATTCCTCCTATGTTAACGCTTTAAAATTGCTGACGAAATTGTTTCTTTACCTATTAAAAGTCTGGTTGTAGCAAGTGCGTTATGGTTGTACATTTTCATAGAAATGATAACGACATAGAGAGTTAAATCTTGGCATATAGTTTACTCCTTATAATGTAAACCTACGCACTAATTTGGTTACCATACCTTTGTTATTTTTGGAGATAATTTTTTTTCCGAAAGAAAACCGAAACTTTCTCCGGAAAACCTGGTTCGATTTTTCTGGCTAACGAACTTATCCAAGCTACTTACAAAATGATGACTGTCAAATTTCATCACAATCTGCCAATTATTTTCTGAGTAATCGGCGTGATACATACTTTTATATACAATAATAATAATAATAATAATAATAATAATAATAATAATAATAATAATAATAATAATAATAATAATTTATTCACTATAAATCCAATGTAATCACACAAAAAATAAGTAACTAGTGAACAAAATAATCCACAAAGCAGGTAAAATGCTGTACGTGGAGAATATCGTATATAATTATCTAAAATCTAAAATATATTTCAAAGAACTCGAGGAAACAATTGATCTAAATTCTAAAATACATTTCGAAAATCGTGTTAAAAAAGAAAAAAAAAGACCTATCAACGTACACCACACATGCCAACAAACACACATCACAAAACACAACATAGCAACATATCTCCCAGCAAATACAGTGATAAGAGGCAAAACTAGCAGAAAGAAACACACACAACGCCGAAACAAAAACCATAATACCAGTCAGGGTTTTTACATTATGTAAACAAAAATTACAAATTCTACAATACAAAATCACAACTATAAAAAAACCACCAGTCAACTCTCGGAAAAAAAACAACACAATACAGGACATAACACACTGCAAACTACAACACAAGTCAAATCTATACAAAATAAAACTTATATAAACACTCTAATATATATATATATATATATATATATATATATATATATATATATATATATATATATATATATATATATATATATATATATATTTATATCTATATATATATATATATATATATATATATATATATATATATATATATATATATATATATATATATATATATATACTTGTCTTTTTTAAACTCATTACGTCCCTTATCATCGGGCCAAATTTGAGCATCGCTTTAAGAGTTTTGCTAAAACAAATAATTATTTAATGACCATGTCTACTAAAAATTGTTTTAATGGGTTAGCAATGGACATTTTTGAGTAACAAATTAGATCTAAAGGAAGTTATTCGCGATTTTGCAGAAAAGAAAGTTCTAAAGAGATTGTTTTATTTAGGTTTAAACTTTGTATATTATTGTACTAGTTTTATCTCTTGTTATAAAAATATATTTAAATCATCTGTACTAGTTTTGTTAAGAAGTTTGTTGTCGTTAGCTCATTAACAATGTAAACTTTGTTTTTTAATAAAACAATTTTCCGTAAATCGATATTAGTATAATTGTCTTAATGCAGTTAGATGTTATTTTTCTGGTTAACATGGTTTTTCATAATTCTGCTTTTCTAAAAGGTTTTTGAAGCCTGAGTGAGGTTTGCCTTTTGCGGAAAAATCGCTAACACCGCCCTTGATATACTGCAGTACTAAACACGTTAGCAACTTTTTGTTTTGTTGACATCATTTCCTAAATTTAGTAATTTATGTAACTAAATACCCCAAAGATAAACTCATAGCCTCCAGGTTCTAATATTAGTATAGTATTGTAATATTGATTTTCTTAAAATTATATTGATAGCATATATATATACTTTCCATACAAAATTAATTCTATTTTTCCAGCTGTCATAAATATTCCAATAATATGGTTTTATGTGTTATTGAGTGATTTTTGTGAAGGGTGGTTCCAGAGGGGCTGCTATAATGAGCATGGGCCTGTAAATCCTACCCGCTGGCTTCTGCACATTTCACCCCATGTAGTTTACTATACTTCTGCGATATTAACGATTGCTTCGTACTTTATGTTGGATTAGAAGGTAAATTGGTAATTAAACCGTGAAATGTAAAATATAATCATTGTTTTACGAAAATTTTGGACTAGGCTTTTAACAGACTTCAAAAAAGGACTTTCTCTCTTTGTGCGTTTGTTTGCAGAATGCTGAGAATGGTTAAACTAATATAAATGATGGTGACTTCGTCAAGTTCTGTAAAATTTAGGGGTGAACTTCTTGGATTTTATTATTTTTCTATAAATAGATGAGGAAACATTATTTAACAGCTTTAATGGCTAATAAGCTTATGGTCATTAGGGTTAAAATATTCTAAACATTTAACAAGTTAAATTTTGTTACTATATGTGGCAGGTAATCAAAGGCACGCTAGAGGGAGGATCACAAACAAATTTTCTCGACCTATGTTTGCAGGAAGTCCCTTTATTAAAATCCCGTTATACTTGTTCTAGTGTAGTTTCGTCACCTTTTATATCAAAAAACATTGTGCGAACACTAAGCTCTATAGAGGAAACTTCTTTGACCAGATAGGTTGTATAAATTATTAAAATTAGAAGGGTTCTTACCAGTAAAAGATAAAATGGTCAATAAAGTATGGCTATTTTTTAATTCCAGTCTCTTGCTAGGAATTATACGTTATCACTGGTTCATTAATTGACAAGATACTGTTAAAGGAACTAAAAATCTTATAAAGTAAAAAACAGGTCCTAGAATAAATCAAATAAAAACCGTAAATAATAATAATAATAACACCATAGTAGACACACTCCGCACCCAGACGTCTTAGACTTGTGCGGGGGGAGCTTACATACACATAAAGACAAAGGATACCACCCACAACTCATCAGAAGCCGGCCTTTCCACATTCGAGTGAAAAAGACCGACTGTCTACGTGAGTCGAACTCGCGACCTCCTAGTCCGATTCTAGAGGTTACTCACCTCGCGAACTGAACTATTCGTCCTGTTTATTTCCATTTCTATGGGAATAATAGATTGTAGATTTATAGATTGTTTAATGAGACGTATGGGCTTTTGGCATCTCAGCGCTGTGACCTTAATGGGTCTTTTGTTCATAACACCTTTTTTCAAATAGGTGCTCAAAAAGTTGAGACTTTTTTGTAGTCTACTATCTTTTTTGGGAGCTATTTTATATATTTTCTGTGGTGTTAAGGTCACCCCCCCACCCCCCAAGGTAATTAAGCCTTTTGCCGAACTGAGCCATGCAGTCGTATAGCAAATGTTTTCTTGTTTTTGCTGCTTCAGTGCAGTATCTGCAGTTTTCACTGTCTGCCTTATCCATCTTCATAAGGTAAGGTAATAACTGTGAGTGTCCTTTGAACGCCCTGTGATTATTCTCAAGTCGTTCCTGTTTTATTTAAGAAACTGTTCAGACTTCCCTGCTGGTATGGGGGTGAACCGTTTTCACTGCCTTAAGCCTGCCGTTTTCCTATAGTATGACAGCATTTTGTTCCTCTCTGAGTTAATTCCTTACATGGATTTATTGTTAATTCACAATAGGGCTCTGGATCATGTATTACTGCTGCCTTTTTGCAAGAACATTTGCTTTATCATTTCCTTCAATGCCTTGATGGCCTGGTACCCACATCAAAGTTACCTTATTGTTTGCAGTCAGTCCCTTTAAGGATTTTTTGCAATTCCAGGTCAGTTTAGACTCAGTTTTGAAAGACTTTAGAATATTTAATACTGCCTAACTGTCTAAGCGAATGTAGGTCTCTTTATTTCTGAGCTTTCTTTTTATGCACTCCGTTAAACAGATATTTATAGCAAGAATTTCTGCTTGGAAGATGGTGACAGTTTTTCCTAGGGACCTGGCGAGTCTGAACTTAGGTCCTCTTATTCCTAGTCTTCCTTCCTCCATTTTTTAGACCCGTATGTATACTATACGAGTAAGTTACTTGTCAGCGCTTCACTGCCTCTATTCCATGCATGGCTGTTACTAATTACCACGTTAAATGAGACTATGAAGTCTAGTTTAGCTTGCATTTGATCTCTGACTTTAGCGAGTGACTACAGCTGACCAACCAATTTTCCTGGTTTGAATTTGTCTGCTTGAAATAGTCTTGTGGCACTTACTGCTGCTCCCCCTTTACGCATATCTATAGTGAAATAAGAATCAGCATTGCCTCTGTTGCAAATGTAGGGCATGATGCTATAGCTTGCGCTATTCCAAGACACATCAGCCTCTGCAGTTTTTGTATTTTGCTTCGTGTTGTGGCTTTTTCAGTTTTTGGCCATAATACTGTAGATGCATATGTAATTATGGGGTTAACCACAGTTTGGTATATACAATAAAGCGTCCTGGAATTTAGACCCCTGTCTTTCATACTAGTCTACGACAAGTCCAGATTGACAAAGTGACTCTCGAAAGAGTTATTTCCAAGTGTGTGTTCCAGTTCAGTTTTTGGTCTAAGAAGATCCCTAAATATTGAACGATATTGGAAAATTGTATCGGTGTTCCGTTTAGACTGAAAGCTTTTAGATTTAGTCTTATTCTGTACGTGAATAGCACAAAAAGTAATGAGTATTGACATTGATGCCCCCTGTCTCACACCAGGTCCTTACCTTATTTAGAGCTGCTTCAATTAGGCTGGATATTATATCATCATGCTTGCCCTTTACTTTTATGGCAATATCATCACATCTGATGATAGCCTTTTACCGTCGTTACTGTTGCAACACAGCTTTCTGGCATTGACTTAATCCATCTTACAGTGAGGAATTCCACTTCTGTTTTTTTTAAGGATTAATGAGCTGATATGAGGTACTGTCAAAAACACCCTCTATCTCAATGAATGCAATGAGGAAATAATAATAGTCATTTATTGTTATTGCTCTAACTTGGTACTAGCAATGTCTGCACCAAATTTCATAAAAGCAGTTTTGTTATTTTTGAAGATACAATTTTCCACTAAGCAAGAACCTAGAAATTTGGTGCGTGTTATGGTAGTAGTAGCAGTACTTTATTAGCCCTTCTGCTACATAATATATATAGATAAGACAAGTCCGAAGATAATGTCGTAAACACAAAATACATAATATCTGTATATAGTGCAAGTCCTAAGATAATGTCATAAACACAAAATACAAGGAATTTTCAAATACAAAATAGAAAATAGACAATAAAACAGAAGATATGAACAAAAAATAAAAGATACAAACATACACAGATGCGAAAACATAAAAATAGAAAAATGTGAATATATAGGTCTACACAAATGTAAGAATATAAAAAACATACCAATAATGTAGTATATAAATTTAGAAGCATTAATATTTCAACATAAAAATGCGGCAGTAAAATATATTAGCGAATACAAGTGTTGCTTTGCATATCATCTAACGTTGTAGGTGCAATTGACATCACTCTATTTAAATGAAACCGTTTTCGAGATATTTCTGTGTAACACTTAAAAAAACTCACTCTGTATAATTATTCATTCGTCGTACATTCTTATACAAATTTTATGTAACTACAAACTCTCTCTAGCTGATAAACCTACTTCTACTCCTTGAAATTAAGCAGTAAAAATAGACATTGTACGCTATGGGATCCCATGAGAGCTCAGTAGGGGAGAAGAGCTGGGGTGATTGCCGGAAGGCTCTGGGGACCTAAGAAGTCCGAAGGGGACTTCTACATCTCACTGCCTATTCAGCAAACTTACTATTTTTATCCGAGACACTTATTTCAGAAAGCTTTCTTCAGGGTTTTAAAGAAGAATTTCAGCTAACACTGAAAAACTACAGATCTACGACATCGATGTTTTTTTGTTTTAATGTAGTAAAGAAATAATTTTGCAACGGATCCTACCTGTAAGACATTCATGGAAATCAGCCGTTTATGTCTGAAAATTTCAAAATAATTTCAAAGATCTAAATCCAGACAAAACATGCCTTAATCTGTTTTTTTATTCGTAGCAATATATCAACAAATGCCAAACTTTATATACGAGGGTGAGTCACTAAATACCTGTGTTAGGAATGAAGACGCAATTTTTCACATTTCTTTTAACATTGTTGTACGTAATCTCCTTTTAGAACCCTACCCTTTTTCTCAATCTTTCTGCCAATTATTTATATCCTACAAATAACACGATTTGTCAAACCCTTGAAAATAGGCTTCTGTCCTGCCGATAAACTTCTCGTTTGAGCTGAATTATTTTTCGCAGGGCCATGTTTTCATGTTGGGAACAGAAAAAGTCACTGTAAGCCAGGTAGGGCGAGTTTGGTGGATGCGGCGGTAATTCGTAGCGTAGTTAATTTAATTTGACTGCGACAATTCTGGATGAATGAGCCGGTGCGTTATTGTGGTGAAACAGCTCTTGTTTTCTTAGCCACCGAATGCGAGGATACCACAAATATAGACTATAAAGATGAACTCAAAAGAGCAAAGAGAAAAAAATCATTTTGTGATTAAGCAGCTGAAAACGAAATAATTTTAAAAGCGAAAAAAATATTTAGAATTGAGATATTAAAGGTAATATGCGACAATATTACCCGAGATCTTCAAAAAAAAATTAAATGGTACGAAGAGATAATATTAGCGTTAAGTATTTTTTCACCCTAGATAAAGAGAAAATCAAAGTATCAATCGACATTTTATGTGAAAAATATGCCAATGGTATTGTCTAAACTGACGAATATTTACAAAACGAAATTATTTATTATCAAAAATTGAACAAAAGCTTAAACAGAAACACGATTTATAAAAAAAATTAAGTCGTTCAGATGGTGAAAGCAAGTTTTCCGAATATTTTGACTTTATTGCAACTTAAGGAGACCAATGCGTCAGGCGAACAATCCTTTTTGGCCCTAAAGAAAACAAAAGCATTCTTAAGATCTAACTTGAGTCAAGAAAAGTTTGATGCATTGGCACTATTATATAATAAGGAAATATCGCACTACAGAAGCTTATTTGTGATACTATTATACGGAAGTTTGCCAATATTAAGTCATGAAAAAGAATGTTATAATTTTTATTATGTTATTGTCTGGAATGTTATTTTTTAATGATTTTCTTTTTTTAAGTACTGTTTTACTTTTTATTAAACAGGGAAATTTCCTTTATTTGTTATAAGAACGGCAATAGGGGGCCCCTAAATATTCTGCGCCCAGACCCGAAATCAACTGAAACGGGCAATGTTTTAACTCATTTGATTATAAAGCAACTGAAAACAAGTCTAAGAGTATCGACCTTAGATATCTTTCTAGAAAAATAAACATTGTTTCCAGACGAGATGAAATAATTTTCGAAAAAAGCTCAAACTAAGTAATGATAAAGTGAGTTAGAAAAATTCAGCACGCTAGATGCTTTCATAGAGACTATACTATTTATCAAAGTAGATTATTCTATGTTAATAGACAAATGAGTTATTAGAATTTAAAGCAATAATAATGAAAATTAGCTACATTTACCGATTTGCTACTGCGGCAAATATTCTACTGTGTGAGTCACTGCTAGCAAAAGCTTTTATTTCTCAAACAACATTCGCACAAATATTAGAATTTTGGATTTCGTATCTTAAATTGTGTGATCTGCAGCATAGACTCACTGTTTTTGCATGGCACATTGTACTAATAAAATCTATTATACACTACTCAACACTCCAAGCGTCGCTGGTGAAAATTTTGACCTTTTGGTGAATTTTATTTAAAAAATTCACTAATGAGGAAATCTCGACTTTTGAATTTTGAAAAAAATTCCAGAGTCAGTTTGAATTTTCACATTTTTTTATACATACATACATACACACACACACACACACACACACACACACACACACACACACACACACACACACACACACACACACATATATATATATATATATATATATATATATATATATATATATATATATATATATATATATATATATATATATATATATGCAGGGTATATCACGAAATGCGTTGGTTAGACATTTGTTTAGTTATTAACGTATCTCAATTCTGAAAATTAGCACTCTTACATAACGTTCTTCCCATGTAAAATAATTTGTAGTCGATATCACTTCCGGTTTAACCGGAAGTAGCGATATACTTTGTTATTTTAAATAAGACTCCCTGTATATTCCATGTTATTTCGATTGTACGTAAAATTATGTGTGCACCAAGCTTAATCTACCTTCAATTGTTTCAAAGTTATTGCGATTCTTTAAAATGTTTATTCATTTGCGTTGAAATATTGAACCCATTCGTGGTCATTTATTTTTCATAATTAAGAAGTGAAATTTTGTTAGCCGCTAGTATAGATATTAGGTTTGTAGAATTATAAGGATAATCGATCTCATCTATACAGTATGTTCAAAATTTTATGGCGAATCAGGAAATCTTCAAAGGACAATTTGTGCGATAGTTTTCCTGTTATTAACGGTTTATTTCTTAGAGAGGCAGTAGGTGGTTATGGCAATAATAGTGTTGACAGTGTCAGTTATAATAAGTTTGTTATAGTGTAATAAGTGAATTATGTAAATTATGTTATTAGAACATTTTTTATTATTAAGTTGTTTAGAGGCATACAAACAAAACATGATTCCTTTCAATAATTATATGTAACGAGACATTAACAATCAAAGAAACAATATTACGTATACGATAATTAAAGCCAAAAATTAGATTATGTAAACACAAATAGAACAATAGGGAACATTATAAGTGTTCTATGTGACATCCCCGCTGTTAAATACATTTGAGTATTCTTAGGGTAGACTCATTTACAGATGCCTTTCGTATCTCATCAGGATCTAATGTGTTGAAAGCCATCCTTACTCGATTTAATAAATCTTGCCTACTTTTCATGGGTTCGGAGTAAACCTTGCTTTTTATATGTCCCCACAACTAGGAGTCCAAGGGGGTAAGATCTGATGATCGTGGAGGCCACCTGCAAGGTCTATTTGGGCCCATACAGTTGTTTCCAAACATATGTGTCAGCTCTTGACGTACTACTCTAGCAGAGTGTGCAGGCGTACCATCTAGATGATACCAACAATTATTACGTAACATAGCAGATAAGCGCAATGTTCATTTCAGAAACATGCTTAAAGGAACCACTTAATGCATTAACCATCAGACAAATGGTGTGATCTCAACTCCACAATACAGTTAAGATACCTAAAGCAAATTTGAGGTGCTGTGTGAGCATGCTAAACATGCTGCGAATAGCTGGAATGCACAACTCACCTTACAGAAGTTCATAGAAAGGATAAACTCCTTACCAACCGTTCCTGGCCATCAACTGACTACACCGTTCCTCCATGAAAAACTTCCACTGTGCGTAATTGAAAATAAATTTTGAAAAATTATAGACCATTAGACCTTAAACTTAACTAAAACTACTGCCAAAGCATCACAGAAAGATTCTATTTGAAATGAATTTTCTGGAAATATTTTAGTATAATAAAGAACAATGACGGTTGAAGCTGAAACTTAAGGGTTTGTAAAACACGCTTCTTGCGATATTTTCTGTACATAGCCCGCATTCGTTTCAGGTTCTTTGCCTAAAAGTGGCCAATTTTGAGGTTTCAAATCGCTACTTTGACGTTTTTAGAGGAGAAACTATAAAAATTTTCAAGTAATTTTTCTGTATTTCTGGACCTTTTTGCGCAAAAAGCTTAATCTTGGCTTGTAATATACAAAAAATTTGGTTACCACACAAAATATCTTGTTTTTGGTCGTTTCTTTGTCATCAGTGGCACCAATTTTTTTTCTTTAAATGCCCCTTTTCTTTTAACATGCAGATCTAAATTTTGGTAGTTGACTTTTTATAGTGTAAACTTGCGCACCAAATTTGATCGAAATCGGCCTATTACTTTTCAGTTATCGGTGTGATATATATATATATATATATATATATATATATATATATATATATATATATATATATATATATATAATAACACTTTATTAGCCCATTCTATACAAAAATGTACATAAGGCAAGTAAACCAGTGCACATAGGTACGCATAACATATAACAATAGCAAACAAATCTCTATAACTAAACAAAAACAAAACAGAAATATCACAGGTCATTATCACATAAATACTCCTCAATACTGTAGTAACACCTAGATGCTAGGAGTGCCTTCAAATTATTTTTAAATATCCTGAACTCAGTATGTTCCCTACACCTATTTAGTAATTGATTATACAATCTAATACCATTAGATATACAAAAGCTTTCATATTTCGCTGTATTATGGGCCACCGAACGTAAATCACCACGGCCACGAGTATGATAACTGTGATTGAAAGAACTGACATCAAAGCGGTAAATATTTTTCTTTATATATAAAATAGTCCTATAAATGTAAATAGTATAGATAGTCATGACCCCCCTTTCCACAAAAACCGGCTGACGAATCCAGCGATAAGGCACGTCAAATATAAGTCTTATTATTCTTTTTTAAAGAATTAGAAATCTCTGAGCACATACAGAGCCTCCTCATAGAATAACCTTAGAGGCTAACACCGATCCCACAAGTGCATTTTAAACCGTGAATAAGCTTTCAGTGTTCAGTGTTTACTTTAGCTGTAGTAGAATAAAAAAAGCTTTGTTCAAGCTCCGATAAACATACTCAACGTGCTCATCCCATCGCAGTTCCTCATCAATCATGGCTCCAAGAAATCTTGTGCACACAGTGGAACCAACCTCAACGCCATTCACCGTGAAGCTATTTGGAAAGGGCAAACTAGATAGTCCGCCAAAGCGCATAAAGACCGTCTTGGAATTGTTCACAACTAACTTATTTGTCCAACACCAATCCAGCAAGTCAGAGTATGCAAAGAGCAACTTCGCTTGAAGAGCATCAACATCATCATCCACAACCACCAGAGTAATATCATCAGCAAATGATACTCTAAAATCACATCTTATAAAAAATGGTAAGTTATTTACGAATAAAATAAATATTAAGGGACCAAGTACTGATCCCTGCAGTATCCCATACTCCATGCATTGCTCGTTGGATCATGGCCAGCAACATATACAAGGTAAGACATCAGCCAACGCAACACTCGTCCCCTCAATCCAAGGGCGCCAAGTTTGCTAGCAACAAATGTCAAGTCGAGACAATCAAAGGCCTTGGGCAGGTCAACACAATGTGCCGCCACATGCCTACCAGAATCAACATTGTCAGAAACAAACTCCAGCAAACCAGCAGCCGCACTCTCCGTCGACCTACCCGATCGAAAACCATGCTAGGAGTCCGTTTTCCATCAGAAAGGACATGGCCCTATCATAAACGACCATCTCAATAATCTCTGATTATATATATATATATATATATATATATATATATATATATATATATATATATATATATATATATATATATATATATATATATATACAAGCATATAAAAATTTAAACTGACCAGAGATGTGTGTTCTAGTGGGCCCAGTTAGCGCTCATTTGAAGGAATTTTTTAAAAACTCAATAGTCGCTATCTCCTCATTAGTGATTTTTTTAAAAGAAAATTCATTAAAAGGACAAACGGAGAATTCAAACATATTATGTAGCTTGAGTCCCAGTTCAACATGTTCTTAGTTAAAATATAAGAAATATTTTTTGACGGGAACTTTTTGACGGTTTAGATGATGCTCAATGTTTTAGTCATCACCCTGCATCATATTTATGTAGATTACCTTAATTGATCGTGCTAGCAAATGCTTTTAACATAGTTCAATTTGATCATGGCAGTCGAATATGTTAGATCAAATTTGAAAAGGGCAAAGTTTTACGAGCGGCGTTTTGAGTGTTGAGCAGCTTATAATTACCAAATGTTCATAGAACTTGAAAACTAAAGTATTAATTTTCAGCTATTTACTTAAAAAATATACTACGCCCTGTGTCAGACTAAATTATATGGTTTGACAAATCAGGTCCTTTTTGTCCGTAATACGCATTATTATTTCAGTTAACTGCAATCGTAGCTAAGATCTGCAGAATATTGACCAAGCGTGAATGCTGAGCAGTGACAAAAATCATTTCTCAGTTGGCACCGCCATAAATTTGTTTTATTTGTTTTCCTTCCTGGGTTTTTCCTTCCAAGCTTTTTTTAGAAGCCCCTTAATTGCAAGACGGCGTAGTTTTTGTTAGTCACTTTCTCAGATACACAGAAGGGGCCGAAATTTATGTTAACTACAGTTGCTGAACATACACGTTTTGACATTTAGTTAAATTGGAAATGTGTTTATTGAAAAACAAGTTGATAAGATTAATAGGGTTGTTTATTTCTAGGTTATATATTTTGATTTTCTATTGAAAAAATATGGAAATATATAAATTTCAAAACTCATGATAACCAACGCACTTTAAAGTGTAAAGTTAAATTCTCTAATTTAATGGTTGGTTTTTTTTAGTGAATTTTCTTTAAAAAAAAACTAATGAGGAGATCGCGACTTTCGAATTATAAAAAAATTCTTCAAATCAGCGCTAGTTGGGCCCCCTAGAACACATATCCGGGGTCAGTTTGAATTTTTACATGTTTATATATATATATATATATATATATATATATATATATATATATATATATATATATATATATATATCACACCGACAACTTAAAAGCAATGGGCTGATCTTGATCAAATCTGGTGACTACCTTCCTTTTGCAAGTGGCTTGGATCAGTTCGTTACCCAGGAAAATCGGCCCAGATTTTCCAGGAAATTTTTGTGTTTTCTTTCTAAAAAAATTTATATCTCCGAAAATAACAAAGTAAGGGCAACCAAATTTGAGTTATAAAGAGTGAACCTTCTACCAACATTTATGTCTCTAAGTTTAAAGACGAAAAAGATACGGGCAGCTAAAGAAACAAATTTTGGAGTTTTCCTCAAATCATCAAACTCGCAATTTGAAACGTCAAAATTGGCAATGTTTAAGCAAAGTACGTGAAACTAATACCGATTGTGAAAAGAGAATGTTGCAAGAAGAGTGTTCTGCCGACCCCTAAGTTTCAGATTCAACCGTTATTGCCCTTCATTTTACTAAAATATTTACAGAAAATTCATTTCAAATAGACCCTTCCTCTGATGCTTTGGCTGCTGGTTTAGTTAAGTTGATGGTTTCGCTCTAGGTTTAGTGAGGTTTAATGGTCTTTTTAGCTAATTTGCATTTTTTCTCGAAATATGATGCATGTTTGTAAGAACGCAGTAAGTGCGTTTTGGTAGCGATTTTCATTAAATCCTTCAAATTTCAATAACTCAATTTGCTATTAACGTGAGTTTTGTTGGTTGGGAAACCAACATTATTTTCGGAAAATTTTTGTATATTTTCAAACCATAAGTAATTTTGATAAAATATAGTACAATGGTTCTACTACATAGGCTATACCGGTAATCAGATTGATGCCTCCTCGCATTTGCTATTAAAAATTTTTTAATGAAAATTCACTTCCATAACGCACTTGCTGCGTCCGGACTTTTTGCATTTCCGATAAGATCGACGTTTGCTTTATATGGCACTATAAATCTTTAACCGGGTTCAATAGGATAAAAATTGAGAAAAAGGTATACTTAAAAACAACCTCCTTCAGTTGGACTTCATTATGCAATTTCTTATCAAGTTAGACAATAGTTGTAGCTGCCAATTGAAAACATTGTTTGTTGTTGGTTACCTACAGTTCACTAAGTGAAGATTAGAACCTGAGATGAGCACTGATAAGCACACTTGGAGAACTTAAATTACCACAACACATTTAAAAAACCTGGCGATCGTTTCGCTAACCAAGTTAGCGTCATTCTTGAACTATTCATCCTCTGATGACGCTAACTTGGTTAGTGAAACGATTGTCAGGTTTTTTTAATGTGTTGTGGTGATTTAGGTTCTCCAAGTGTGCTTATCTGCAGTTTGTAAAACTTTAGGCCCTTTCAATCAGAAAATTGAGAACTTTTACAATGTAATAATGATTACTGATATGGCATAAGGCACGAAAGGTTAGAATTTGAAATATTAATGATGATGGGCTGCGGTAATAAGAAACGTAGTTATAAACAAGTGTGCAAGCTTTGTTATGAAATGTATCCTATCGGCCATAAATTAATGAAGGGTATGTTTCCAAATTATTGAAAAAATTTAACAAAACTGGCCATGTCATAGAAGAACTTTCGAATGGAAGACTAAGAACGGCTGTAGCTGCTGATAAGGCTTTAGATAATTGTTAAAAACAACATCTCTTCCGTTTGGACTTCATTATGCAATTTCTTATCAAGTTAGCCATTTAAAAAATGTTACAGTAATTGTAGCTGTCAATTGCAACCATTGTTTGTTGCCAGTTGCCTGAAGTTTGTAAAACTTTGGACAGCTTTACATCATAAAATTGAGAAGTTTTAAAATTTACCAGTGATTATTATTATGGAATAATTGAGGGAAATTTGAAATATTAATGATAGTGGACTATGGTAACAGGAAACGTAGTTATAAATAAGTGTGCATGCTTTCCTATGAAGTGTATCCTATCGGTAATAAAGTAATGAAGGGTATGTTTCCAAATTATTGAAAAAATTAATGAAACTGGTTGTAACAAAGACCAAGGTAAACTAAAAACAGCAGTAGCCAGCAATAAGGCATTAGGTAATGTATCTATCGTTGTCTTTTAGTGAAAACCTGAATTTGTCTGCAAATAAGGTTGCTACATTACAAAATGTTTCACAAAATATGTGGTAAATTTCTTAACAAAATAAAAATCACACACTTACAAAATACAGCTAATACAAGGACTTGTAGATGGCGATTTTAAAAGGCATGTTGAATTGTGTAATATTATGACAGGCAAATGTAACGAAAATCCGGATATTGGTAGGAATATTCTTGTCTGATATAAAGATACTTTTACACTGCATGGAGTTGTTGACAAAAAAAATTGTCGTTATTGATAGCAGCAAGATCCACATTGGATGCTAGAGGTTGAAACCCAGCGACCACAAAAACATTATGTATGAGCCAGTACACCAGACAGCATTATTATTGGTTCATTATTCTTTTGAGGAAATCTAACCTATTGAAAGTAATTAACATATCCTTTTCGAATATATGTGGCCTAAATTCTCACCTGAACTCCGTCCACCATTTACTCCAGGCTAACAGGCCCCAACTCCTCTTCCTCATCGAAACTCAAATCAGTGCCAAAACAGCCACTAATCATCTTAATTTCCCGGGGTATGAGCTCCTTACTTCCTTTAGATTGCATGGAGGCGTGTGCGCATACGTCCGTAGCAATCTACCCTGCACCAGACTCCCCAATTTAGAAGCTGGAAGAAAAGACATACTATGGATACAACTCTCTCTCAGGGCTGCAACTAAATTCATCTGTTGCATTTACCGGTCACCTTCTGACAACAACTTTGTCCAGCTCTTTGACTACCTTTCTGAAAAAACCGACTATCTGATTTCTGAATATCCTTCCTCCGAGGTCACTATTCTTGGTGACTTCAATGTCCCTAATAAGGAATGGCTAGGATCTTCAAAAACCGATCCACCAGGGAGAGCAGCGGAGGCCTTTGCAATCAGCAATTCTTTAGCCAATATGGTTCAGCAACCTACTTACTTTCCTCGTATCCCAACACACAGCTCAAATCCCTTGGATCTCCTTCTTACTACAAAACCTGAGTGCTATAACATATCAGTCACCGCCCCCCTTGGTCGCTCAGACCACGGCATGGTCACTGCTTCCTGCGCAATGCAACCCGAGGTCACACAGTCATCACACCCACGTATCGTTTGGCACTATAACTCCGCAAACTGGGACGAAATGCGGGATTACTTTTCCTCATTTCCATGGGCGTCTGTTTGCTTCTCTCATCCTGACCCCTCTGATATCTCACAAAACGTCACCGAAATTATCCAAGCTGGCATGGAATTATTTATTCCACGTACACAGAAAACCTCTTCAGCCACTCAAAAGCCCTGGTTCTCTGAATCCTGTGACAAGGCCAGACTTGAAAAGATCAAAGCTCACAAAACGCTTCTACACAATCCCAGTCAAGAAAATCGTGAAGCATTTAACGACGCAAGAGACCGCTCTGTCCGCATTCTTTCTGAGGCCAAAAACTCGTTTAATAACCACATCAAAAACAAAGTCCTCTCAAGCTCCAACGGCAGCAAACCCTTCTGGACTCTTGCTAAATCTATTGGGAATAATTTCTGCAAAAGCACGTTCCCACCTCTTGTCTCAGGGGATGAAATTGTTTCTACCGCCCTGGGCAAGGCTGAACTTTTTGCTTCGTTGTTCGCCAGAAATTCTACTCTCAACCCACCTCCAAATGTTCAACCACCAACAGTCCCCAATGTCGCACATAAAATGACGGATATCATTTTCAAAACTAAAAAGGTACGAAAGATGATCTCTTCTGTTAATACCAGGAAAGCCTCTGGCCTTGACGAGATCCCAGCAATTGTTCTCAAAAATTGCGCACCAGAACATGCTCCTGTCCTGACTCGTCTGTTTCAGATGTCTTACAATAAAAGCATATTCCCTAGTAACTGGAAAACTGCTCAAGTACAACCCATCCCCAAGAAAGGATCCAAAGCGCTTCCTAGCAACTACAGGCATATTTCTCTCCTTTCAGTCGTCTCTAAAGTGATGGAAAAGTATATAAACACCGAATTACTAAAATTTCTTGAAAAACACAGTCTAATCCACGACAGGCAGTATGGATTCCGTCAGCGCAGATCGACTGTCGACCTCCTTTCCTTTGTCACCCATTCTTGGAACAAGTCTATCAAACTACACGGTGAATCCCAGATTGTTGCTCTAGACATATCCAAAGCATTCGACCAGGTCTGGCACGCAGCGCTGCTTAATAAACTTCCGGCCTATGGCCTACCACCAAAACTTTGTACCTGGACAGCAAATTTCTTCTCCAACATGAACATTTCTGTTGTTGTGGATGGCCATTCCTCTAAACTGTATCCAATTAATGCAGGAGTTCCTCAAGGTTCAGCTTTAGCCCCTACTTTGTTTTTTCTCCACATCAATGACCTCCTCTCTAGCACATCCAACCCAGTTTACAGTTACGCGGACGACATCACCATCCACTCAAATATACATTATTCTAAGCCTGTCTCTTTAGCCCAATTAGATGAGGATCGCAGACTCATGGAGGGTTCTGTCTCCGTGGATCTCCAAAAAATATTAGACTGGGGAAGTAGAAATTTGTACAATTCAACCTCACCAAATCTCAGTCTTGCTTTCTTTCTCATAAGAGATACACCAGCCCTAGACCCATCACAATGAACAACTAAGTTATTCAAAGTAATATGTCCTTTTCTCTTCTTGGCATTTCTGTGGATCGAAATCTTAATTGGCACCAACATGTCACATCAATTGTAGAAGCGGCTGCTAAGAAATTAGGTTTCCTCTTCCGGGCTCGCAAATACTTTTCACCAGCTAATCTCTATACCTTATATACTTCACAAATAAGGCCAAACCTCGAATACTGCTCCCACATCTGGGGTGCAGCTGCCGCTTCTACACTCGCTATCTTGGACTCAATTCAAAAGAGTGCTATACGTCTCATCGGTGATCCTACCCTCACCCAAAGGCTGCCATCCCTTGCCCACCGACGTGCCGTTGGTGACCTCTCTCTCTTTTATAGATATCTGCACGGGCACTGCTCAGAGGAGATTTCCTCCATAGTTCCCCCACCTGCTGCCCCCAACAGATCTACCAAGGGAACAGAGCGAATGCACCCTTTTACTGTCCAGATTACCAGACATAGAACATCTTGTTATGCCCGCTCTTTTGTCCCGAGGACTTCCAAGTTGTGGAATTCCTTGCCGGCACATGTTTTTCCTTCTGCTCCAAACCTCCAAACCTTCAAGTCCAGAATTAACAAGTTGCCTCTTTCTTCCTTGTCAACACCCAGGGTACGATAGTATTTAGGCTGTAAGCCCTTGTGGTGTGTTGTTAAAATTTAAAAAAAAATTGGATTTAATAGTAGAAGAAATCATACCCCCTGTCGTTGCACTGTGTTCGGTTAATGAAGTAAGAGCAAGATGGAGCTCTCAGTCATTTTGGGAGACGTATGCAGCAATATTTGGATGAAGTTTTTGCACAAAAGTGCATTCATTGCGGTGGTTATCTTGAGTGGCCTGCTCGCTTCCCCGATTTGACGCCATGTGCCTTTTTTCTTTGAGATCACTTGAAGAATGTTGTCTATAAAGACAGGTCATTTAGTCTGACAAACCTAAAAGCTATAAGTATTAACGAAACAAGACGGATTGTGCAATGTGCATTCCTGTTGAAATTAATATAATAAATTCCTTTGAAACTCGAGTTGAATTGTGTATTGATAATACCGAACAACACTTGGAACATTTAATTAGTCAACAAATTAGACAACAATTATTACTGTTTTATTTTAATTTTGTGTTGTCCGTTTTTTTAGAATTAAAGTTAGTTTTTCTCAATTTTTTCCTTATCGAACCGGATTAAAATTCCATAGTGCCGTATAAAAAAAGAGTCGTTATATCCGAAAATATTCAAAAAAATCGTATGTTACCGTTAAAAAATTCAGATGCCAACGAAATCATCGACGCTAGGAGGGATTGAGGACCGCCAGTTTGTAGCACAAAAGTTGTCGAACAACTTTAAACTTGTTTCAGAAAAAACATCGTTTCTTACAAGATCGCGTTGTAATAATGTAATAATTTGATGTTTTTTTAATGAGCTAATCGATACTCCTATATAGTGCCCATGTGTGACGAAAGCTGTATCAATAAAAAAATCCGGCACGTAGCAAGTGGGTTATAGTAGCGAAGTTTGGTTAAACGTTTCAAATTTAAATAAGTCAATTTGTTATTACCCTAAAAATTTAAATTTTGGTATATAATAAAGGCTCTATTAGAGAATTATCTCTGCCAAATTGCATTACAATCACTTTGTTATTTTTTGGAATACAATTTTTTTCAGATAAATATAACTTGCTTTCGATCAACTGGTCAGTATTATGTGTCAACAGAGCGCAGATATGTGATCGGGAAGGAATGTTTTTAATTAAATATTATAAATACATACAATAAAATTTTGTAACTGGATATGGTCAAAGGGTGTTAAAGCAGGATATTATGCCATTTCTAAATTAAAGAACAATTAAATAAAAAAATGTGCTTAATGCTAACCAAGCTCATGTCAGAGGGCATATTTTATTGTTTACAATTAACATTATTAACAAGTCTGTCAATTAGGATAGTTAGACTTAACAAGGACATAATATAATAGTTACGATTTACCTTTCCATTTGCTGTCACCTTTTATCTTCAATATCACTATTTATTTAACTTACTTTCCTCCGGCGCCATCTTTGTTCCCTAAATATAGGACGGTGTACGATCCCCGTGAAGAAATCTGCTAGGGTCTTCGTAACGCACTACAAATTACTGTTTAGGAACAGCCTTGTCCCGTGGTAGCTTAGTAGAAAAATAAACACCAGGAGTTCAGTTTTTAGTGCCTCCAGTATAAGTGAGAAAGCTAAGTCGACTTTAATTACTTACTTTCAAATACCATGGGTTAATTTCCTAGCTAACAAGATGTGAGCCGATAAATATAAACGTGCTATATTAATCAAGTACTATTCTTTCTACTTAAATGCACTACAAACATGCAAAATGCATAGCCGCTACTAAGGTGCAGGTAATAAGGCAAATTTTACTTAAAACAGTCTAATCACCAAACTATTTACAAATATGTACACATATGAGAAATGGGTGCGAATAAAATATAAGACAATATTATTTATACCAAGCGCAACTAATTTTAATACAGCAGAATAAAATATAGCGGTTAAATTAGCGAAACAAATAAACAGGTGTATTTTGCTACTAAATGGGTAAAATCAATGAATCAGGTTGCATTATACTAATTCAATAATATTAGCATGTTAAAAAAATGAACAGGCAAGCGAGCGAAATATTCAGATTACAGGTTAAACAAGCGCATAAAATCAAGTACAAACAATGCGAATACACCGAGATGCAGTACGGCGCAACATACCCTAATGTAGTTCACTCAAACCCCTTTTCCTTTAGCCGACGAACAGCGTGTTTAACTAAAGATTTTTCGCATCATTCTACAGTCGCATCGCAGCAACCACCTTGTATATTTATTCCCGGTAATAATGTACGCGGAATGACTTATTAAGAAATAAGTCAACAAAGGTAGGAACCTCTGTTTATTTGCGACCGACCAGAGTGTTTAACTGACGATGCTTCGCATCATTCAACAGTCGCATCGCAGCAACCACCCTGTATACAAATAAAAATAGCGCACGTGACAGGAAATATTATCTGCAAATTCTTTACTCGCCCCGAACGTTGCGTTAAGTTTTTTCGCAAATTTTTCCAATAGGCAGACGGAGTTGCCATTATACTAGGTTCTTATTGTATTCCAGCAGTTCTATACTGTATCTTTCCTTATTTGAGAGAAACTATCACTATATGAACCAGAAAATTTAAGCTTTTCATGAGAAAAGATGGCGTGACTCAATCAGAATGTAACTCAAAGTGATGGTTTTCTTTCTCTAGGTGTCAGATTTTGAAGTGTCTCTATTTTTTATTACTAATGCATCAAGAAAACGTAAATTGCTATTAATTTATATTTCGTGGGTAACTTAAAGGAGTAAAATGTACTATTCCGTCTGGCAATAAAATATAGTACTTTGCGTGCATTTGTATTAAACACTGCGAAAATATCGCCCACATAACATAACAGTAGGGAAATAGCAAGCACAAAGGAACAGCAATGGAAACGCTGTCATGGAGCAATACATTAGTATTAGTCACTGGGGTATGAGTAAACATAGGAAAGTAGACTATTTCACCACACAGTTCTTTTCGGTACACGGAAGATTTGGAAAATGCTCACGAAATATAAAGATCACCGAAAAGTGCATGAGCATGCATTGTGAACATCAATTTTCCCTGGACCATATAATTGTTGTATGCAAAGGATGGAAACAATAAAAACGCAGACCACAGACAAGATTCATGATAGGAAGCGAGATGTGCTGGATACGATAATGCGAGGTGATGGTCACCAAAGACAGAAAGAAGACCGGATGACGACAGGACGCAACTTAAACAGGACAGCATTCTGAACCCATAATCTTGTTTGAAAAGACAGAAATAAACAGAGTCAAAAGTCAAATGCCAATTCGGGGATTTGCTACGTCCAAATTATACAACATATTCAGTCAATAAGTCTAAGACATGTGCTGAATATTAACATAAGTTTATATGCATTGTTGCATCCAAAACTGCTTGACAACACTCTAGTTTCAACAACTTTAAAATTTCGACGTTCCAAAAAAATTATTTTCTTTTCTAATCTTTCACCCGATGCCTCCATTTACAATATGAAGCCATAAACCTTTAGGAAACCCTAACCAAAATAAAGAAAACGAATTTTGGCAATAAACTAGTTTTTCAAATGTGAAGCAAACTTTAATATACGCAGATTTTATAAGAAGGCGATCCTCGAGCGTGTAATTGCGGTTTACTTACCAGTTGTATTTCTAGAGCGCATTTAAAACATGTGTTGTAATTTTCGCGGCTATGGCCATTCGCCGACATCTAGAATGCTGTACTTTACCAAACTAAGAATTGTGCCGAGCCCCTGCTATTTTTCGAAAGGTAAGGATTACCATTATTTGAAATAACACATTTGTTAGCTAGCAAAAATTGAAGAAATATTAATTAGCTTTCATTTTCAACAAATATAACACATTGTCGATGAAATATACTTCCTACAATTTGAATTAATAAGATAAGTGTAAGATGCCACATTGTGTGTTGTTGTAGTACGCAATTTGTAATGATGGATTCATGTCTAAATAAAGCGGTATTGTATTTTGTACGCTAGTTCGTCTGTTCGGACAGTGAGTAAAGGCATCTAAGCTGGTAACGGTGTTATTGATTTCCGGATTTGTTGCTTGGTCGGCCGAAATTAATAATTCATGCAGCAAGTAGCAGAAAAAAATCGGCGAGACTCTGGATAATTTAGTTCTCTTTGCAGAGTTTTTATTTATGGGTTAGTTGCAATAATATTTCGATATCAAGAAAAACAGTTATCTGTTTACTTTAAGTTCAACTCCATCTTTGATATTAATATAACAATCATCAGTCTATAATTCATTGTTATATTCTATTCCATAATTTTCATTTGACAGCACCTATGGTCAATAATACATGATACCAGAGATCGGTATTAATTTAACGCCTACATATTTTGTTGAATCCCTTTCTGTTCTAAGAAGAGTAAGGATCTGATGATTTTATACTTTTCTCAGCCGGTTTGCTGGAAATGGCTGTGCGCCTATTTTTCGTGTTCGTTCGCGCTTAGTGGGTTACTAGAGGGTCCGGTGGTGTCTCAACTGACCTTAGCATGGCACCGATTTTTATTGTGGGTCAGAGAGCTGGGCTGTTCTTTTTTGCCGGTCTTTTAGCGGTTCCTTGTTTATATGGTAGAAGAACATTCTCATTTGGTCTGTCATTGGTATGTTCTTCAGACGTTTCCGTTTGTCTGTTGGTCTTACTTGTATGATTGGCTCTCAGGTGGCCTTATTTTTGTATCAGGTCCCTCCCAGGGTCCATTTCAAATGCTGTAATTTTCTATAAATCTTCGATTCCTATAAAATTGTGTTTTATATCTGTTGGCTAGTATTTTAATTTTTGCTCGTTTCTGGCTGGAATGATGATTGTGTCTCATCCACGACCCTTCAGCAGACAACGCGATTGCATCATCCACAGATATAAGAAGAGTTACCCAAGCGATATCTGATTAGCTTTAGCCTCGCTACTAAATAAGCTTTAAGTTGACGAGACGTCTGGAAACCTGCAAAGTGAGTTTGACCAGGAGAAAACAGCTCCAAAGCTATTAAGCAATTCAGAGGTACGCAAATTTAAGAGGCTCAAAGTCACATGAATCACGAGACAGATAATTTAACGCCCGCTTCAAAGGACAAAGCATGTAAACATTTAGATCCCTTAAACAAAATGTTACAGTTTTAGAACATGTTAGGCAGATTTTACTACTTTAATATAGCTTTAAGGTAAAAATAAAGAGTGGAAATTCGAACAGAATGTCTTTGCCCAAATGATCAATGGTCTGCCCACTCTACCACCGAAACCGCTAGATGTTCTCTTAGCATGCAAACAGTTTCTGTTTCATTAATAGTTGTAGCCCTTACTTGGTGAAACCGTTTCATACTAAATACAGACGTGAAGACTATTTCCCTAGCTTCAAAAATGTTCGTATCCTTTTTCTTTTCTGTAAGTGGCTTTGCTGCTTTACAGCATCATCTGATGATGCTGTCATATAATAATATGGTCACATCATCTACAGAGGCTGTCAGGCAGCGAAACCGGTTACAGAAAAGATGAATAAAAAGAACACTTTCGAAGCCAGACACATAGTCTCTACATCTGTATTTAGTTTCTGTTTATTAGAAAAGTTATTCGCTAGAGACACGTTAAGTACACTTGGAGAACCCAAATCACCACAACACATCTTTTTAAAGACCTGACGATCGTTTCACTAACAAGCGTCATCAGAGCATAAAAAATTCTAAACTGCTTCTACTAAACATCACCTTATATAATGAGTTTTAGGTAGAGATTGATACCAAGAGGCAGACTAAATCGCAGGCAAATTTTCTGTTTATTGTATTTTAATTGCTAGACGAGGTTTGTAAACTATCTTAATAACTTTACCTGGCCAGTTTCGGAATATTTTATCGGTATCAGAGACAGAAGGCAAAAAAGGACTATAAATCAGTGGCGGCGCTTTGTTTAAGAAACTTTTGTTTTTTGTTGCCTTAGAAATATAAATACGTTCGTACGCATCTAGTTTCGCTGGCTGTCTAACATTTTTGATAAGGTTAAGATTTTCTTTATCAATGTGGTGGTTATTATCGCAAATATATTGTGCCACGCTGAACTTGTCTACACTACCGTATTTCAGCTGTGCGAGACGTTCACGAAATTTAGTCTTAATGATTCTCTTAGCCTGTCCAACGTTTTTAAGATGCATGTAAAAATGAAATCTCAAAAGATTTGAAAGCAAATAAGTCCACAAGAAACAAACATTCTGATCAAACGAAAATAGTTAAACGACTGAGAGAAAAGGATTGTTTTTATGTCAAAGCAGATAAAGGTTGTGATAATGGGCAAAAAGGATTGTAAAGAGAGAGTAAGTAATAAAATAGAGACAGGACCGTGTAGAAAAGTAAATAAAATTCCGCTACCAAAAATTATTAACGAAGTAGAAAATAGAAGAGATGTCAAAGTCTTATAACAACGGACTTAGGAAGACGGTTACAGCTTGCAAATACCAAAGTTCCCAAAAAATATTGTCTCCCAAAAATTTGTAAACCGGGAAAATCAATGAAACCTATTATTTCGGCTACAGATTCTCCGACATATAATCTAGCAAAGTGGTTGTCAAATGAGTTTAAAAGCTTGTCTATTAAACAAGAAAGTTATTTAGTGTCAAATTTACTTGAATTCATCAATAAAGTTGAAGATGTTAAAGGCGAGATTTTCATTTTCATATCATTTGATGTAGTATCTTTGTTTCCTAGCGTACCCACAAAACAAACGCTAACGTATTTGGAACTGTTGTTAAAATTGAATATAAGCGAAAAGGTTTGTAAAGAATATTTCACTTTAACCAGCCTTTATATAAAACAAAATATTTTTCAATTTAACAAAGGGTTTTTAAACAAACTGAAGGCACGGCAATGGGCAGCCCACTGTCTCCTTTCATTGTAGACCTCTTCATGAGTAGATTTGAGATGGATTTAGAAAATGAAAGTGAGTATTTTCCTAGAGTGTGGTTTCCATATGTGGACGGTATTATTGCAGTATTTAACACAAATATATGCAAGGTAGACAAAATAATTAAAAAACACAACTGTCAATTTGATTCAATAAAATTCACCCACGAAATGGAAGTTACCAATAGACTTCTTTTTCTAGATGTACTAATTATTAAAATAAAAATAATCACTCGCCTGAATTCGATGCCTACAGGAAGGGAACCACCACTATAAGTTACATTCCAAATGACTCACATCATACATTTGCACAAAAAAGGCTACTTTAAAATTCTTAGTAAGTTTTCCTTTAAGTAAAAGTAGATATAGTAGAGAATTAAAGTTCATAAAAAACTTCGCTAAATATAACGCATATTCGGATTGCTTAGTGGAAAAATTGATTAATAGACACAGAACAAAGAAAATGATAGCCGAATGGACGACATTCAAGAAAGATAAAATAGAGAAAATTCTAACTGACAATAATAAAGTTGTGCTTTTGTTTTGAGTTTAATAGTATAAATTTTAAGGAGAACGACAGGTAAATGCTTTGAAAATGAGCGAATGGCTAAATTAGCCGCAGCCAAACAATTTCGACATACATACATAGATAAAAAAAATTGTATGCCTATCTTTCGAACCGCGTATCACAAAGGGTTTGGACAGTATTTTTAAGAAGTCCGACTTGCAGCTAACTTTTTCAACAAAAAGTAATTTAAGAAATTTGTTAGGTAATACTAAAGATAAAGAAAAGTCCACTCAAATGTCGGGTATGTATCTAAATACGTCGGGCAGACTAAAAGAAACATAGGTTGAGATTGCATGAACATCTCCCGCATTTACGATACGGCAGTGTAGACAGGTCTTGCGTGGCACAACCTATATGGGATAATAACGACCATATTTATAAGGATAATTTGAAACCTATCAAAAATATTAGACTGCTCTCCATACTTGATGCGTACGACAACACTTATATTTCTAGATCAATAGAGAAGCAAACCTGCTTAAATCGAGCATCATTTCTTATCTCAAGCCCATTATTTTCTTTTTGCATGTGAATTAGATAAACACTCTTGTCAGTTAGAGTAATAAAGGAAGTTCAATAACCTCGTCCGGGCAATAAAGGTACAATACACCAAAGATACGTTTTTGACTGAAAAGCTCTCTTTGGATTTCGTTCTTCTACCTAAGAATCAATATAAATACAGGTTAAAGCAAAAAATAGTTTAGAATATTTCATCCTCTGATGAAGCTAACGTTGTTAGCGAAACGATCGTTAGGTCCTTCAAAAATGTGCTGTGGTGATTTGGGTTTCGCCAAGTATACTTATCATTGCTCATCACAGGTTACAATTCTTCACTTAGTAAATTATATACAGGACGTTCCATAAGTAATGCGTCATGGAGCTTTACTAGATTCCTGGCATTAAAAGAAATTGATTTAATTAAGCTCGTCTTAGTCCAAAAGTTGGCCTTTATGTCGAGGTCGAGGATGTTTGGTGACGAAACTGAGGTGGGGTGGGGCATAGTTGCTGTTTTTCCGGAGTTGGAAAAAGTCGCCCATTGTGGCTTACTTGCCTGGCGCTCGCCTCCCCACCATTACTATTACTACTGCTACTAGTCCAAAAGTTCATATTATTACAGAATACAGACAGTCAATATTTTGTTAAAACTAGAAAGCAAAGGCCACTACTTCTTTAGATAATACGACAGGCATTGATTTACATCATTTACTGGCCACAATTACTTCAGTCCTGTTGGGACTTGAGCTAAGATGTAAAGCAGGAGACACAGACCGGTTTCGTCGTCCTTCTGGACTCCTTATTATGCCACACCCACGCTCCAACAAGAAACCAGGCTGAAGTAGGATGCTCTGAAAGAATAAAAATAATATATTAGTATCAAATTAAATGAAAGCTAAATTTCAAATACATTTGTATAAATACATATATTTACTATCAAACAAGCAACGAAACCGTTGTACTAAAAAATTAGGACGAAGGGTTAAATAAACAATTAGACAATAGACACGTAATTAGTTAGTGATATGAGACAGTATGTATGGTGTAGATATAGGAAGTGATAGTATTTAAAAATAGTCTGGACGCAGCAAGTGTGTTATGGTAGTATATTTTCATTAAAATGTTTTTAATAGCAAACATGTGTGTTTCTTTAAGAAAGCAGGCATCAAATTTGGTTACCAGGATAACTTATATAGTGGAAACAATGTGGCATGTTTCGTCAATATAACTTTAATGTTTGAAAATGTACAAAAACTTCCGAACATAAACTTAAAGTGTTCCCGAAAAAACTCGTTTCTTGGTCAACCTTTTAGGTTAATAGGAAATTGAGCTATTCAAATTTGAAGCATTTAATGAAAATTCGCTACCATATCGCACTTGCTACGTCCAGAATTTCTTTTCTTACAAACATGCATTATATTTCGATGGAAGATGCAAAAATGCAATAACATAAGGCGTGTTCGATTTAAAAAAAAAACAAAGGAAAGACAATTTTTATCACAACTTATGGGCCAGCCTGTGATTGTAGAAATATTTTTTCGGATGTAGCTCAAGACACCCTATAATTAATGTTTATAATTTTTTTTTCGTATCTTGTATAATAACGGATATATTGGGCTTTATTGATTTTTTACGAAAATTCGACAATAATTATATATCATTAAACGATAAACTCTAGAGCTAAGACTACTGGCAAAGCATCAGAGAAAGGGTCTATTTGAAATGAATTTTCTGAAAACATTTTTGTAAAATGACGGACAATAACGGTTGAAGCTAAGACTTCAGGCTTCGTAAAGCATTCTTCTTGAGACATTTTCCTTCCATAGGTCGTACTAGTTTCATGTTCTTTGCCTAAATGTTGCCAATTTTGACGTTTTAAATCTAGACTTTGATCTTTTGACCAAAACCCCAATTTATTTTTCTTTAAATGCCTATAGCTTTTGTGTCTCTTAGCCTACAGAGCTAGATTTCGGTAGGTAATTTACATATAATTGTATAAACTCGCGTACCAAACCTGGTTGCCCTTACTTTGTTATTTCTGGAGATATAACTGTTTTTCGAAAGAAAATACAAAATTTTCCGGGAAAACCTGTGACGATTTCCTGGCTAACGAACTTGTCCAAGCTACTTGCAAAAGGAAGGTACTCACCAAATTTAATCCAAATCGGCCTATTATTTTTTGAGTTATCGGTGTGATATATATATATATATATATATATATATATATATATATATATATATATATATATATATATATATATATATATATATATATATATATATAAATTGAAACCAATTCCTGATATGTGTTCCAGAGGGCCTAATTAGCGCTCATTTGAAGAAATTTTTTCAAAATTCCAAAGTCGAGATCTCTTCATTAGTGAATTTTTTTAAAAGAAAAATCTTAAAAAAGGATAAAAAAAAACTGTGTGTACACAACGTATTAGAGTGAGATTATTAAGATAAGACCTTGATCTAAAAGTAAAACAATAAGAACTACCATTAAAGGTATAAATGGAAAATTGAAAACAGTAGTAGTTGTAACCATAAGTGTGTGCAAAAGGCACTGATATCTCAAAGAGTAGTATATAAGTTTAGATAATAAGCCTTTGTGATAGTAGTTCAAGCTGAGTTGTAATTTAGGAATCGTTCGATAGTAATATATGAGCTTGTAAATGCCGGTAGAAGAGTATCAAATTTAATACTCTGTAAATTTTCCCAAATTTAAAGTGAGCAAAAGTCTTTATTATAAAGCACTAAAGAGACGCAGTAGTAATTCAATAGCAAAATCAGGTAACATCAACATTTTAAAACAATTATTAAACGTAGTTCCATATCTATCATCATCTATTGGGGGAAGCTGATATGAAAAAATTCGGCATAAAAAGTAGGAAAATGTATCCATAATGAGATTTGCGTATAAAAAGCCAGGTTCTTGTTATTCATCATTTACTAGTAAGTTCAGGCAAATAATTTAAAATTATAATAATGACATGTGACAAAAACGTCGAAAATGTCAGAAAAACTTTACTCAGCTAGGGCAAGGGAAGTACATTTGGGATGTAAGGAGATTGCCATGTAGCTTACTAGAGATTTTGGTAATCAAAAATAATTAAAAAGGCAGACATTTCGGAAAATAGGAGAGACTTGGCGTGGAAAATAGAAGATAAAAGTATAAACAATTTGCTCCCAAGTAAATGGGAAAGATATTAATAAAATTAAAGTAAAAACAATTATAAGTGTTTGATAACCGTGCCCAAATAGATAGTTCTCGAGTAAAATTATGGAGACGGTAATAATTATTCAAGAGTAACAACAACAACAATAGATGTCGCAAGGTATAGTGCATTAGCTTTCTAAACTTTACAGAATCTATACGTGGTGTTTGTCTGAAAATATTCTGTCAATAGATACAATAAGAAAAATTGTTTGTGAAATAGGATTAGGTATTAGGAAGGGGCTTATAAGTCATAGAAATTTTAAAGAACCCAATCACTTTAATATACTAGTTCATGATAGTAGAAATTGGTAATTTAGTTTAAGGATAATTTAATAAAATTCTGTTTATTGGAAAATGAACCATATCATTAACAAACATAAATTCATAAATGGGAAATTTTTTAAATTTGAAAACAATTAGTTACTTTATTAAAATCAGAGATATTAAGGGTATTTATTCAGTTGGAGGATTAGAGATATAAGTGATATTACAGGCATTATTTCCTATAAAAACAAATAACAATGAACCTAGCCCTAGAGATTTAAAAGGAGAAGCTGAGCAACTTCAGGAAATACAAAGGTACGTGATATATAAGTCGATTAAGCATGTACATCTTTATTTATTTTATCATATACGGTATTTATAATAGTTATAATAGCAATACAGTTTTATAATACTTAGATACACGCCCAAAGGTGATGCATAAAAGTCTCAAACATAATATATTCTACTCGATACACTTATAAATTAACGCCATTAATTAAATTACAATATATATATATATATATATATATATATATATATATATATATATATATATATATATATATATATATATATATATATATATATATATATATATTAGTAATAATAAACTTTATTATCCAACAGGAGAAACCTAAATACAGGATAAAAATACACCTAACTAAATATAAGACAAAACATATTTAAATTGTAAAACAAGTACTACCTATTACACTAATGAAATAAAATAATAAATTATTTGCAAATATATACACTTTTAAATAGGCACACACTCACATACAAAAAAAGTATACATAAGTACTTACAATCCTTATGTAGGCACACGTATATGTACACACATACTATACACACGTCTAGCCATACACAACCTTAGAATTTCAACTACCTGCCTAATTATAATTGTCTAGAATTTTGAGTTTATTTTGAAATTATTGACTGCTTCTATAGGAAAAAATGTCAATATACACCACTATTTATTCATACTCCCTACACATGTTTTACGTTTATTGATGAATGAAATGATGTTATGTTTTTGACTGACTATAAATGAAAGTTACTTTTTATCTGGTGTTAATTCTAGGCACGTGTAAGTTAATTAGGCCTAGTACGTTCTTGTCATCTACCAAACGGTTGACGATTTGAAATGAGTGACATATTTGCAAATATTTTCTCCGATATTCTAAAAACTTCAGATTGGTGCCAAATAACAGCTATATATTATAATCTGAATGGATTGGTAAGTAGAAGTTATAGATAATGTAAAACAATGATTTGATCAATTTCCCCTGCACTCGCTCAATATTATTGCTATGGCATTAATAAAAATTGCTCACACCACACAAGCATACTTTAGTTTACCTCGTACTTATGCATAATATAAAGCCCTTAGTGGACCAACGCTTCCAAGTTCCACACCATAACCGAAAATAATAGAGGATTGCATATGCTCTATGTGGGACTTGAACGTTAATTGTGTATCAAGTAGTACACCTAAGTGTCTAATTTGATTAAATCGCTAGTGCTCTATCATTGATTTTATAATTGGAAAGAAGTTCCAATCTGTTTCTACCGTATGTTACAAGTTTACATTTATCAATGTTTAGATGAAATTCGTTTGACTCACACAGTTCTGCTACTTATCTCATTTAAATCTTTCTGAAATTTTTCACAATCCTTTTGTGAGTGAACTGCTCTAAATGTTTTAAAATCATCAGCATATAGCAAAATGAATCATTACCATAGCACAATAAGACTTATGCTGTGTCATTACCATCCACGACATCACTGAAAAATATGACGAACAGAAGGGGTCCGAGGACGCTGCCTTGAAGCACACCGTTTGTCATACTGTACATTACATTGCGTTTTTACAAAGCTACTAAAATGTACTTGTTGCGTCCCGATTTTTTCCATTTCTGCTACCAGCTCTAAGTCTACGGGGAACCTTATGCAATGGAACCGCTTTTAATTTATTTGTATTCTTGCTGTATTATATTTTATTCTGTATATTTTATTATCCTTTAAAGTGTCTATTTAATCTTTCATAAATAAATTGAATAGACTGCCATCTATTTTTTATTTTAGCTTCAATTTTATATACGTTAATGTTTATTACAGTACTTTGATTTTTGTATGGTTGAATAATCATTCTATAGTGTGTGTGTGTGTGTGTGTGCGTGTGTGTGTATGTATTGTCGTCTTATATGGCTGCGGTAGTCAGACTATTCACACATTTTTTTATCCATTTATATCTCCAATGCAATATTTGTATTATAAAAAACAAAATCTTTCAATCCATAATAGCTTTCCTACAAAAATAAAAATTTCCATGTAATGGCAACCGCTTGCGATCTATAAATTCTCTCCAGCAGAGAATGTAAGCTAAGCCACGCAGTCTGTGATCCTCTACCTTTAGCGCTGGCGCAGTCTGATGTCATTGCGAGGAATCCAGCAAACATGAGTCGAGAGTTAAATGAGCACCTCTCCTGTTACATACGAGCGCATGGAGAGATATAAGGATAGAGCATGCATGTCTTGCCTGAGATGCTATGCTGGCTTATGGGGTCGATGTAAGCTCCTATTACAGATCCAGAGCATGAATGCATGCATTAACTAGATGAGATGATATTGCTTCTTCTGATAGAGCTCTGCAATATAAATCGGTTGTGTAATAGGAGCATGTCTAGCTCGGTAACTTAGAAACGAGATTTTACTAGAATGTATGCTTAGACTGAGAACGGTATATAGATAACAACAGTAATCTTAGTCAGACGTATTATTTAAAAGAAATCAACTTTAAAATAAAATTATGTTGCATTTTTGGCTTAAAATATTGAAAAAGACGAAAATAACCAGTTACTGTATTTTGCTTCTTTCACCTCAACCTATTTCTCCGACTATTGCCAATTACTGACATAGCAGATAATTTTTAACTTACCATCATGGAACTAGGGATCTTCAGCATGCTCAGCACAGATAGTAGGCGGAACCGATAGTATTACGCTCCTTCCGATGGATGAAACCTCTAGACGCCCCACTTGCTCAAACACAAAGCCACAAACTACATAGGCGTTAATTATACAGTATGTGTAAAATATAAAACAGAAAAATGATAAAATAGAGTTTGCAAAATAAATATTGAAAATAGACGACTGCATCCTCAATGCACCGGAGTAATATTTTACAGATAGAGTGCGAAGCCTGTAAATGGAATAAACGCAGTATCTCAATTATTGTGCCTATTCATAAAAAATCCCTAAAGACGTAAATTTTAGATTAAATAATGACATCCCTATAAATTGATGAAAAACTCAGGAGCGCATGGAAGACAATTTTGACAGAAGAACGTGTTTTTGTGAACAAATGATGGAAATGTTGATTAACAAGGTTATTCAACTAGAACATGTTTTATTTTCTGATGAGTGCTGTTTACACTTCACGGCCATGCTAATGGTCAAAATTGTCGCTACTGATATAAAGAAAATTCACACTGGATGAGAGGAAAACATACCCAATACCCTAAAAAGGATAATATTTTTGCAGGAATAGTTAGAAACCATGTTATTAAACCCTTCTTCATCGATGGCAATTTGAATGTGGTTACATATTTAGCACTGCTTCAAAATAATATCGTGCTAACTTTGGCAAACTTATATATTGATCTAGCAAACCTACAGGTTCTAGCAAAGGTAATATGGTTCCAGCAAGATGGGGCACCAGCAAATTACCAAATCAATGTCACGTAGCACCTCGACTTAATATGCCCAAATCGGTTAATAGGGAGGCGGGGATCGTTAGAGTGGCGTTATAGTGGCGACTTTTCATAAGGATTGTAGTATATTAGTAAAGTAAATACTTAATTTACACAGACCTTGAAGACCGATTTTAGAGGTCCTAGTACGCGCACATTTGAAGAAGTCTTTCGAAAGTGTTACCATCGATATCTGTCTATTATTAAAAAGATCTTGCGTTCCAACTTCTTTTGAGAAAAACGCCCAAAACTCATTTTTCTATGAAGCTAATGAACTAAATTTTGCTATATATGTATATAGTGTAAGTCTCTTTAAAAGAAACTTGTATTACAAATTTCATTAAAGTTATGCAAAAGATTTCCAGAAGGAAACTTAATTTATATTTAGAAAAGTAAAGTATCTACCAGTCTTATTTGTATGCACTCCTGCACACAGAGATTTATAGCAAACATTACTGCTTGGAAGATGGTGAAAGATTTTCTAGTGACTTAGCGAGTTTAAAGTTAGTTCCTCTTATATTCAGCCCTGCTCTTTCTATTTGTTTATACCCGCCTGCATATCATATCAAAAAATTCTTTACCAACCTTTCACTGTATCTCTCCCATCTCTGGCGGTCACTCACGACCGCGTCAAAAAGAACTATGAAGTCCAGTTTAGCTGACATTTGATCTATTGTTTTGGCTAGAGACTCCAATGGAATGATTTCCGGAACCCTTGAGTGGCCAACCAAGCTTGCTTGATAGTCATAAGTTTGCCAATAACACCAAATCCAAATTTGCTCAGTGAAAAGTTTCCTGAAAACCTAGATATCAGCATACCCTCGTATGTTGAATATTATGTACGTATTACATGTCTACTATGAGTAATATATGTATGTCACACATATTACAGAGTACATCTAAAGGACTAATGTAATCTCTTACAGTACATATAGATATGCATGAATCCATTAAGTAGATGAGATATTGCTCTATCCGGTGGGTTAAGTTTAATAATTTGCATTAATGATGTAACAAGATTCAGTTTAACGAAAGAAGAAGGTGAGGCAAGCTTCCAAGCTTTTAATTGTTACCACTTAAAATACCAGGGTATAAATTTTAGGAAATATGTGCTTTCACTGAATAACTCATTTGAATGCACGCATTTATTATGTTATTCTTTGGTAAAGAATGATCATCGCCATTAAACTAATTGTCCGATTTTTATCCCTACATATATATATATATATATATATATATATATATATATATATATATATATATATATATATATATATATATATATATATATATATATATATATGTGTGTGTGTGTGTGTGTGTGTGTAGGTATGTAAAAAAATAATTGGCCCATTTTGATGAGATTTAGCAGGAGCCTTCCCTTTGTAAGTGGCTTGGATACGTTTGTTAGTCCGAAAACAGGTTTTTTGGACAAATTTTGAGTTTTAATTTGTAAAAATTATATATATTTGAAAATAGAAAACCTATGATTAAGTTTGGTACGTTGGTTTACGTTTAAAAGGTGAACTACATACGAAAATTTAGACCTCTACATTACAAGAAAAGAAAGTTACAAGCATTTAAAAAAATATTTGGTGCCAGATCATTTTTATGAAAATTCATCATAACGCACTTGCTGCGTCCATACTTTTTAAGTAGACCAAATGATTTTAAAGAATTTGGACAGGTTACCATGTATGGTGCAGTTGTAGTAAACACCCCTGCTACCCTGAAGTTGTACGCACTGTCAGTTGTTTGTTAATAATTTAGTCAATAATGGCTGCTAAATATAATTATTTTCTCGACAAAGCATAGTGGGTTAGGCCAATTTGCAAAATATGCGAATCTACATATAACACCAAGAATTCGCAAAAATTTGTGAAATCTTTACTGCACGCTAGAAAACTGGTGATTGGAAGACAATTGGACACGGCTCTTTTTCTTTAACAGTTAATTGCAAAGTGATACAAAAGGATTATTTTAACTGATTTGGTTCAACAATTATAAAACGATAAGCTTTAGCATTGCTATTTACAATAGGGGCGTGCAATATCACACAAAGCACAGACCTTCTTTGTCATAAGACCTATTTTTAGAAAAATTAGGAGTTCTTAATGACCATAAAGATAAAGTCATCTCGAAAAGAAACAACATAAACTATATAACTGGAGATGACTCAGTCACATCTTAAAAAGACAGATTTGAGTTTAAGACATTAGAGACTATCTAGAGTCCTACTAAAGCAAACCAATCGTTTGCTTCAACATAGCACAATTGAAAAAACATTATATTAAGAGCCAGTAGTGAAAATGATACATTTAACTCTTAATAATGGTACACTACTATAGGCACGTTGAAAAGCATCTTCTTAAAAACAGTAGATACAAGTTATTCTGCGATTGGACAGTGCATGCAAATAAGAAGTTGCTTACAACTAACATGTGAGATATAATAATACTCCATATGTCCTGAGAACAAGCAAAGTTGACTGATGTGACTATTTTCAACACCAATCATTTAGAGATAAAGTACAACGAGAAGATTATCAAGTAAATTTCGAGCTGCAAGTGAAGAAACAGTGGAAAAAATATAGTTCCTGAGTAATTCCTAAAGACTTGCCATTAACTGGTCTCTAGTATCTTCTGTATAACATTAAAGCGCTATGTCTGAGGGAATACCTTTACAACGATATGCAGGATGTGGTAATCGTCACAAAATCACATCTGGAAAATTAAGAAATGTTTTGTCGTTGTTCAATGTCAAATCCCTTAATTCCAACTGTAATCGAGATACTTAAAATGAGTAAATGCTCCCAATTGATAGATTATGAGAGCCCTTCAGTCTAGGTAGATAATACTAACCTAAACAATAGAGCCCAGCAAGTTGTTCAAAACAGGTCAGATATTATAATAATAGGTAATTCCCCTAAATACGCGAAGTTGATCTGGCTATTTCGAACACCAATAATAAACAGACAAAGTACAACAGTACCATCATTTACTAGAGATGTCTCGAAATGCAAGTAGAGAAACAGTGGAATAATCATCTCGTCAACAGGCGAGGTTCTTAATAAGAATCCTCTGGAGCTCATTTAAGACTGAGCATTGCAGACCATCCGTTATAAGGTTAAGCAGAAGACAGTAATCGTTGCAACTGCTTGAGCAGATATTTCTGGAAAATAAGATAATGCGGCGTCGACGTTCACGTCCCGACAACCTTAACCTCATGGCTTTGTTATCTGAGATAACTGTGATGGGCGAATGTTTTATTTGGAGGGAGCGTGGAAGCTCTAAGAAATGTCTGCTGTTGATTGTTAAATAAACGTGTTGGTACTGTGTTGAGTTATTTAATTTGCGGTGGAATTAAAACTTCTTAAATCAGGGATTATTAAATTTGTCAGCATACATATATGTATTATACAAGGTGTGTCGAAATGATTGTGGCAATTATTTGGGTATGATAAAAAATATAAAATGTTTATATTAATATAGTTCCAAAAATGCTTCTAAAGGAAGTTACACCAGGCTCTTGGAGATTGTGTCATGAAAGTTGTGTTCGTTAATTTATAAGAATCTACTTATAACAGAGAAATTAACTTTTAGGTATATCTTAGTGTTATTGGAGGTCATTTCTTTAAATACAAGGTCACTTTTATGCTGCAAACAGTGATGTAGGAACAAAATCGTGGTTGGTTACTTAGACAGATTTTTTTTGTGGGACCCCAGCAACTCTAACTGATACGAAGAAGTTTATTTCTGTATTGTGAGTAGATACTGATAAGTTGGATAAAAACAACTTTTATCACGAACTGGAAGCAATTTGGAACCTACGATAATTTTAACTTTATTTCCCATATTTTGGTTTGCATAATCATACCTTAAAAGTTGTCACCGTAATTAATGGACAGCTTATATGTATGTGCTTGAGTGTACTTCTATTTACTAGATCATTTATAGCTTTAAAGCAAAATAGTTCTGAGTCCACAGAAAAAATAGATCTATTAGTTTCACGTAAATGCTAAATAAGTCTGGTCATTGAAATTGTATGTATATTTTGGGTTTGTGCATATAAAATTATTTTTTTGAGTAACCTTAAGATAAACTATATAGCGAAACATATTTATCTATTTGATTCCCAAGGTTATTTGTTTTGAGTTCTGATTTAACATAGGCTTTTCATGCGTGATGATGCAGACTAAGCTTGGCAGTTATGGTGCATATTTAAATTGGAATTAGTTAGAAGCCAAAACAGCTAGAGGTTGCGAAAGCGTGTGAGTTATGTGGTAAATGTACTGACATGATAGAAATTGTTACGGACGAATGGACATAACGACTTTACTGCTCATGTTATAATTATATTCCTAAGGGCTTTACCTCAACAATTCTGTGTAATGATATTTCAAACTTGATGGGCCAATAACGTTATCGACGATTAACTCGTTCAATGTAGCCGAGATAAATGACGAATAATATCATCTTTATCTACATCCCATATAAAAATAATATATTTCCTTCTTAATATTGTGATTGAACATTTTCCTCAACGTTGCTTGGATCTAAATCATATCAAACTCGGATCTTGCATTATAGTAATAGGTAATGATAATAATGTGACACTTCTTGTAGATTGTAGACTAAGCTAAGATCATTATTCCAAAAACGTTAAACTCACTAAAAGGACAATTGGTAATTGGGAGATTTAGTTAGTTTAAGCCTATAATCAAAGACTGAGGTTGGACGCTGTGGATGGAAACTGAAACAAAAAGCAGAATCACCTCAAAAAACACAAAGATAATAACAGAGAGTTAAGCGCTAGATACGTATTTCCACACCAAAGTTGTCTTTATCAGTAGCTATCGCTAAACTGTTTAACCGTTAAGTTTCTGCTTCAACCGTCATGGTTTTTCATTTCACTAGAATATTTGCAGAAAATTCTTTCATATATACCAATTTCTGATCTTTCGTAGTATATTCAGTTTAAAGTTTGTGATTTATTAGTTTTTAGCGAATTTTCGTGGAAAAAATTCGCTCATGAGGAGATCGCCACTTTCGAACTTTAAAAAGATTTCATAAACTGGGCGCGAACCCATATTCAGGGTAAGTTTTTTTATACTTTTGTATATATACAAGCTGGCGCATTCCTACAGTAAAGCTTAATATAGACAGGATGCCATAAAAATTATTCATAAATTACTTATAGGGGGTCTTAAGCTGCATCTCATAAAATTATTTTAAGAATGACAGGCTGACCCGCTTAAGTCGTTGATGATACAAACATTTTTATTGGAACAGCCCTTACCTTATCGAATTTTAATGTATGTTTATACGAAAAAATAATTTCATATCGTTCACGGTGTTCGAGTTATTAAAATTGCGGTAGGGCGTTTCTACCAATAGACAGCGAAATTCCATTAAAATTTGGTATTTAGGGACATTTTTGTTTATATTATTAGTTGAAAAAATCGGGATATTATATACAAGGCGCTCTCAAATAGTGGCTGAATTTGGAAAAATGCAAACTGCCGTAAGTGATTTTTTCAAATAGGAAATGCTTTATGTTTCAGAAATGAAGGGCACGCCCTCTGGTTCAACACTGTATAACACTCCATATACATAAAGACTATAGTTTTGGAAATATTTACACTTCTAGTTGCATACCATGCTATATGTAGAGATCAGTTTAATTTTTGGTTTCAGTTTCTTGTTAAATCCTAATAACCGATGAGATTATGTGATGATTTAGCGAATGTTTGAAGAAAAATATCAAAATATATAAATTACCTTTGGTACAAAAAGGCAAAAAATTATTAATTTGATCGGATTATGCATGTTCACATTTTGGTTGATAAATGGTTTTCACATAAATGTCAAATGAAACTTCAAAGTGACAGACCTAAATAACTCTCTTATTTCTGACAACTTGTGAAATGAAAATATTGTATTTTTCCTCTTGTGTTTTTCCTTTTTTTTAATGGGTTTCACTCTCCGTGAAAAGTTAAAAAAAATAACTTTTCTGACTTAATTTTTTTCCAATTTTAATTAGATATATTATTTAAATTAGATGTATTTTTTTCAGTAAATTCTCTTATGAAAAATATTTAGTCAGTTCTTTATGTTTCTAATTAATAATTAATGTTTAATAAGTTATCGTAAAATAATGTTTTCGAATTTTCGTGAAAAACATTTGTTTAAGACCTGTTCGTAAAAAATATAATTTTTGAATAGCATTACTCAAGCCAAATTATTTGCATATTTTCATATTTTTTTCCATTTTTTCAGTTAGCTTCTTGTGATATATAGTTTTCAAAATTTCATGTGAAATTTTTTTTGGAATTTTTGTCAAAAAGCTTTTGGTGAATAATTACACCTTGGCAGGTGTGTAAACAGCTTGACGAGGTTCGCTGGCCACAAAAATCGAGCCAGCTTTTTGAGGAACTTTTAAAGTATATTTTTGAAAACTTTTTGAAATTTTTTAAACAATAAACTTCTTTTATTTCTGTCAAAAAGCTTCTCGTGAATGATTGTATTTTGGCAGGTATAGTTTTGTGTAAACTGCTTGGATATGTTCGTTCGCCAGGAAAGTCCGACCAGGTTTCTCGGGAAAATTTTAAGTTTATATTCGGGAAATTTTGTACTTCCTCAAACAGCTAAGTTATTTTGATGTAATATAGTACAGTGTTTTTACTATAAAGGTTATACTGTTACCTAAATTTAATGTCTTTCATTAAAAAAAAACTTCAAAATTAAAAATATTTCTATGAAAAGTGGCTACCACAACGCACTTTCTGCGTCCAGATTCTTATTTTTGATTATTTATTCTATGCATGAACACAAGCACTAAATCAATTTAACGATTTTACTCTCCAACTCCACTAAAAGTAGTCAACAATTTTTGATCGCATATAAACAGCTATTTTTCTGTAGGAATTTTACAATGAATTTTATCTTTAAATAATTTACTACTCAAAAATCTTCACATTGTTTTTTATGAGGCCGTGTCGGAGTATTTAATATCCAATGGAACAAGAATCAATTATTGTCAGACGGCATGTTTAATTAAATTTTTACGAAATAATGATGAATCTCTAAGGCAACCAGTTCTTCGAGGGAGCGTCGCATCCTTATTCTACAATCCATCACACCACCTTTTCCTTAGCGACATATTAATTCCAACAGGTGCTGAAAATTCTGTCAGCGTCATATTTTCTCCCCCTGAGTTATGGAAGTCGACAGCGTCAGGCTTGTTTGCTGGAATCTGCTTGACAGCAGAGAATTAGAAAACAGAGTGGGTCCGTCGTGTTTCATTCTCAAGATGTAGGAAAGAAAATATTTCATAGCAACCAGGAAAGCTTGGACATAAATGCTGAAAGATCAATATTAAATAACTTTTTATTTACCGTATGTGAATGATGGTCAAAATAATTCAACGTTATTTACTACAGGTTATATTAATGGTAAGGTATAAGTAACACATTAGTGTTTTAACACAAGCTTTAATTTCACATAAAAGAAAAATGTGATGTTTAGTTACCAATTGTAATTCTACGAAGAAAACCTATTTGTCCGTCTTGAATAAAAGTAACTTTCCAAAACGGTAAAAAATCCGGACGAAGCACGTTCGTTATTGTAGCGAATTTTCATAGAAATGATTTACATTTTATTCCAAAAATTATATATACAAATATATATATATATATATATATATATATATATATATATATATATATATATATATATATATATATATATATATATATATATACATATATATATATATATATATATATATATATATATATATATATATATATATATATATATATATATAAGCATTAAAACTGGCCTTTGGAATCCTTTTTTTACTCTCGTTACCGGCACAGGAATTTATTTTTTATGTTCGAGTTTACGCATGTTGGGTATTTTACGTTTCCTATTTAATGACAAAAGAAGAATATTGTCCAGGAACTATGGCAAGAATTTCATATGTGACCGGCAGGGACTGAAATGAAAGATTTCGCGGTCATTACTGTGAGAAATACTAGAGATCTCTCTCAGGTCATGAGTTAAACATTTTGAGACCTTAGAGACGATGTCCAATGTGTCTTAAAAAGTAGTCAGATTGAGGCCTTAGAGTTTATCTCCTTTCATATTTCCTTAACCTCTTAACCTCCTCAAAAACAGGAGCCAGTACGTCGAGTTTTAATAAATTCAATTCATGGTTAATCCGAGAAGCAAGTTTTTCTTGCATATATATATATATATATATATATATATATATATATATATATATATATATATATATATATATATATATATATGTATGGTGATTCGTAACGCAATCGACATAGGATGTATGCGTGTAAAGGACCTCAAAACATGTCAATTTTTTATATATAATTTTACTCTGACGCCCATGATTGGTGAGATATTGACCTCTGAAGATTCTATAATAATTACAAGAAACGGCTGTATTGCATCAATGCCCCAATATAGAAGAACCAAGTTTGACAAATGGGTTCCTTTTATCAACGTCGTGAGATGAGGTCAAAACTAATTAGATCGGTCAAAAATAAATTATGTTCCTATAAAGTCACTTAAAGTCTTTAATAGCGTTTGGTAAATTTCAGATATGTTAATGTTTAATAAAGGTTTCAAGGGACATAATTTTGCTTTGATCTCAACCCTAAAAATCTCAATTTTCTCAAAAACGGGTGGTTTGTCGAACATTGACAAGAGGAGAAAAAGGTACAAAAGTTAATTTCCTATAAAAATGATGGAATTTAGCTTCTAACTAGGTTAGGGTTTAAAAAAACATGTCATTTAAAGGGTGACCCACCCCTAATTCATCCCTTTTTGAGTTTATCTCCAATTATATTTTTTTTTCAAATAACGACGTGGACAAAAGAAAACCATCTCCTAAATTTGGTTGTTATATGTTGGGGCATTGCTGCAATACTGCTGTTTCCTGTAATTATTAAAGAATTTTCCGAGGTCATCAACCATGGGCGTCAGAGAAAAATTTGATATGAGAAATCACCATATATTGAGGTCCTCTACAAGAATATATTCTGTGTCTACTGCATTGTGAATCACCCTGTATATATATATATATATATATATATATATATATATATATATATATATATATATATATATATATATATATATATATACATGTGTGTGTGTGTGTGAGAGAAACACTTCCTACGTCCGTATTTTTAAATTTAGCTTAAGCCAAGAGAAGTACAGCAAAGGAAGTGGAGGACAACTGGAACACTGAAATTCCTGTGCGCAAAAATCTGGCTGGTAGGGGTAGCTATATTCTGTGATTACCCTAACTTTGAATATACGTTTCTACGGGTCTTAGTTTACGCTCATCTGAAGAAAAATTTCAAAAGTCTCGTGATCTCGCCATAAGCAAATTTTTTCTATGCGTTATTATAATAACCTATATAGTAGAAACAATGCACCATATTTCATCAAAATAACTTTATTGTTTGAAAATTTTCGAAAATAAACTCAAAATCCTAGCCAACGAAGCAAATTGAGCTATTGAAATTTGAAACATATAGAAAAGTCGCTACCATAACGCACTTGCTGCGTCCTGAGTTTCTTTTCTTACAAACATGCATTACATTTCGATGGAAAATGGAAAAATGTAATAATATAAAGTGCGTTCGTTTAAAAAAAATATAGAAAATTTGTATCATCGACAACTTATGGGCCACCTATGATTGTAAAACTAATTTTGGAGGATGCAGCTCAAGACAGCCTATAATTAACGTATCCATACATACACACACACACACATATATATATATATATATATATATGTATATATATATATATATATATATATATATATATATATATATATATATATATATATATATATATATATATATATATATATATATATATATATGTGTGTGTGTGTGTGTGTGTGTGTGTGTGTGCGTTTATATAGACGTATAAAAATTGAAACTGGCTCCGCATATGTGTTTTAGTGCGCCTTTTTACGCTCTCATTTGAAGAGATTTCTAAAATGCAATAGTCGCGATCTCCGCAATGATTTTTTTAAAGAAAATTAACTGAAAATTGAAATCGGTTGCAGGAAAAAAAGCAGCACTTGTGAGACTACGGGAAAAGTCTACGACTGTATTAAATATGGAACGGTTTCACTAAGTCAGGGCAAGAACAAACAACCAGATATGCTATTCAAATTGAATTAAGTCTAAAATGTTTTCATCTCCTTTTCAATAAATTATTTTTTATATAAAAACTCGCTAAAAGATTCATCTGAATGACAACATTTTGATCAGATAACGGTAAAATGAAATGAAAGCCTTAAAAAAATTAATAAAAAAGTGAAGTCACTAACTAGGATCTGAACTCGCTTTATTAGAGGACTTGACTCTCTGACGCACACGCTTCCACCTCTCGACCACCGTCGATATAAGAGATATATGTACTATCAGGTACATACGCTAGTATGTTAATTTTTAAACATCTTTATTATTTAACAATCAAACATTTTTTATTTACAGTGGATTTTTTGCTCATATTTAAACAAAATGAAGGAAAATAACGAGTAAGACACAGATCTAGGAGCTTGTTCCATTCGGATAATATTGCACCAACTAATTGGAACAGTAAGATAATAATGACAGAACAGTGACTAGGTTTGACATATGACTTTTTTAAGGCCTACTACCCTTAAGGAAAAAAATATTTATTTAAAAACTGCCCATAACTCAAAAACGAATGAAGATAGGCATGCATAATGTTAATAAAAGTAGGCCTTAAATTTAATTATACATTGATTTTTGGCGTTAGAAATAGTAGGTGCCGTTTGAAAAAATGAAGTTTTTGACATTTGTTGATTGTCAATTTGAAACATCGCGGTAGGCGACTGAAACACAGCAAATGTGTCAGTAATGATGCAAAATGTTGGCCAAGCCTTTAAAAATTGAATTTAAAAAAATTATTTATTTATTTGTAATGGTTCAGGAGTAATGAGTTTCTTAGTAGACCCCTGCAACCCCGAATTTTTGTGAAAAATGTGACATATGTCTAAACTATGACAGATATGTGTTGACAGCTTGGACGTTCTAAACTCAGAATATAATGCAGAATCCAAGTATATAATCAAAACGGGGTACCTCTAATTAAAAAAAAACAAAGATGGGGCTAATTTTCGAAAGTGCCGCCATTTTGGAAGTATTTTATTTGAACTTGCAGCAGTCAACTGTGGCTGGATACCAAATTTGATAATAATACGATTTCGGGAAAATAAAAATTTTCTAACGAATGAACTACGTGAATCATCATGTATATAGTTCACTGTTTTATGGTAACTACATGAAGACATTTTTCAAAAGTCTCAAAGGCGTGATCGCGTCATAAGCGAATTTTTTCTATGCAAATTCGATAAAAAAGTGTGCAACGAAGATTAAAGAAAAAACAGTAAGAATGTGCTAACACATTCATGTTTACAAAAATCCAACAAACATTTTTTTCTATGAAAATTTGCTAAAAAATACTTTCAAAAAAAATTTGTTAAAAAATTTTACGTGAAAAATTCGATAAAATATGTTTTACAAAACTTTCTTTAAGCAATTTTCTTTGCACGAAAATTCATTAAAACATTGGAAACTTTCTTTTGCCAGACGATGCCGTAAAAAGCGAAAACAGTTGTAGAGAAGACAACAGGCATTTTTGAAGCCCCAGGAAAAGTATCTACGGCTGAATTAAGAATACAATTGTTTAATAAAATTAGTGCAAAAAACAACCTGATCTGCTATTACAATTTAAATTAAAAGTATCTTTAATAAACTTTTCCAATAAAAAGTCGCTAAAAATTCATTACAAATACATAAAATGATCATATAACGTTAAAAAAGGAAAGCGTAAATAGGTATCATACGCGCGCTTTAACGACTCGGCTGTTGAGCACATGGCAGATTTGTTGTAATGAAGCGGTTATGAAAGCTCGTATATAAATTCATGTTTTAGCATGGCAAATAATTTCTATTTGAAATGAATTTTCGCAAATAGTTTATCAAATGAACACTTAACACAGACATCTATGATTTTGTTAAAGATATTCCATTTAAGATTTTCCATGCCCAGAACCTTTGTTAAAACTCACCTGTTTTGACGGTTTGAACTGTCACATTTTTAGAACAAAAGATATAAAATATTTAAAGCAATTTTTCTAATATTTCTTGATCCTGTTAAGCCAAAAAACTGTAGTTTTCATTAGGCTTTCTTTAAAACACAATGCTGGTCTTGTGCGTTTCTCTGGTCGCCAGTAGCACCCATTTCCCCCCTTAAATGCTTCAAACTTTCTCTCTTTTAACCTATGGATCCAAATTTTGGTATGTGGTTTACATAAAAGAAAGCTGCATACCAAATTGGGTTACCATAGATTTGTTATTTGCGGAGATATAAAAATTTTCCGAAGGAAAACCTAATATTGTCCTCGGAGAAACTGATCCGATTTTCTTGGCACACGAACTTATCCAAGCCAATTGCAAAAGAAAGGTTTCACCTAGATTGGTCCATTCTTTTTTGAGTTATCGGTGTGATGCAAACACACAAACACACACACACAACAGAAACAATTCTAACATTCAATTCTTATAAACCAATGACACATCTTCGAACACCTCATGGCATTGTGACATATATCCGCCAAATATCAACCGAAGTTGTTCTACACTTCCAGCAGAAACACCAAGAAAGTCCTTCTTACAGACTTAGTGAAGACAATATTCTGTACACCAACCTACAGAAAATATCAGATAGTGACCAACGAATATTAGATAAACCATTTAGCGAAGATGAGATACCTACAGCCTTGAAATCGTTTAATAAAAATAAAGCTTCCGGGATAGATGGAATAACACCGGAATTTTACCTCAAATTTTGGCATTTGCTTAAAAAATGCTTCTCCAAGCTATACATGAAATACACCAGCGAAATGAACTACCCAAATCTACACGAAAGGCAGTTATCTCACTAATATACAAGAAAAATGATCCATTTGAATTGGAAAACTGGAGGTCAATCCCCTCATGACAACGGATTACAAAGTCACTGCAAAAGTGTTATCAACAAGATTATTTTCTGTTATAGCTTCCATGATTGGGGATGACCAAAGCTACGGAGTTCCTAAAAGAACAATCTAAGACTCACTGCAGCTGCACAGAGGTATTCTTCACTAAGGTAATTATCAATAGTTGCCATTAGCACTGCTTAATCTTGACCAGAATTCCGCTTTTGACCAGGGTAATCATCAGTACCTATTCCATATTCTTAGATTAATGAACTTTGGAGAAACTTTTACCAACCTTTTTAAAATCATATACACTGACAGTATCAGCCATGTAAGAATAGGTAACATGTTAACACGATAATTCACATTTTCTAAAGGTATTCGCCAGGGATGTCCTTTGTCAGGATTACTGTACATAATATCAATTGAACCCTTCCTGGCATTATGTAGCAATAACGTAACTGGCCTACAAATTTGACTGGCCAACTAATAGGGTCAGAGAACGATTTAAAGCAAGACGTTGATTATAATTACGATCTTGTGACGCAAAAACTCTTACAAAAGTGGTCTCTAAGGAAAAATACACTGTCTATAATCGGACGAAAAGTAGTAACTAATCAGCATGTGACACCTATTCTGTGGCATACATTTTAGATTATCCCGTTCACGAGTATACAGCTAAGTAGTTTCCAAAACATGGCAACTGACTTTATATAGAACGGAAAACATTGGTTTTCAAAAAAGGATCTATGTGTTCCGATAAAAATGGTGGGTTAGATTTGGTACATATACCTTTAAAAGTAAGAATGTTCCGATTCTGGTTACTTAATCGATTGATCGAAACAGACAATAAACCCATGTGGTCAAATAATTTGAACCATCTAATAGAATCAAGCAATACCCTTGGATTATCATGGCAATATTTGTTTGTAAACAATATGAGACAATATTCGAGAGAAACGAGTCCATTTGTACAGTCGCTGGTTGAAGTTTGTGAAATTGAAGTCTTGAAAATTACGAACTATGGAAATTTCATAGAAGATATAAAAAATATGCCATTAGTGGGGTCAAAACTAAACGATGTGGGCATTAAACCTCCTATTTTGATTGCTAGATGGGTACAGTTGGGAGCTAAACTAATGGGAGATCTTATCATAAACGGCCCATGGATGTCAGAAGAAGCTATATATATATATATATATATATATATATATATATATATATATATATATATATATATATATATATATATATATATATATATATATATATATATATGTATGTATATATATATATATATATATATATATATATATATATATATATATATATATATATATATATCAAATTTATTTCAGGTAGTTTATTTATAATACAGGTAAATATGATGGAAAAATATCATATTATAAAAGAACATTTTCCTTTACCAGCGGAATACAATACAGATCACACACATTCCAAAACAATTAAATTTTCTGAAGATGACCAAACTGAGACAGAGCTCAACAAACATACCAGGAGAAGATTGCAAACAGTACTGACTATGAACAACCTGTGACTTAGCCTTAGTAACGCACTTAAAGGAGCTTGGATTGATGAAGAAATCAATTGGAATTCGTGTTTTAATTCACTCACCTCAGGCTTCATAGCAGATGTAAGATGCAGATTTTGTAAAAACCGCCTCGCAGATCCTGTTTTCCTAAAAAAATAGCAGGTCTTTTAGCATCAGACAACTGTCCGTTTATCACGGCAACAAACGGGACGGCATGGCACATTATCTTAGATTGTATTAAGGTACAAGACATATGGGGCCTTCTAGAGCTTATGATATGCAGACTATTGAATAGGCAACGTATAGAACTTGAAGACATTATTTGTGGTATTAATACAAGCTGTAGAGAAATTGTACTTGCCAACTTCTTGTTAAATCCCACTATCAGTACTATATATATATATATATATATATATATATATATATATATATATATATATATATATATATATATATATATATATATATATATATATATTCTTGTTGAACTACCTAAAACAACAAAGCAGCCTACCGTCATATAAAATGGTTTTTGTAGCAAGAATCAAAGCAAGAATTTTAACCGAGTATGCATGATATATGAGAAAACAAAATTTAGTCAATTTCGAAAGTAAATGGTGTGTTGATGGTATTCTATGCTTTCTTCATCAAGATACCCTCCAGTTTTTGTCTCTTATGTACTAAATTAAAACTAAAAACAATAGTGCCAACATTTTTTGTATATAGTGTGTAGATAAAAATGTATAATTCTTACATAATTAATTTATATATATATATATATATATATATATATATATATATATATATATATATATATATATATATACATATATATATATATATATATATATATATATATATATATATATATCCCCTTTAGCACATACGTCTCTCGCCTGAAGTTTAGTGCCTTCAAGGTTAATTTAGTGACCGAATTGCAGATATAGTGCCGACTTCCCCCAACATTAAAAATGGACTCGTACCTTTCCAAGGTTCTTTAAACATTGTCTACAGATTTTTTAAAAAAGTGAGTCGTTACAATGTATATATATATATATATATATATATATATATATATATATATATATATATATATGATGTATATATATATATATATATATATATATATATATATATATATATATATATATAGACAGATTGTGATTCTAGTTAGTAAGAAAAGTTATTGTACTTACATGAAAACCTCGGTAGGATATTGGAAATTATTGAAAAATGTATAGTTTAAAAAAAAAATAACACACACACACAAATATATATATATATACATTGTAACGACTCACTTTTTATCTGGCATCGTTGCTGGTTTAAATTAAATACTTAAAGTTTTGGATTTCAAAAATTATTTGATGAAAAGTCGCCAACATTTAACTACCCTATCTCCGTGCTGCAGGCTAGAAAAGCACGTTAAAAATTCAAACATCTAAAGACGCAGTATAGCTTTGTTAGTAGATAATGTCTTGCATTATTCCTGGAAGGATGTTAGAGTAAACAAAATATACGTTAAGAATATACTAGAACAAAATATTATTTTATCTTAAAAAATCTGTAGACAATGTTTAAAGAACCTTGGAAAGGTACGAGTCCATTTTCAATGTTGGGGGAAGTCGGCACTATATCTGAAATTCGGTCACTAAACTAACCTTGAAGGCACTAAACTTCAGGCTAGAGACGTATGTGCTAAAGGGGGGATGAAGTCAGACCTTAACGCACCAGACGTTACCTCGGGAGAGTCGTAGCTAGGCGGTCGCCAACTAAACACCTTTTGATTACGGTGGCTAAAAAAATATCTTAAAAAAAGGTGATAAAATCCTTTCCGTTGTCGATACTATCTGACAACAGTTGTCAGTGATTGTTTAAAGTCATTTAAGCGGTTTTTGAATTTGAATAAACTACATGTTTGGCAGAAAAACGCGAGTTAAGTAGTGATCCTTTGTTAACGACCTGGTGCATTCCTCATGTTAATCAGAAAAAGCTTCTGATTATTACCGAATTTTGAGTCAATTGGCAGTAAATTGAGCCAATTTACGTTTCAGTTGCTGTAGAAAATTTTCGTCAAATTAATTCAGAGTATCGACATAGGGGACAAAATGTCTTACCCAGCATTGTACCAACAAAATCCACCTGCCCAATAGTCGTTAATGGGAAGTATTACTCATTCTCTCAAGCCTTCCCTCTCTTATTGGAGTTTGTGAGCTTGTGTCAGGCTCTGATGGTTGACTCTACTTAGAGAGCATCTTCAACGGTTCAACAGGTAACTAGAGGTATCAGGACTTGGTGAGTCGAGATAAACTTTATTTCTGTGAACCAACAGAATTTTTCATGCAGCAGTCTAATATTTGAACCTTTACAACTTGAACTTTCAAGATAACATAATCAAATTTGAACCTAAATAGTGTCAGGGAGGTGCCTGTAACGACAGCTGTTAAATACATAGTTTTTAAAATTGTAATTAGCAGATTTTGTTTGTAAAATATTTAACCTGTGCATTTTTTAAATATGTTTCATTTTTCAATCATTAAAGTAGAAATTTCACATAAGATTATTTTTCTTAAATGGAGCCTCACTTAAAGGACTGGCCAGTTAAGTAATTGAAAAATTAATCGAACTGATTGACAAACGTCAAGTAATTTACATAATAATTTGTGTTTGCTTTTGAGCTGTGAAATACAGCATTTGACCTTTGATATACCTCAAGTAGGTAATGTTAATATTTTGGTAACATACAACCATTTTATCTTATTATTTTGTCATATGTCATGTGAAATGATAATTTCTTTTTCTTAAAGTTCTTGCTGTTTATTTGATTTTTATTTGTGTATGAGTTAATGTTTATTTGAGATTTATTAACCATGTTTATTCAATTTTGTTTGCAATCCCAAATTTATTTATATGAATAAATTCAGTAATTTTGTTACATTAGCATATCTCTTTTATTAAAAAGTAATTCCTAACCAATATTTGCCACATTTGACGGCGACACAATAAATAATTCTGATTACCGCTTACCGAGATATCTACAACTTAAAGTAACCAGGTTCTGATCAGGGGATCCAACAAATATGTGACTCAGAACTAAATAGGTAGTAAGCTTTATTTCTTAACATCTTCTGACCTTACCAGTTACTCATCTTGCAAATAATAAAATCTGATAGATAGATACATTAGGTTAGGGTTTAATAGCTAATGGTGACCTCACTACGGACCGGATTCAGATCCACTTGAGGTCAATCTTTAGATAAAAGCTTTTCCGCTTACTATGTTATACTACATCATATTGTTTGCAATAACGCTTTATTTGAAGGAGCTTACAACAAACGTATAAACATCTACATATTATATATAAACATATAAAAATAGAAACTGACCCCGGATATGTGTTCTAGGTGGCCTAGTTCGTGCTCACTTGAAGAAAATTTACCAAAATTATAAATCATCTCATTAGTAAATTTTTTGTACGAAAATTCACTAAAACATAAATGTTACGGAGGTAAAATATTATGTGGACTACTGTATATTAAAAAATAATCTGCTAAAAGGAAGAAGGTTAGTTGAAGGTTGCAGGATAAACAATTATTTTTCTGGAATGCGGATTAAGTTCAAAGGGAAATTTCCTACATCTTTCATTCATATGCAAATTGTTTTCTAAGTCAAAAAAAATAAAAAGTTTAGATTCTTAATCATCATATAATAGGTATATTAATAAATCAATGTATAAAGTAAGGCTAATGTGTATGTATGTATTTCATATACATACACACCCACTCTTTCCCCAGAATTCTCCAGTCGGCAGCCGCAGCAGGGAGCAAAGTAGCAGGACAGCAGGAGTGTCCAGACGGACGATCTGTCAGTAGTAAGTTGCGCCGTGATGTTAGTTTCCAAGTAACACGCATAAATGCAACGCCCCTGCCGCAAGGGATGCAATCTGTGCACAACGCGCACCACGTTTTAGATAAGCTGACGTCTCTGTATTTGGTTCCGTTTGGGCGCTGGCGATAACTATATTCCATGCACGGACTGAAAGGGGATGAAAATGTACATACGCCCTAAGAATTATTGTATATAATTGATTCTGCACACTGTAATTCATTTTGACTAAAGATCCTCTCAAAACTAATGTTTTCTTAAATATTTTACAATAATATATCAATTTTCAACTCGACCAACGATTTCTGTGAGGAATGTAATTAGTATTTGTAGAAATAGCGTTGTGGAGATATCATTTAAAATATATTTATTTTTAAGTATTTGGATGGGAAACGGAAGTTCTCTGGCAAAAAAAAATCAAATTCTTATCTGTTGAATTGAGACATTTAGAAAATAACAATGTACATACTGTACATTTTTTTTTAGCTTAGACATCAATTAAACGCCTCTTTGGGAAGATTCCTTGGTAGCAGACTAAACAAGCTTTTCATGGAATTTTACACCTTGAGGAGAGCCTTAATACCAAAAACTTAATAAGTGTCTATTACGCAATAGGATATTCTCATCTAAGTTATAACATAGTGGTTTGGGGTCAGATAACTGATACCAAATGACTTTTTGTAATGCAGTTTGTTGTTTGTTTGTCTATTGTTAATAATCATGAAAAACCTAACTTAAAGAGACAACGGAGAAATCCTACGTCTTGTTGGCGATAATGTGCGTTCGACAAGAGAAGCTGCTAGAGAGTGCAATAATAGATACCCAGGTAGACAAGTAAGTCGGAGTGCTGTGCAACGCGTTAGTAAAGTTTTTAATGAAACAGGGTCTGTTTCAAAAAAAATCCTTAGAGCCAGGCATAACAAAGAAATTTTAGAATATTTTAACAACAACCCCCGGAATAATATTAGATCGGCTAGCCTAAACCTTAATATTCCCAGAGAAAATATTAGGCGATGCCTGGAAAAATTACAATAAAGGCTTTCGGGTCAACAATTTTGCATAGATTGGAACTAGGAGATGAGAAAATACGATTAGAGTTTTGCTATTGGTTAGAACGAAAATATCTAAATAATCGTAATTTTTTGAATGAAATTTTATTTAGGGATCAAGCCAAATTTACCACAAGTGGGGTAGTTTCAAGTTAAAATTGCCGTCACTGGTCAGCTAATAATCCTGAATTCATCCTAAATGCAAAGAGGCAGTATTCGCAAAAAATTAACGTTTTGTGCGGAATACTTAATGACAGAATAATTGGCCCTTTTTTCTTTGGGGGTAATTTTAATGCGACTGGGTTTTTAAATTTCCTTGAAAACGAGTTCCGGAACGCATTAGATGATTTACCATTACAGAATCTCTCCAATTTAAAGTTTCAGTTACATGGTAGTTCTGTTTATAACGCTGTTATAGTGAGAGAATGGCTAAATGAACATTCCACAAATCGTTGGATAGGGCGAAACACTCCTTTGATTAAGTGGGCGCCGAGATCCCCGGACGTGACGTAACTAGATTTAATTCTTTGAGGTTTACTGAAACAAAAAGTTTAAAAATCAGGCCACAAGCTGCACAAGAACTATGGACTAGGATAGTGCAAGCCTGAGCAGCCATTACTCCAGGACAAATACAAAATGTAAGTGCGAACGTTCGTAAAAGAATTGACGAGTGTATTGAAATAGCTGGTGGATTAGGGGAAGTGACGAGAATATAATCCCTAAGAATGCCTAGGTTGTTTTAGAATCTAATGATAAACAAGGACCGTTGTTATACGAACTGGGTTATCGGTTCGAGCAAACCATAAATAAATTAAAAAAAAAAGTTACAAAGGATGGGTAAATGGTACTTCTGGTAAATGATGCAGATGCTTGTTGTCTTATACTTGGATTTGTTCCCTTTAATTATAATAATAATAATAATAATAATAAAATAGTCTTTATTTACACAGGAAAAGAAAAAGATACAAAGTTGTATACCTACCTAGAAATATATAAAAAGTAAATTAACTACAATTATTATTAACCCGTGCAACTAAGGGCGAAGTTCAAATGAATGGTATACCATTCCCTGGTCTTCCAGTTGGTGCAAATAATAAAGGCATTATTATATTATATTACAGTATTACAGACGTACATAAAAAAGAATTGATTTGCTGAAAATGATGAGTGAGCAAGGCAAGTGAAGCATCATACAACAAAACAACAAAACTAAAAATATTTTCACAAAAAAAAGCATATCAATATTGGACGTATACCTTAACAGACTATTTAATAGGACCCAAGATGACAAATCTCTACGGTTGGCGTTAAAAAAGTTTAAGTAATAATTTTCGCTTGAAGGTGGACACGGAACTCGCTTTGAGGACATCATGTTGTAAGCAGTGTATATTTGATAAGTAAATGACCGTCTGAACAAGGTTAGTCTGTATTTTGTTGGCGAGATCAGTCCTTTACTTCTAACTTCTACATTATGTACATCAGCCCTATAAGTGATCTTTCTGAATAAGTAGGGAGGGCAGCTTGTTTTGATTACTGTATGATATGGTGTCGCCGCCTCGAGTCTAAATCTACTTTGCATATTTAGCCACCCCGATTCTATGAGCTTACATGAAATCCGCTGATACTTTCGAACAGGATAGGCAAATCTCAAACACGTATTCTGTAACCGCCAAATTCTTCTGGCATTATAACTATCTACGCACGCATAGTACAGCTCTGAGCAGTATGTAAACTGCGAGATAACCAAAGCATTTCCCAGCAGCAGTTCAGTCTCTACAGGAAGATAGGATCGAAGTAGAAAGAGCAACCGCAGACTGTTATAGGCCTTTTGTAAACACGAACTCATATGCTGCTTGTACCTAAATGTATTATCCATTATTATGCCCAAATTTTTAACGTCACTCACAAGCTTAGGGCAAACTCGACCAATCTACACTCTCACGTCATGTAAAACCTTCTCGTAATGCACCTGACTACTAAAGGGACTCACTGGGATTCAGCTGAAGTGAATACTCTTCAGTCAGTCGACGAAAATCGTCCAAATCACTATTATGTTTTTCCACCGCGTCTGCAACATAACAAATATCAAAAGGCATGTAAACCTGACTGTCATCCGGGTTCATCTGTATACTTGAATATCTTAAAGTATCGCTGAAGCGGTGGGTGTAAATCCAAGCGTGCCTCAGATTTTCTGCTTCGTACCCTAACCACCAGGTAGCGTTGACCAAAATAACTTTTTAATACCTCTAGCGCACTGAAGCTTAGTCCTATAAATTTTAACACTTGCATTAACATGCTGTGATTCACAGTATCATACGCTCTGGAAAAATCCAGAACGACCAGCAATGTCAACATGCGTTGTTCAGTGGCCCTCAGAATGTCATCGCTCACCCTTGACAGTGCTGTAATGTCCCGCTTGATATCCCGACTGGTACTCTGACAAAATGGTTTTACTCCCCAGAAAATCCAGGAGCTAAAAATCAAGATCTCTCTCGAGTATTTTTAACAACACTGGTAATATGCTAAAGTCTTAACTGACTCAACGTGACCGGATCGCACACCTTAGGGAAAGGAATACCAATAGCACACTTCCAACACTTCGGAAAATAGTTGTTTAAAATACAGGAGATAATAATATTAGTAATACAATCCGCAATATACTCCCCTCAAAGCTTTACTATACCAATGCTAAGTCCATCAAAACCGACCTATTGCTTTTAATTTCATTAAGTTGTTGGATCACAGTTTCCCTATCCACCAAGGTAAACTGAAATCCCTCAACACCAAAGCCCTCACAACTCCCATTGCCACAGTTTTAGAAACACCAGCGTAACGATCAGTAGACTCCCATTCCAAGTCGCCATTAAAGTGGTCAACAATTTCATCAGGGTTGTGAAATGTTTCAGGTAAAGCTCTTTTCTTTTCAGATCGCACACTTAGCAACTCCAGTTCTTTATAAATCGTTTTTGTACTTTTCCACTTTATTCTCTCTACTATGTACGCTTTTTTCCATTCTTACAGTAAGAGTTACTGAATTGCGTAGCTCTATGTAGTACTTACAGGAGGTTTCGTTAGGATTTTTTCCAAACTTAGTCCTGGCCCGATCTCTAAGTTTCACCATCATTCTTGTATCCTTCGAAATCCAAGGAGTATGGGATTTGGTTGTTCTATATGTTAAAACAGGTGAGCGCTTGTTGAACAGGTTCATTAGAGTTATACTAAAGATTTTCTTGATCGACATTCGAACAATAGAAGATACGCTCAATATGTGAATCACGCAAATATTTCTGGAAGTCATCCATATCCAGCGCTCTAAAGTCTCTATAAGTAATGTATGCCGGGTCTTGTCTCGGTCTTGGCATTAAGAACAACGAAGATTATATCATGATGGGCCAAGTCACACGTAATAGCTCCTACCTGATGAATGAAGCTATCCTTGGAGGTTATAAAATGATCAAACAGAGAACCGTGCCTTGTGGGCTCCTGTATTAGCTGCTTTAGCCCCAGTCCACATATTCTTTGGTTGTACAACACAGTCTTAGCATCTGCTTCATTAATTAAATTTATGTTTATGTCACACAGTATGACTAAGTAGGCACAAAGGGCAAGACTATAAACCACGGTATTCTCCAACTTATCAAGAAATGTATAAATATCCACATTGTGATTTCTATACATCATGCACACACCAAAAATCTGAGCTCACATAAAGCTTAAGACATGATTGCTCAATCCTATCTGAAGTTGAAACGATTTTACACTTTAAATTATTTCTAACATAGACAGCAATCCTCGCCCATGATAGTATCTCCTCAAAAGTTTATAACCTTCAATATCAAAACGCGCGTTGCAATGTTTAGACGTTGGCCACGTTTCCGTCAGCCCAAACACATCAAATGACTATCTGTAGAATGCTTCACAGATCTCCGAATAATGCAGTCTCGACGAGCGCCCATTTAAATGACCAACCTGCAACTTCTTTATCTCCTTGAACTCACACCTTGCACCTTTAAATGTGTGAAATGTGTAACAAATGCTAATACCTTTTTTTGCGCATAAGTATTGGCGCTTTTATATTTTATATTTCGTATATTTAAATTTTTAAATTTGTATATTTTCTTGCTTGTATACTTTTTAGATTCTTCCATTTGTGTAGATATACATATTAATATTTCTCTGTTTTACGCATCTTCGTATTTTCATATCTTTAACTTTTTCATATTTTAAAATACTTCGCATTTTAGTCAATTTAGTCAAAAAATTCACTAGTGAGAAGACCTCGGTTTTTGGAATTTGAAAAAATGTCTTCAAATGAGCGCGAACTAAGCAATCTTGAATACATATACGGGGTCAGTTTCAGGATATATATATATATATATATATATATATATATATATATATATATATATATATATATATATATATATATATATTATATATATATATTTATATATATATATTTATATATATATATTTATATATATATATATATATATATATATATATATATATATATATATATATATATATATATATATATATATATATATATATATGCGTTTCTTTTGCAAGTTCTTTAGCCAGGAAAATGGCACTATTTTTCAGTTTCTACTGGAAAATTTTGAGTTATATAAATTATATCTCCGGAAGTAACAAAGCTATGGCAACCACATTGGAACGCTGGTTTAGATTACAAAATTTATACTCTAGTCCTAAAATTTATATCTTGAAGTTAAAAGAAATAAAGTTCTGGACGCAGCAAGTGCGTTATCAAAGTAATTAAAAAAATACTTTGAATAGCAAATATGTCATTTTAAGGCAAGCAGTCATGAATCTGGTTACCGATATAACCTATATAGTAGAAACAATGTGTCATATTTTATCAAAATAACTTATTGTTTGAAAATGTACAAAACTTTTCCGACAATAAACTTTAAATGTTGGTTTCCTAGCCAACAAACCTTAGGTTAATAGAAAATTGAGTTATTGAAATTTGAAGCATTTAATGAAAATTTGCTACCAAAAGGCACTTACTACGTCTCGATTTTTTTTCTTACAAACATATTTCGATAAAAAATGCAATAAAATAAGGGTGTTCGAAAAAAATTGTAGGGATCACCAACGACTTATGGGCCAGCCTGTGATTGTCAAAATAATTTTATGAGATGCAGCTCAAGATTTTTCTCGTCTCTTGTATAATAATAATTATATTGAGCTTTACCGTAGAAATGCATCACCATGTATATATGTAAACAGATAAAAACTGAACGTAAACCCGGATATAGATTCTAGGGGGCCTAGTGTGCGCTCATTTGAAGAAATCTTTTTAAAATTCTAAAGTCGCGGTCTCCTCATTGACGAATTTTTTGTACAAAAATTAGCTAAAAATTATGGACCGTTAAACCATAAACTTAACTAACACTACCGCCAAAGCATTCAGAGAGAAAATAACTAACCTGTTGCATATCAGTCCTTTTTGTAAAACTTAGATCCTTTATATGTGTTGACAAAACATAACAAACACTATTTAGTCCACCCACTAACATTAATAAAATCGTAAAGGAATAATTTGCACTTGTATATAAAAATTCCCAAATAACACAAATAATTTGTGATGAACAATCTAATACCATACGATAAACGTCAGTTACAGCATGTAACAGACCTGCGCAATAATCACTCAAATGATACGTTGCCAGGCAACGACTCAGACATACTAGATCCCATATACCAAGCCAGGTTGCCATTGTCAATGAAACGCGGTGATATTAAAAATAAATGTTTCAAATTTAAATAGCTCAATTTTCTGTAAACCTAGAAAGCTGAATTTTGGTACATAGTTAGGTCTTTCCTAAAGCAACGTGCACATAATGGAATAGCTTTGTAATTTTTGGAGAAAAAAAATTCCTTATGTTGAAATCCACAAACTGCCTGGAAAATCGCTCATAGATTCGGAAAGCGGTAAACGTTTTTTGAAACCAGATATTGTTCAAGAAAAATATAAAAATAAAATCTTTCAAAAATTATTTCACATTAAATCAGCTCATGGCTTATCCGTGCGCAAATATTGGGCAAATATTTTACTAAATTCAATTACTAATTGTCCACACGAATTTTGTTTATTCAATTTTAATGATAACTACACGGGTTTGATAGGAGCCGATTTTCTCCTTGCAAGTAAGGCTAGGCTAGATTTTAATAATAGGAAAGAAATTATACTTAGGTAGGTTAGAAATTGATATACATTTTTCTTGCGAATATACTCTTGAGCTAAATACGGAAACTAAAATCAACGTTCCTGTCAATAAGTCCAATGGATATGGACTTGTTAACAAAATGTTAATTAATAATCCATTTATACCTGACTGTTTAGTTAAATTGTCAGATAGCGAGGCTAGTGTTAAAATAATAAACCCAACTTCTACACAAATTAATGTCAGATTTAATAAACCCTTAGAGACTATTGAGTTAAATAATAATGCAATATATAGCAGTTATAATCATAAATATAATAATAGTGTTAAGAAAAATTGCGATGATAACTGGGCCTTAAAAGAAATACGTATGGATCACTTAAATCAAGTGGAACGTGAACAACTAATATATTTATGCAAAAGTTATTCAGATATATTTTATAAAGAGGTCGAAAGGTTAACTTCCACACACGGGGTAAAACATAGGATTAGAACGATCGACGATATACCTGTACATTCTAAATTATATCGTTACCCACAGGTGCATAAAGAAGAAGTACAAAAAACAGATGAATAAAATGTTACAGCAAAATATTATTAGGCATTCACATTCACCGTGGTGTTCACCAATTTGGGTCGTCCCAAAGAAAGCAGATGCCAGTGGGAAACAAAAGTGGAGAATCATTGTAGACCACAGAAAGCTCAACGATAAAACCATACCAGATCGCTACCCCATACCTAAAATAGAATAAATATTGGATAAAATTGGTAGATCTCATTATTTCACTACAATTGATTTGGCATCAGGTTTTCTTCAGATAGAGATACATCCGGACGACATTGAAAAGACGGCATTCTCAACAGATCTAGGTCATTATGTGTAATTAAGGATGTCATTTGGCCTTAATATTGCTCCAGCCGCGTTTCAAAAACTTGCCTGGTCTACATGGATGACGTCATTGTGTTCTCGATGTCTCTACAGCAGACAAGCTTACACAAGTATTCGAAAGGTTCAGGAACTTTCAGCTAAAGGTGCAACTGGACAAAACCGAATTTTTAAGGAAGGAGGCTGAATTTCTGGGACATGTGGTCAGCTCAGAAGGAATTAAACCTAACGCACAAAAACTCGAAGCCATAGAGAAATTTCCGATTCCTAAAACACAAAAAGAAATCAAATCGTTTTTGGGGTTAATAGGATACTACCGAAAATTTATAAAGAATTTTGCGAGTGTCACAAAACCTTTAAGAAAATGTATAAAGAAAAATTCAAAAATTGATATTAACAACGAAGATTATAAAGAGGCATTTGAAACATGTAAACATATTTTAATAAACAGTCCAATATTACAGCCACCAGATTTTACAAATAAATTTATATTTCGCACTTGGAGCTCTCTTAAGTCAAGGCGAACCGAATTCAGACCTGCCTGTAGCTTATGCAAGCCGAACTCTGAACGAGACAGAAAGCAGGTATAGTACAATTGAAAAAGAGCTACTTGCAATAGTCTGGGCTGTAAATTACTTTAGACCCTACCTTTACGGCGAAAGATTTACCATAATGACCGATCACAAACCACTTAAATGGCTATTTTCATTAAAGGAGCCCAATTCGAAGCTAGTAAAATGGCGTTTAAAGCTTGAAGAATATGAGTACTATATAGAATACAAGAAAGGGAAAACAAATAACGCCGACGCTTTATCACGTGTAGAAATTAACCCTCTGGATGTTGATATTCAGTCAGTAATTAATAATGTAGATGAAACAGAATGGCAGAGAGATAATGAAAACACTGATGAGGAAATCGAAGAACTAGATACAGTTAATTCTAACCAGGAATCATACGCCGCACCAGGCATTCCTATTTTGGGAGACGAAATTATCAATAACAAATCCAATCAAATATTCTTTAGTTGCTCAGAGTAACCCGAAAATCTGCTTGTCAGAAAAGGCAAGATAAATTTTATCCACGCTAAATTTAATTTAGAAGATCCAGACAAGATCGCAGAATTTCTAAGGCTGCATTGTTAGCCGCGAAAGAAATACTATTGCCTATTTATTAATAAGAGACATTATGAATTAGTTAGTTCGGCTATGAGTCAACACTTTAATAATGCGCATGCGCCGCAATTTTATAGATGTGATAAGATTTTGAAAGAAATTAGCAGTGAGGATGAATCAAAGGATCTTATAATAGCATATCATCGAGGTAAAACTAACCATAGGGGTTCGGATGAAACTTATTTAAGGACGAAATAGAAATATGATTATCCTAGTTTAAAACAAAAAATTTTAGAATTGATTTTAGACTGTGCGACATGTAAACAAGCAAAATATAATAGACATACAATTAAAATACCTCTCCAACTCCTTCGAAACCTCTAAAATTAATTCACATAGATACATTTCAAATCGAATCATCTCAGTTCTTTACAATTCTTGATCCTTTCAGTAAATTCGGTCAGGCCTTTCCGATTAAAAGCAAGAATGCTATAGAAATTTCTAGGGTATTAATAAGGTATTTTTTACAATATGGTACAGTGAGAGGCGTCGTTTCCGACTCTGGTACAGAATTCTCAAATGACACTGTCAAAGAGCTCCTAAAGTCATATCAAATTGAACTGCACATAACTACACCTCATAATCCCAACTCTAACAGCCCAGTAGAGAGATTCCACAGCACACTGATTGAACACTATAGAATTTTCAAAATAAAATACCCAAATCTAAAATCTCTTGACTTAATACCCTACTGCATCCTAGCTTACAATTCTAGCATTCACTCTCAAACCACCTTTTTAGCTAATATTCGTATACATTCCAGAAATCTTCAACTTCGATCCCGAAGTTACATTCACCCAAGAGTATAACCAAAAGCACAAAAATGTTATGAAAATAGTTTATGATATCGTATTAGATCGGATAGAAAAATCGAAAGAAAAAATGCTTCTCAGAACTAACGTCGAAGTTAATCAGCCATTTAAAGAGGGTCAAACAGTCTATAAAAAGATACCCCCTGGATTTCACAAAAAGCACAAGAACCCCTATACAGGCCCATACACGATAATATCCCTCCTAGAAAATAATAAAACTTTACTCATAAATCACAAGAATGACGAGCAATGTGTAACTCATTTAAGAAATCTTCGCCTTTCAGGTGGGCATGCGGAGGGCAGCTACAGCTAGAAGATTAAAGAACAACCCTGGGTTTTTACCTCGCAAGTTAGGTAGAAGCTATTGCCAAAATGACATATGGCGCCTTATAAATGTATGTATGTAATATGGAACCCTTATTTACTTACTACAGTAAACTTAAATACAAATATTATCTTATAGCCAATACTTTAAGTGATAATTTTAGATCTGAATACCATAATTTTATAATCGCCCTTAATTATACTGTAGATAACATATATGAAACTTTCCTTAGAATTTTTCCTGATAAGTATAGATTTAAGAGAGGATTACTTAATCCTTTAGGTACGGTTTTAAAATCAATCACTGGCAATATAGATCCTGATGATGGTGAAAGAATCAACAAAGCCCATTTAATTATTAGCTGATGATCAAAATAGAATGCATGACCTATTTGACGAACAAACATCTGTTATGATAAATGCAATAAACGAATTTAATCAAACAGTAAATACTTTAACTCACAATCAAAAAGAAATTGTCAAAAGAATGTTAGCACTTTAAAACATTACTAAAGATTTAGCTACTAATATCATGCCTGTTCTCCAGCGAGCACATATTCTAGAACTGTCGACTGAAATCACTAACCTATTTAACGTCATAGAATCGATAATATTAACAACTGAAAATGCTATAAATCTCTAAATTAAACACTTTGCACACTTATATCATGAATCCACAGTTTATTATTAAAGAGCTTCCTGTAGTAAAAAAATATATTTCAGAATCTAGATTAGTAAGCAAGAATGACTTGTCTTTGTATAAAAAAAACATTTAAGATCAAGTCTGATAAGTACACTTTGAGAAAACCCAAATCACCACAACACTTATTTCAGAGACCTTACGATCGTTTCGTTGACAAGTCAACATCTTCAGAGGAAGATAATTCTATATTCTAATCCTGAGAATTTATCTTCCTCTGAAGATGTTGACTTTGTCAATGAAACGATCGTAAGGTCTCTGAAATAAGTGTTGTGGTGATTTGTGTTTTCTCGAAGTGTACTTATTAGTGCTCATCACGGGTTCCAGTTTTCACATAGAAGATCAAGTCTGTCCAAACTGGATATAAAACTATATTCCAAATTGATATTCCACTAATAGACAAATCTGACTAAATTTACTACCAATTGTACTCCCTACCTATACAAACCAATCCTAACAGATTCTCTGTGATAATACCTAGATCCAAGTACCTTATCCTAAATGAGAAACAATACGCCTTCAGAAACAACCCCTGCCAGGAGCTTACGAACGAGATCTATGTCTGTACAGAAGATACAATAGCAGACGTCACTGAAGATCCGCCCTGTGAAGTTAGGCTAATTAATTTTCAAAACCTATCAATAATTGTAAACAAGAGACTGTAAAAATTACCAAGACTATCGTTTCAAAATATGGCAATACACAGTTCATGGTGGTGGCTCCAAAGGAAACCAAAATGTCAATCAAATGCTCGGGAGAAAAAACACACAAATTATACAAGGCACGTATTGGTGACACTCAAACCAAGATGTCAGTTGTCGATTGGTGGTAAACGATACAGTATAGTGCAAAGCTCAGTTGAGACACAACAGTTGTTCTCCTTACCAAAGTTGGAAGAAGTTCCAGAAAGCAAAATGAACATAGAAGAGCTGCCAGCAATGGAACTGGAAAACGTCCCTCTGCACAACGTAAGCAACATCGGGGCTCAGCTGCAGTCTATAAAAAGTAGAATTTCCAACAAAATTAGACTCCCGTGGTACCATACAAATATTTGGACGATCCTGCTCTACATCATAATAATCCTTCTAGCAGCAATATTTATTACAGTTTTTCTCAAAAGAAGATGTGCCCAGTAGACTGAAAGAAACAAAGCAGAAGCGAAAAATCCTTTAAGAATCCCGAAACCGAAGGGTTCCGTCCTCTAATGGGGGGAGGAGTTAACACATGGCTTCCCAGGTTATGTCACGTAGACGATATCAAGTTACATTCACATGCAGCAGTTCCCATCAGCAGATTCGACGAATTATACCGACCGTTGCAGATATTGTCAGCAGTGCGAGTTCAGAAGAAGCTAGATCAGCATGTTCCCGTGAGAACCTGTAACGAACACTTGTCCGATTACTATATAAAGCCATTGTTTTGTATAATATTTGTTTAGTTATATTTTAGTCAGTAACTATGTTAGTTTGTTGTTAAATAGTTCAAGTAGCTTAATAAACTTAAAAAAAGCAACTAAGTACAAGTGTTGTTAATTCTCACTTGTTTAAAAAAAAATAATGAATATTACCTCTCTAAAAGCAATTATTTTAAAGTAAAACTAATCAACTAGGATAGCATTAAGTTGAGTTAAGATATTAATTAGGCTTGTTTATTTTAATTTGTTTTCATTAAAATTTAACGTTTAATGTTGTTGCCCTCATTTGGTGCAACCGTCCCATATTGAATACAGATGTAGAGACTACTTCTCTAGCTTCACATGTGTTTGGTTTCTTCTTTGTGGCCGTTTTCACCATTTTAAAATTACAGAGACACTTGTGAAGCCAGAGAAGTAGTCACTACATCTGTATTTAATTATTGTTTTCTGTAAAACTAAATTCAAACGGAAAATTTTGTTCAAATTTTTAACTACATTGGACATTTTTACAAAACTGAAACAACTTGTGTATCTATTTACATTTATTTACTACATAATAATAAATTACACTGTTTCCCCCAGATAGTATATATACATAAGCAATCTGTACACCAGATGGGTCTGAAAAAATGATCAAAGCAAAGATGATTTTAATTTTAGCTTACAATGTAAGTTCATTGAGTGATACTACATATTTAAGAATGAACAATGTATTTATAAATGCTAGATAATTTTAGTACGGTTTACAGCAGGCTATATTATATCTATTAATATATTTTATTTCATATGGTATTATTAGCCCAGTATGTAGTTAAATTTACACATTAAACAACTCTTTAAAAATGTGTTTAATTAAACGTTTGTTATCATTATTAGTGAATTGTTGTTGAAAAAATTTACTGATCAGATCACGACTTGTGAATTTTGAATTTTGATTTTTTTCAATTGGGCGCAAACTGGGGCGCCTAGAACTCATAACCGGGGTCAGATTCAATTTGTATGTGTTTATATAATATATATATATATATATATATATATATATATATATATATATATATATATATATATATATATATATATATATATATATATATATATATATATATATATATATATATATATATATATATATATATAGTGTTTCATTAAGGGCGAAAAGATATGATATCTCAGGAATGGACGCTCCAGGAAATCTCCGAAAAAATACTGTTGAGGGAAGTCTTTGAGAGAAAATTCTGGAAATATTTTTTTAAGTTCCTAACTCCGCCGCTAGGGGGCGTAAGTAATAGCTATCGGCGTGTAAAAGAAGGAATTTGGTGAAAAATATGCCTATAAAAGCTTCAAAAAATAACAAGGTGTTAAGCTTACTGAAATTCTACATATTTTAACACCTTTGGCTGTAAGTCGTAAAATTAGGGAAGGAAGGGAGGGGGGAAAGTCTAGTGATGAAATGATTCATAATTTCAGTTTGGCTCCACCGAATTGGATGAAGGGGTGGATAGGGTACCTGGAAACAATTGTTTTTCATCAACTAATATTTATTATTCTTTTGGCTATAACTCCGAAATTAATGGAGTATCGAACTGTAACTTTCACATATCCGCTTACAAATTTATTAAAAATTTCGAAGGAAAGTTGAAAAGAAAGCAAGTCTTTCAAATAGCGTCCTCTGGGGAGGGCAACGAAAATGAGCAATCATCTTTTTTTAACTAACAGACCTTCCTTTCTTAAAAAAGATAGATGTTATCCAATTCGGTTGAGAGACACCAAAACTATGTACACTTTCATCAGTAGTAGACTTTCCCTACAATTTTACGACTCACAGCAAAAAGTGATGAACCAAAGAGATGTATAATTTCAGTAAGATTAACAGTGTATTATTATTATTTTTGCATTTTAAAAATATTTTCCATCAAAAATGCCTTGTTTCACATGGCCATAGCAATTACGTCCTCCTAGCCACAGAGTTCGAAACTTAAAAATTGTTTTCAGCAATTTACTTTAACCAATTTTCTTAAGAGGGTGTTTTTTTGTAGGTCTTCTGGACCATCCATTCCTGAGATAAGGTATCTCTTCACCCTTAATGAAATATCTTATATATATATATATATATATATATATATATATATATATATATATATATATATATATATATATATATATATATATATATATATATATATTTGGTTCATTACTCTAGAAAATTCTTTTCGGAGGCTAATCTCGTTGGCGAGTTCTGACAGCAAAGGTTTTTCAACGAATATTGAAAATTTTTCACTAGAAAAGATTGTATGAATTTATTTAAAAAAAATTCAACTCCCATATTGCCATTAATTCGTGTTGTCGAATTTGTCTATATTAAAAGAGACCAGTGGTACAGTATTATTTTTGCATTTTAAAAATATTTTCCATCAAAAATGCCTTGTTTCACATGGCCATAGCAATTACGTCCTCATAGCCACAGAGTTCGAAACTTAAAAATTGTTTTCAGCAATTTACTTTAACCAATTTTCTTAAGAGGGTGTTTTTTTGTAGGTCTTCTGGACCATCCATTCCTGAGATAAGGTATCTCTTCACCCTTAATGAAATATCTTATATATATATATATATATATATATATATATATATATATATATATATATATATATATTTGCTTCATTACTCTAGAAAATTCTTTTCGGAGGCTAATCTCGTTGGCGAGTTCTGACAGCAAAGGTTTTTCAACGAATATTGAAAATTTTTCACTAGAAAAGATTGTATGAATTTATTTAAAAAAAATTCAACTCCCATATTGCCATTAATTCGTGTTGTCGAATTTGTTTATATTAAAAGAGACCAGTGGTACAGTAAAGTGTCTGCCTGATTGATACCTCATGGGTTGACTACAGAACATAAGCACGTTTGCAAATTTGTGAGAGGCTGTAGGCACAGTTTGTAAAAAAGAGAACGTATTTTTCGAATGCATCATATCATACGATGAAACGTAGGTACACCACTACACGTTCGAGTCAAAGCAAGCCAAAATGGAGTGAGGAAAGAAGGGTGGGGGAAGTACTAGTAAATGCCACGACTCGGCTGCCAGCTGGCAAAGTGATTACGACTGTGTCTTTGACCGTCGTGATACTTTGCACAATTATTTGCTATGCGAACGTCGCTTTCTAAATAGGGCATACTACAATCACCTTTAGAGTGAAGCAAAATACGTGACTGGCTGATGCGAGGCGTGATGTCGCACGGTCTAATACGGCAGCGCTCACATGCCAAACATTGAACCAAATGCATTTGGTATCACTAAATCACCTGTTCTACAGATTTGAACTTTCTCCTTCGGCGAGTCAATGCAGCGGTGGTAAGCTAACGATTACGAAACGAGACGGAGTAGAGCACTCCTTGCGCAAATGTCTATTGACATTTCCTTCTCCATTTTACGCCGACAGTATGAGAAACTTTTCGATATGTTGTGATATGTTAGGCATTAACAGCAAAGCAGATTACGTAGAAATGTACTGTGTACTTATTTGTTTTGTGTAGCAAAAAGAAAAATTACAAGAAATTTGGCTTATATGGGATCTACCCTCGTAGATTTTGGTTACTTTTTGTTATTACCTCTGAGAAGATCGCGACATTTGAATGTTGAAAAAAAATTCTTCAAGTGAGCGCGAACTAAGGCCTCTAGAAGCCATATCCGGGGCCTGTTTCAATGTTTATATGTTTACATACAGTCTGTCCCAAATTGGTGATGCATGTATAGGGATCTCGGAAACAATAAGAGATAGAGAAACGGTTAAATATGGAAAGTTGTAGGCAATTTTATTACCAATTTAAAACTACTTATCCGACTCCCCTAACTTTTTTGATTTTTGGGATTTTTGAAAATAAGGAGAATGGCGCATTTCTTCAAAGTGCTAAACTTTTTTATTCATAAAAACTCTGGACGCAGCAAGTGCGTTATGGTAGTGAATTTTCATAAAACTATTTTTTAATAGCAATAATGTGTTTTTTTAAGAACGCAGGCATCACATTTGGTTACCAGTATAATCTATATAGTAAAAACAATGTGCCATGTTTCATCAAAATAACTTTATTGTTTGAAAATGTACAAAAATTTCCGAAAGTAAACTTAAAGTGTTCCCGAAAAAACTCGTTTCTTGGTCAACCTTATAGGTTAATAGCAAATTGAGCTATTCAAATGTTAAGCATTTGATGAAAATTCGCTACCATAACGCACTTACTGCGTCCAGAATTTTTTTTCTTACAAACATGCATTATATTTCGATGGAAAATGCAAAAATGCAATAACATAAGGCGTGTTTGATTAAAAAAAAAAAAGAAAATTTGTATCACCAACGACTTATGGGCCACCTGTGATTGTAGAAATAATTTTTTAAGATGTAGCTCAAGACACCCTATAATTAATATATACAATTTTTTTCATAACTTGTATAATAACAGATATATTGAGCTTTATTGATTTTTTTTACGAAAATTCTACAAAAATTATATACCATTAACGATAAACTCTATAGCTAAGACTACTGCCAAGCGTCAGAGAAAGGGTCTATTTGAAATGAATTTTCTGGAAACATTTTATTAAAATGAAGGACAATGACGGTTGAAACTAAGACATCAGGGTTTGTAAAACATTCTTCTTGAGACATTTTATTTCCATAGCCTGTTTTAGATTCAAGTTCTTTTCCTAAATGTTGCCAATTTTGACGTTTAAATCGCAACTTTGACGTTTTGTAAAAAAAACCCAATTTATTTTTGTTTAAATGCCTATAACTTTTTTGTCTTTTGACCTAAAGAGCTAAATTTTGGTAGGTAGCTTGCCTATAATGATATAAACTCGCGTATAAAATTTGGTTGCCCTTACTTAATTTTGGAGATATAATTTTTTTTCGAAAGAAAACACAAAATTTTCCAGGAAAACCTCGGCGGATTTTCCTGGCTAACGAACCTATCCAATACACTTGCGAAAGGAAGGTACTCACCAATTTTGACGTTTAAAATTGAGATTTTGACGTTTTGAGGAGAACCCAAATTTTTTTTTAAATGACTGTAACTTTTTTGTCCTTCAACCTACGGAGCTAAATTTTGATATGTAACTTGCCTATAATGATATAAACCCGCATATGAAATTTGGTTGCCCTTACTATGTTAATTTTGAAAATATAAAAAAAATTCGATTTTTTTCGAAAGAAAACACAAAATTTTCCGGGAAAACCTCGTCGGATTTTCCTGGCTAACGAACTAATCCAAGCCACTTGCAAAAGGAAGGTACTCACCAAGTTTTATCAAAATCGGTCCATTATTTTTTAAGTTATAGGTGTGACACACACACACATATATATATATATATATATATATATATATATATATATATATATATATATATATATATATATATATATATATATATATATATATATATATATATATATATATATATATATATATATATATATATATATATATATATATATATATATATATATATATGTGATGAACTCCGGCTCAGCAGATGGCCCGACGGATAATTTGCCAATCCGTCCTTCGGGCGAGACTTAAACGTTTTTAAATTAAACTATCCTCGGGCGCCATCTTTTTTCCCTATTAAATAGGACGGGGTCAGATCCCCGTGAGGACTTCTGCTAAGGCCCTCGTAGAACATCACAAAGTTACTGTTTCATAACAGCCTTGTCCCATGGTAACTCGAGTGGAGATGAAAACTATAGCCAGGGGTCGTAAGTTATTCTGTCCCGTAGAGTTCTCGAGGAGTAAGTTGGTTTTAGTCACTTACTCCCGAATAATGGCTGTTTTCCCTAACATATAAAGTTGGAAGCAGAAATATTCTAAACAGGCAACTATCGACTACGATATGCCTACGCTAGTCGCAATCCGTCACAGGATTCTAGCCCTCACACTTTTACACTAGTACAAATACCTACAGGCAGTGCAGTGAAACGCAACTAGTTACATAAAAGCTTTCTAATAACATTCTAGATATTTACAAAAATGAAATCGGCAATAATAAAAATCAATCAAATAATTAAAACTAAAAATTCGCTACAAAGCATGCCAATGTCGAGAAACATATCTCAATTCAGATAGTGTTATCTCTGGCAAGACATTCTTTTACAATTGATACCACAAATGTGTACCATTTAAAAATACAGTGATATGCACCTAAAATAATACGCCTAATAATTAATGCTAATTAAGCGGGCGGCTAGCATTCACACAGCAAACAAAGCATAACAAGGCACGGCAAGCGTAAAACAGGATACCCTAAACTTCAAATGGGGAATGGATCCGCGCCGTGAACAAACAAACGGTTCCCACGCTTTCACGACCCTAACTCACTAATGAATACCACTAGGTAATTTGTTACCTAATATGGAACACCCTAACTCGCCTACAATGCCCTCCAGCGATTGCACACCATTTTGGATTGATCTCTGCTTCCTCCGAGGACTTTTCCGTCCCTCAAAGCAAACATAGTCGCACCAATACAGCACACGACGTCGGGCACACTAAATACTACCCTACCTCAGCACTGTCCGTGCTCCCGTTTCCCTTAAATGGGTACAAAATGTGACCAGCTTGGCCCTTACCTAGGCTGGACACTATAACTAATTAACCACCTAGTTCAGCGAGCGCATACCCTCCAGAATAAATACACGATCTCTCAAAGGACGTACGTCCCTCCAAGATATCGCGGTTCACCCTGTATAGTACGCTTTGATTCGCTAAAACACCCTAATTCCACTACAGTACGGCATAATTATTTACCTTACTTAGATCTCCCTTAGATGGGCAATCGTGACCATTTAGTCACCACTAAATCTAGTAGACTCTATCTACACGTGAAATCCTAACTCCGCTGTTAATACTTCACGTAGAACAGCGTTAATAAAACACAACAAGTTTAACCATTTACCAATTATACTTCTGCACGTTTCCCGAAGTGATAACTAACCTGATAAACTGATACCTTTACAGAACACAGTCCTCCTCGACTATTATTCTCTACTAACAACAGACCAATACACGGCCTCTTCGCTACTCTATAGCGATACGGGACAATCTTCCCTCAGGTACTATTACACCTAACGCTTTAACAAACTTCCACGCGAGATACGGACGACGGAGACCTGTTACCACGGCAATCATTCAAAACCCTCTGTCTCGCGTTGCACCTGCTCTGTCCTCTCCGCTTTTCCGACATGCGCCTAGGACACATCTTATTGCGCGTGTCAGACTGGCATACAGCGGTCCGTTCTACAAGAACTGCGTTTGGGTTCTGGCGAATTTTCATACTTTAAAATGAATCGGATTTATTGTTCAACAAATATCCGTTATTTATACCGCCTAAACGGCTCATTAATTATTCAAATAACTGCAATAAATCGGACTTCATTACACCCCCCCTTCTTCGGTTAACAAAAGACGCAGTCTTTTGTTACTACTCAACCTCCTCAACATCATTCGTTGAGTAGACTACTGTGATAACGCCAACGCCGCGCAAAAGAAAGAACAAATCAAAAATTAAAGGTTCCTAAAATTAACTGTACATAATCCTTAACCCCTAAGCAACGCTTGGCCACAAGGCCAAAACGGAGCGATACCTAAAACTAACTTAATCCTCAAAGCCACGCTTGGCCACAAGGCCAAAACGGAGCGATACCTAAAACTAATTTAACCTACTTCACTGTCACTGCACAGTTTCACCTTTCACTTTGCACAAGTGTTCAAAATGGGGGAGGGAGAAAGAAGGCACAGGCATGGAGAACTGGCTGAAGACACCACTAGCAAGTGGCTGGAATTCCACCTCGAACACGTTTTTCACCAGCTCCATCAACTCCCACGCCGAGCTCCATCGGCGAGCACTGTATGCCCACGGATCGGGAACCAGCTCCTGCACAGGAGGTTAGTGCCTGTTGCGAGACGTTTTCCCTCTCTTCCTGGTCCTGCTGTTTCTTCCAACAAGGACATCTCCGGGACAGCGTTCCTCGCTTCCCACATCGGTAACAAAATACACACGGTCGCCCTTCACATTGCGACCGCATGTGACCTGATTGACCACAGCGCCAACATAACTTGCGCTTATATACAGGCTGCATTTCTTCGGCCACACTTGCGACGGCCTCTGGCTCCACCATACAATTTCCAATGCTAACCTTTTTCTTTGCACGCTGACTTTCTCGGTGCTCTGTCCTTCTTGCGAACCTATCCTGTATAGCTGCCGTCAAGCAATTGCCTTCGGAATATCTAGGGCCTGGATCAAGCAGGTCTACGCTGACAGCTTTACAGTGTTCATATTTCTGGGACAGTCTCTCTTGGGACACTCTGTAGCTTCGACAATCTACACAGCTTCTCACATATTTCGCAGCCTCGCGAAACATACCTGGCCAGTAATATCTATAGTCCAATGACGAAATTGTTTTCGCAATTCCTAAGTGTCCAGCTGCCTCAGCATTTTGGTACTCTCCTAAAATGCGTCTGCGCAGCTGTTTTGGAACACACAGCTTCCAGCGATGGGACAGCTTCCGTGTGTTACATTTACGGGGATTTGGAAAGCTACGGTACAAGCGATCACCACGGATGCAATAATCGGGACAGGCATCTGGATGCGTTGACACCTCTTCGAACTTCTTGTCGTACCAGTTGTCGGTTCGCTTGCCTTCGGCACCAAAATCGGTCGCCTTAGCATCTGCGCCCTTCCGACGACTCACATCCAGGTTGGCGATTGGGGAGGAAATCTGAGCAGGCAACGAAACACTTGCCTTATGCCTACTACTCCCTATATCATGCCTCTGCCTAATCTTATTTTCATTCAGCTCTTGTTCTCTCGGGTCCACCTCTATCTGAGCTAGCGGTTTATAAAATTCTTCCATACTTGCCACTTGACCCGCTGTTCGTTGTGATTGGTCGACTCGGGCTTGGGTATCCAAATTCTTGATCACGATGGTGCCACTTCTCAAATCGAGAACCAGGTCATGGACTCCTAGCACGTCCATCCCCAACACCATATCCACGGACAGAGTCGGCAGAACCAAGCATCTTGCTTGCACAACGCCAGAGTCAATACCCAGACTCAATTGGAACATTTCCAAAATGGGCGTCGTTGTTCCATCAGCCACTCTCGTAGACAGACCTTTTTCCTTCCAGGATACCAATCCCACCCGTCTGCACCATTCGGTCACAGACTCACCAATAAACGACCTTGTCGCCCCGGTATCTATCAGTGCATTGAAGTTTCTTCCCTCTACCTTGACCAGTAGGAAGGGCCTTGTGTCAGAACCATGCACCCATTTGTCTTGCGGGGTTTCGGTCTTCGGGGCCGCCAATAGGTTCAAGCCTACACTGCCCCCTCTCGAGTTTTCCGACTGGGAACAGGGGCAATCTCGGGACCACAAACCTTGCTTGCCACATCTGGTACAGCGCGGCTGTGCAACGGATTGACACTGACTGCGGTAATGTCCCCTTTTCCCACACTTCCAGCATTGCGCTGCGCTATCCAGTCTAGAAGACTGAGTGGTAAAATGAACCTTCTTTTCGTGTCCCTTCGGCTGCGAACTCGACGAAGACTGTACTTGTCTTCCGGAGTCTCTTGCCTCTAGGCTAACACCCGTTCCAACTTTGGAACTTACCGAGTTTTCCGCCCGTGTCGGGCCGGTCGCTTTTGAATCCACCTCGTACAGAACCTCTTCCACGGCAGTGGCAGACTCTACAAAAGCTTCCACAGTCGTGAAATCTTTTTGCCAAAGCATTTGCTTAAATTCGGGCAACAAGTTCCTATAAAGCCACGACACTTCCTGTTCTTCGGTCATCTTCCCATGACGACGAATCAGGGTGCGTATATCTGTTATATACTGCAACACCTTTTCGCCTTTGCGGTGCAACCTGCGACTCACTTTTGATTCCAGGTTAATATAGTAATCCCTGCGAAAATAGAATTTGCGAAAGCTATTCACAAAGTCCTCCCAGGTCAACCACGATGTCTTGTTATTCCGGTACCATAACAGGCATCTGCCTTCTAACAGCAGCGGTAACACGCGGAGCAGACTTTCAGGAGTCACATTATACAACGACCTCATTTCCTCTAGCCTCTCCATGAAAGTTTCCGGATCGGAACTACCATCAAAATGAATGTGCCAGCCGGCCACATTCGGAATTTCAACAATCGGTTTCGCCATTGTATTCGTAAACACCGGAGGGTGCTGTAAAGTTATCGGGTTCGGAGACGATCGACCCTCCTTTATAAACTGAACTAAACGTCGCTTTTTCTCATCGACTGTACCAGAGCACACCAACCTAAACTTGGCTAACTCAACGTCGACCTCGCCTTTCTTCAGCTTATATACCCAGCTGGTACGACTATCAAATGCATCCGGGTCTAGGGACAACTCTGCCTTAACGGCTTCCCCTTCCCCTTCCCCTTTATCCTCAGTATCCATATTGACTGTCAGTGTATCCGCTGACACATCACAGTATCCACTTCAACACCCAGTATATGGAATACTACTACGTAGGCACGCCACGAAATTTCAACAATATTCGCAGTTTCCTCAGCCTAACATCCAGGGCACGGGATAACCCTTCCCTACAGGACACCTCAGTCCTTCCAACCAGGATTTATTTTATCCAGAAACCAGGACTCCTAAGTCCTTAACCCACTAAATCACAGGACACCTATGTCCATAAAACAACAGGACAATTTCGTCCAATATACAGGACAAGTCCACGTAAAACAGAATATCTCAATTCAAAAACCAGGACTACTAAGTTCCTAACTGACTAAAACAGGACCTAAGTCACTAAAACACCAGGACAAATCCCATCCAATATACAGGACTCACTAGCCCATTCCCAGAACACAGAGGTTCCCTTTTACAAGACCTTCCGTTGGTCCAGTCCTCCAGGACACCAACTAGCCTTAAGTTACAGGGTATATTTAAATCCTATCCCTACGAAACTTCATAACTAAGTCCCTGCTCGGGCGCCATCTTTTTGTGATGAACTCCGGCTCAGCAGATGGCCCAACGGATAATTTGCCAATCCGTCCTTCGGGCGAGACTTAAACGTTTTTAAATTAAACTATCCTCGGGCGCCATCTTTTTTCCCTATTAAATAGGACGGGGTCAGATCCCCGTGAGGACTTCTGCTAAGGCCCTCGTAGAACATCACAAAGTTACTGTTTCATAACAGCCTTGTCCCATGGTAACTCGAGTGGAGATGAAAACTATAGCCAGGGGTCGTAAGTTATTCTGTCCCGTAGAGTTCTCGAGGAGTAAGTGGGTTTTAGTCACTTACTCCCGAATAATGGCTGTTTTCCCTAACATATAAAGTTGGAAGCAGAAATATTCTAAACAGGCAACTATCGACTACGATATGCCTACGCTAGTCGCAATCCGTCACAGGATTCTAGCCCTCACACTTTTACACTAGTACAAATACCTACAGGCAGTGCAGTGAAACGCAACTAGTTACATAAAAGCTTTCTAATAACATTCTAGATATTTACAAAAATGAAATCGGCAATAATAAAAATCAATCAAATAATTAAAACTAAAAATTCGCTACAAAGCATGCCAATGTCGAGAAACATATCTCAATTCAGATAGTGTTATCTCTGGCAAGACATTCTTTTACAATTGATACCACAAATGTGTACCATTTAAAAATACAGTGATATGCACCTAAAATAATACGCCTAATAATTAATGCTAATTAAGCGGGCGGCTAGCATTCACACAGCAAACAAAGCATAACAAGGCACGGCAAGCGTAAAACAGGATACCCTAAACTTCAAATGGGGAATGGATCCGCGCCGTGAACAAACAAACGGTTCCCACGCTTTCACGACCCTAACTCACTAATGAATACCACTAGGTAATTTGTTACCTAATATGGAACACCCTAACTCGCCTACAATGCCCTCCAGCGATTGCACAACATTTTGGATTGATCTCTGCTTCCTCCGAGGACTTTTCCGTCCCTCAAAGCAAACATAGTCGCACCAATACAGCACACGACATCGGGCACACTAAATACTACCCTACCTCAGCACTGTCCATGCTCCCGTTTCCCTTAAATGGGTACAAAACGTGACCAGCTTGGCCCTTACCTAGGCTGGACACTATAACTAATTAACCACCTAGTTCAGCGAGCGCATACCCTCCAGAATAAATACACGATCTCTCAAAGGACGTACGTCCCTCCAAGATATCGCGGTTCACCCTGTATAGTACGCTTTGATTCGCTAAAACACCCTAATTCCACTACAGTACGGCATAATTATTTACCTTACTTAGATCTCCCTTAGATGGGCAATCGTGACCATTTAGTCACCACTAAATCTAGTAGACTCTATCTACATGTGAAATCCTAACTCCGCTGTTAATACTTCACGTAGAACAGCGTTAATAAAACACAACAAGTTTAACCATTTACCAATTATACTTCTGCACGTTTCCCGAAGTGATAACTAACCTGATAAACTGATACCTTTACAGAACACAGTCCTCCTCGACTATTATTCTCTACTAACAACAGACCAATACACGGCCTCTTCGCTACTCTATAGCGATACGGGACAATCTTCCCTCAGGTACTATTACACCTAACGCTTTAACAAACTTCCACGCGAGATACGGACGACGGAGACCTGTTACCACGGCAATCATTCAAAACCCTCTGTCTCGCGTTGCACCTGCTCTGTCCTCTCCGCTTTTCCGACATGCGCCTAGGACACATCTTATTGCGCGTGTCAGACTGGCGTACAGCGGTCCGTTCTACAAGAACTGCGTTTGGGTTCTGGCGAATTTTCATACTTTAAAATGAATCGGATTTATTGTTCAACAAATATCCGTTATTTATACCGCCTAAACGGCTCATTAATTATTCAAATAACTGCAATAAATCGGACTTCATTACATATATATATATTATTATATATATATATATATATATATATATATATATATATATATATATATATATATATATATATATATATATATATATATATATATATATATATATATATATATATATATAAACATATAAAGTCTGAAACTGACTTCAGATTTGGGTTCCGGGGGTCCTAAATAGCGCTCATTTGAAGAAATTTTTTCAAAATTCAAAAGTCGGGATCTACTCATTAGTGAATTTTTTTAAAGAAAATTCACTTAAATGTTTGAATTCTGAAAAAAACATATTTACAGCAACTTTTAACGTAGAATTCAATTATATAGTCAGATTTCATGGTTATTGTTGAATAATCGCTAGGCGATTGTCAATTTTTTTTCTTATGGACCCCATATTGGATTTTTAAAAATATCATAATTTTTGCTTTACAATGATGTATCACACATTACAAAATAACGAAATAGCTTATAAAATATAGGGTGTTCTATTTAAAATAAGCGAGTAATTGTGATTTGAATTTTACCAAATGGCACGGCTAATTCTTACCACCCTGTATATTTAAAAGAAACGCTATCAAACGTTTCGCGTAGGTGCCAACCTGTGGGTCATCTGTACAAAAACTGAGTCTTCTCAGTTGTATTGCAACAGAGAGATAGCGTGTAACGTTCACCTTGGTTTTCGCGAGAATTTTCAAAAAAATCGAAAAATTTCGGAAACAGTTAATTTTTCACATATGGTATATTTGTAATAATTCATCCCAAATTCAATGTAGAATTCAAAAATATAATAAAAATTGCCATGTTGTATTTAAAATAAGCAAGTTGATGATCACTTCCGGTTAAACCGGAAGTCTGCCATAAAGTAAACTATTTTCAACTAACTGTAATTTATCTCAGTTGTATGTGTGTCAATTTTCAAATTTTCAAATTTCAAATCGGAGTAGTTGTTAAGAAACGGCTAACTAAAAGTCTTGTCGCCACACCCTATATATATATATATATATATATATATATATATATATATATATATATATATATATATATATATATATATATATATATATATATATATATATCATATACAGTAATGTTCGTCCTACGAAGTTTACTCGCATGTATAGTATAAACAACTGCGTCCCCTTATTTCTGCTCAAAGCACACAGTAATGACATCGCACTAGATCAGCCAGAAATATAGTAGGCAAGCTCAAAGGCTCAGGCTTTGATTGATGTTATGATTCATCTAAATGCATATTGGGTTTCAAAAATGAAAAGTAATATACAGGGAAGCGATGTGATCAAAAAATGTAAACACAGACAAAACTGAATATTTAGTTTCAGCTGTAAGAACCCATCAACTGAGTCAACGTTGCTAATTGTACAACAGAAATAACTTTTTAAAGATTTAATTTTAGCACAGTGTCAACGAAATGTCCCTCTCATGAGTTTTATGCTATCATCAACATCATACTGTGTTTACTTTGAAGCTGGTGATCAGCTTTCACTCATAATATATATTTATATATGAAGTCGATGTGCTTCTGCGATAGAAAACTAAGAATTGATTCACTTGTTTATAGTGTGGTCTTTTTAGTGTTACAAATTAATTTCAATAAAAAATTAAATATTTGTTTTACATATTTATGTATAAATATTTGTATACACACTAAGTTGTTGATCATAATTTTTCTTATAATTTTTGTTTAAATACTCAACTAGGACAATTGGTCACCGTAACGTGACCGTGTATATTGTGATAATTTATAAGTGCTTTGCCGCCAGTCAGTGATCCGTTATTGGAACGCTTCTATGACAGAATAACCACCAAAATGGGGAATGATTGCATCGTTACGGCGTGGTACCGGGAACTTATCCGACTACGTACCAACATCGTAGCCTTCACGTAGCCACGACGTGGCCAAACGGTAACAGCCACTATCACGGGACTTATCACTACTTATTCTGTCTTGTGCTTGCTTTTATTGTCTTAACAATTATTCTACAGGATAATATCCCCGTCCAATCCTTATAATCAAAATCCATCTTCGTCTTTTATTCCAATTCTATAAATACTTACGGGACTACGAGGCAAAAGTAATAATTAGATTTATGATGCTTTATATGTGGAGGTCTTGAGTGTTTAAGTTTAAACAAATGCAAGGTTACTGTTAAAATATATTGATTTGTGCATTCAGAAATTGGACGTATTTGGAACTAGCAGTTTTTAGTAAAAAATTGAATATCATGTTATATACGACATTCCACATTCTTGAATTGCTGCAATTTGTATTCTAATTTTCCTTTCTGTTAATGAAACTGATGATTTGTTAAAAATTTGCTTCGATAACTGCCAAAATAACAAATAATTAATTCTTAGATATTTAGTCTAACATCAATAATGGCGTCGTAAATTGGCTTTTACATAAAGGGAGCATTCCAAAACAAACATTTTGAAGTAGCGTTTCCTAAAATATGGAAGTTGCCAGTGGCTACAACTTGTATTTGATGGGAAATACTAAAAAGCCAGACCTGTAAAGTTACTTTCACTAAAAGCTACTAAATGGAACTATGACTTAACATTGTATAGTTCTCTTGCACTAACGTCGTAATCTATCAAATGGGTATTTATGGATCTCCTTTCCGCTCTATGTTTTCGAAAACAGAGAATACCTTCGAAATTATGTGCTCTGATTGTCCTTTTAACTTAAAAAAGTTTTAGATTATAGTTGTGTTTGTTTACATGCGTCTTTCTTTTGTGGTTTGCACCATCCACATTAAAAACCAGTCGTAGTGTTATAGATCTGTCAAGCCAAGAAAATGCTGTGTTCAAATAATTTTTTATGCTATTGTACTAAAACTCTTCATTTTCCATTCTTGCAATATCAGCGCGTCTTGGAGTTTTAATAAAGCTCTACTATTGGTTGATAAATTCATACAATTTGAGGTTAATATCTGCAATAGAGGTGTGTTTACACATCTATTGCAGATGTGTGTTTACACATCTATTACAGATGTGTGGTTACACATCTATTGCAGATATTAACCTCAAATTGTATGAATTTATCAACCAATAGTAGAGCTTTATAAACTCCAAGTCCCGTTGATATTGCAAGAATGGAAAATGAAGGGTTTTAGTACAATAGCATAAAAAATTATTTTCTCGGCTTGACAGATCTATAACACCGCACCGTGGCTTATTTTATGACAATTATATCATGTTGCAATAGTGAAATATGAGAAACAATATTGTCCTGGCTTTGATCTTCAGAACAAAATTCATTGTCATTGCCACGTTGGATAATGCAGTCACTCTCATCTCATCACTGCATAATATTGGTTTAAACTGATGTTTTTTGCCTGCTCCACTTCTCGCCATCCTGTAAAATGTTGTAGAATGTCTGTAAAGTTTTGTTTGTTGAGCAAGTGACTTGTTTTTATTGACACGATGACTGAACTAAAGTTAAACTGGAGGGGCATCAGAAGAGATCACACCAATTGGGACGCTCTGTAACCAGGCCTCGAGACATTGCAGATAGGACATTTACACACACACATACACACACACACAAACATCTACACACACGCATGAACAGCAGCCTTCAATTGGCGTATTTACGTGGTCATTGATGCAATCATAACCTCTCGTGTTTAACCTAGCATTGACATTTCTTTGACGCGAATGACAGTTGACATTTGTTACAGTTAAAAAACCATAGAGCTAAAATAGAGTAACGGCCGACTATTGGCCATAAGCAGAATATATGGAAAATCAGATAATGTAGCGATGATCTTCTAATGACTTGGTTAGGCCCAGTGAGACATCTGAACATTTGCCAAACTTTGGGGATGGAGTCTTTTTTGTTATATCCGCCCAAACTCCCATTGAACAGATGCATTTAAAAATGGCACAAGAGTGTCTATTTACTCTTCATCTTATCAACAGTAACTTTACATCCTGAGGGGATTTTTAACATGTATTATTTTTACATAGTGAATTTAATGAATATTTCTTATTCCATCGTTTGTTAGAGGCCTATTATATTTCATGTCATCCGAATACAATGTAACGGTATATTAATATATTTTAAAACCCGTCTTCCACAAAACCTTTTTATGCCGTGTCCTTGATATTTAATAACATGTTTACCTAATTGTACTATGTCACGCAACATGGCAAGGATGTCACCTTTGCCAAAAACATTATATACAGATGCCACAGTGTGCTCCACTAAGATGCAATACAAAATATGTATATAGAAGGATGGCACCCTGTACGTAAAATAAAATTAACTGCTAGCTAAACATTACATGCATATTATACATAGATGTAAATTGGCAGATGCCACTTCTGAAATTTGTATCTGCTGTCACCTCGTATATATATATATATATATATATATATATATATATATATATATATATATATATATATATATATATATATATATATACTTTATTGATTTGTTGAAAATTTTTTTTTTTTCGTTAATCGCTTGGATAACTTTGTTCATCAAATCTGAACGCCTAATTTTTCTTAACAAAAAAATTAAAAATTTTTTTTAAACGCAATATCTTTCAAACTGTAATTGAAGTAATATAAATACTTACTCATCTTTAGTCTTGTTCTGCCCAAAGTCCTGGACTTATGAGACCTTTGTGTCAAAACACCGGCACGTCACTATGTTGCTTATTTTGAAGAGATCTAGATAATAGATAAAAAGAATTTCCAGCTACAGCACCACCAGAATTGGGAAAGGTTAAATGAGGAATTAATGATTTAATTAAAACATATTAAAAACACAAATATTTGAATTTATTGATATACATTAATAATTTGGAGTTACTTAAATCAAGACTCCTGGTAAATCACATATATGTTCTACATTACAGAGAAGCAAAATAAATATTAAATGTAAAGTTAAAGGTTTTTCTATTAAATCTACCAATGCTCTCAATTTTGATTTGTTAGGTAATTAGGTATGACAGCGATGCAGAGAAGCATTTGTTTCGTGGCAGTTTCCGCAGAGACTCCGTCGAGGCCTCGCACTTGCAAATATTGTATTAGACCAGTACATGTCAATGGTACTTTATTGCTTAACGGTAGCTATTGCATGGTCGGTATTTCTTTCAGTTGTCAACTTGTCTTATAAATTTTCGATTTTATGACTCTCTGTATCTTTGTTAATATTTTCAGCTCTAGTTTCTAAAACTTAAATCATATTATCGCGTCATTGAGGAGTCTTTTAATTCGGTAAATATTCATCTCTGCGACGATATTCTCCTACTTCTAGATTTTCAATTTACAAATATTTCAGTAGGAAATTGTAATAAATAACGATCTTTTTCCCTAGGGAAAATATTACATCTGTTAATATTTTAATATTTGATGTCAATGAAGGAAGACAGTAAGAACGCTACGAGGGTAATTTTCAATAGCGAATTTTCAACAAATCTTTTCAAAACCAAAACTTGAATTACTGTTCAAAAATGAAGTCACCTTTTCTTATTTAAGCTTTCTTTGAGGTTCTCGTTATGTCAGTAAGGGAGTGAATGAATAAAACATTACCGTTACATTTTCTACTTGAACTTTCAACATCAAAACTAAAAACAAGGACTCGACACGTGGACTAACAATTTTACTGGGCAAAATTTAAAGCATAAAAGCAATGTTAACTTTTTTTAAAGCTGAACACCAAGAGCCGTAATAAATACTGTAAAACTGAACGGCAAGAGGTCAATTCTACTTCCTAAAATCTTAATTCTAAGAATTATGTCAATTGCTTGAAAACTAGACAAGAAGAGAGCCATGCTAATTACTTGAAAGCTGAGCAGTAAGATACATGGTAACTCTTTTAAGGCTGAACAGCAAAAGCGCATAATCAATTTCCTAAAACATAAAATGCCGTTATCCTGTTCCTTTCCTGAACCATTTAACTTTCAAGAAAATTCACGTGTAATTCGATTTGGCGACAGGTATACAGCCTGTGTAATTGCACCGACAGTTGTACCTGTATGGAAAACGAAATCATATTTTTTACACCTGAAATATACCGGTTCAGATTCACAACGACTGTCAATGTACTCTGTTGCCAGATTTTCATTTAAGCTCAACTATTCGGGTTACTGGACCTCCACTCTATGCAACACCAAATACAATCACCATCATTCTTATAAGTACAATTTGGAGTAACTAATTCCCCTCAATAGAGTTTTTATATCTGACGATCGTTTCGCTAACAAAGTAAACCTCATCATAGGGATCAATAAAAAATCAGCTTATTCATCTCCCTGGTTACGCTAATTTTGTTAACGAAACGATCGTCAGGTCTAAAAACTATATAGTGATGAACTGAGTTATAATATAAACTTGACAACGCCGCAACTATTTTAGGCCACACTCATTATTTAAACTATCGGCAGCTAATTAAACTATGTTGTTTACACATCTGTCACAAATCCCAAATAAAAATTTAAAATAAAAATTCGCAAAAAAAAAACGTACTTTAAGTAAAATACGAAAACATATTCTACCTTTTCTATAAAATGTGTTACCTGATTTGTCGGTCAACGAAGTGCTTGGTCTGTGGGATATACAATGAGAAGTGGCAGCTTATCTAAGTAGCGGTGTTTCAGTTACAAGAGCTATAATCTAGATAAGGTTAAGGTAAAGGTAAAAGGTAAGATGCTTACTGGCAATTAGGCCATTGCTAACCCTTTTTGCTTATCTAAACTAACCTACCCTCCACCTTGAGCTCGATCTCAACGACGAGAGTGATTTTAAAAATCATCCGCCGCCGGTGAGGATCGAACCGTCGACCCCCGAGTCCGTATAGGAAAGTCTGAATCGACTTTCCCGCACGGCTACGGAGACGCTTAGATAAGGTTAAATATTTTTTTCTTAATTGCAAAATTAGTTTTAGATCGGAAAATATAATATTGGCAATCATTATAACCAAACCATTTTAGAATTAATTTTAGTTTCAAGACTTAGTTTTCACCCTATGGTGCTCCTGGCTTTCTGGATTCCAATTTATTCACAAATATACATTAAAAACTAATATTTTTCCTTATATGGAAAAACAAATACAAATAAATAAACCCTTCCCAAGGAAGCTACTCTGCTTTATGAGGCACAAATACAGAAATAAATTTTAACGAGCTACTTTATGTTAATATGCTGTCTTCTTCCTTGTATAATAAGGGTTTGAATTCGAGCTTGTTTGCTATTGAATTAATATCTACTATCCCACTCTAGCTTACATATTAGGTCCTCCAGGTCCCTTTTGGAATTATTGACTTTTATCTGGAACGGAAGTGCGCACTTTAGTTGCGGTCAAAATATAATACGGAGGAAATTCGCAGATTAGAAGGGTTCCTCACAAACCCAGTCTTCACTCCTGCACTTCAGTGAAATCCTGATAACTGTTAATGACTCCTTATAAACCGCTAATAAGATTATACTCAGTAATCGCTAAATAAATCTAGATATAAATGATTCTATAAATTTTAAGAGTTAATACTGTGTTAATTGGTCTCGTTACAAATTCACAATTACGTCAGATTTATTGTCGGTCCCAATCAGCTTGTATTATTATTATTAACACTATTATTATTGTCTTAGCAAATAAGAGTTGTAATGTTATTTTAATAAATTTGTAATAACCTTAAGGAAAGTGTATTTATACTTTAACACACCTCCGTGGTGTAGTTACGCGTGTGTTCCAGCACGGTGTGCCCGGATCTGTTTTTAAATGGTAGCAGTTTCTGTCGCTGTGGGTAAGATGTATTTACGCGCAAACTGCTCAAAGCTTCTGAGCGGAAATGCTATTTACCGATTTAATTGAACTTTAAAAGATTTAATTTCGCACGAAACATATTCTATAGCTATAAAAAAATTAACAAATTATTATTTTTTATTACTAATATAATATAATAATCCCTATAAAGCACCACCAGGCTAGTGTGACAATGAGTCTTTTAGCGGGATGCTGAAAAACAGTTTGTGGATTCTTGCAAACACAAAGCCACTTTGCAAGTAGCACAGATAGGGTTACCAACCTCACTTTATAATAAAGTATCCTACTTTATTTTTGGTGAATATACTTTATACTTTTCCATAAAAATAAAGTAAGCGAAAATACTTTCGTTCGAGTCTTCGCTGTGATATAAAAATGAAAAGCTAGTGTTACAACAAAGGCTAAATATTACAATGGAAGATCTATAATCCGACTCAATATAAATTTAAGTACTTAGATTTTTCAGTCAATATAGAATATGTAAGAATTATTGCGATAACTTACCAAACAGAAAAATATTTGTTACCTGCTTTCGGTTTCCGCAACCCCAGTTTTCATTCAGAGTATTTTCGACAATGGATGTAAAGTAGCGAGAAGAGAGCTGTCATAAATTTAATAAAATTCTGGGCGCAGCCCGTGCGTTATGGTAGTGAATTTTCATAGAAATGATCTGGCAACAAACATTTTTTCATTAAATGCTTATAACTGCTGTTCTTTTAACTTAAGGATTTAAATTTTGGCCTATAGTTTACCTTTTATGACTTTAACCTATCTAGCGAATCTATCTACTTATGTCTTTAATATTTTGGGAGATAATTTTTTTTGCGAAAGGACACCCAAAATTTTCTCGGAAAGCCCAGTTCTGATTTCCTGAGTAACGAACTTATCCAAGTCATTAACAAAAGGAAGGTACCTGCCAAATTTTATCAAAATAGAGACTGTGTACAACCAACTAACAATTGTGGAAATTGTTAGCCCTGGCTCATTTCTTCCCTAATATAGGGACAATGTATGTCAGGCTACGTGTATTCTAACAATAATTAGAACCGCAGACCGGTTTAGCTCTAATTAGGGCTCGTCAGTGTGATATACTAATTACAGTGAGAACACACCTATAAAGTAATACGGCTATGTTAGCCAGCCCCCTAAAACATTGTGAGATGTACGACAGGGTCGCCATCTCGGTGCGGAACCAGGTAGTATGTTGTCACGACAGACCCAATTAACATAATATGTTATAAAATAGAGACTCTCTACAGACATCTAACAATTTCTTCCCTAATATAGGGACAATGTATGTAAGGCTAGATGTATTCTCACCATAATTAGAACTACAGAGCGGTTTCGCAAGGACCAGGGCTGACTATTTACAAAATTGTTAGTTGGTTGTACACAGTCTCTACTTTATAAAATTGTGTTAATTGGAGCTGTCGTGACAATATACTACCTGGTTCAGTCCGAGTCACCGAGATGGTGACCCTGTCGTACATCTCACAATGTTATACAAATAGTAGTTCCAGCTTTTATTAGCTTAGTTTATTCATCGCTCTGAGGAGCGAAACGATCTTTAGGTCTAAAAAACTGTAATGTGACGAATTGTGTTCTCCAAATTGTACTTTTAAGTGCTCATCACAGGTTCCAAACTTCACTCATGAAAATAATAGTCATTATTTATTTTGTTTTTGTAATAAACGTATTTTTTTCCGATTGTAATAAGCTTTGTTTTGTTTTATTTATTTAAATCTGGTTTCAAATATGTGTTAGAAATAATTGCAATGTTCATCTATATTATTGCTTAATGTTATGTTGAAATTATATTAAAATCAGTAGCGGCTCGTGCCTTAATGCATTGGGGGTGCGCAAAAAAAGAATTTCGGGACGCAACAAGTGCGTTATTGTAGTGAATTTTTATTAAATGCTTCAAATTTGAATAACTAAAGTTTCTATTAACTTAGAACGTTAAATCTTGATGTATAGTAGGGTCTAACCCAGTGCAACATACTCACCAAATTTCATCAAAACAACTTTGTAATTTTTGGAGAAAAAAATTTTTCTCGAAAGAAAACTCAAAATTTAAAAAACTTAATTTTCTATAAACTTAGAAAGTTGAATTTTGGTGTGTGGTAAGGTCTTTATCAAGATAACATATACACCAAATTTAATTAAAATAACTTTTTAATTTTTTGAGAAAAAATTTTTTTTAAAAATAAAAATTCACTAAAGAAAACCTACTTTCTAAACTTAATAATTATTAACTACTTACCAAGTTTTCCTCTAGTTAGTTATACGTTATAGTAGTTAAAAAGCCCCTTAAAAAGTTAAACTTTAAATTTATAATATTATCCACTGAATTAATCACAGTATCACAATTATTTTGTCCACTTATTAAGCAACCCGAAATAGTGGCCATAATAATAATAATAATAATTGTCTTGTTAGAACATGTAAACAACAACGAAATGATCTAATTGAAAATCAATCCGACGCGAAGACGAAAATTACTAGATAGTAGGTACACACGCTCTATCATATGTCCACTACAAACTGAAGTGTGTAATTTTATAGCGCACACCAGATTGCTTATTCGGTCGTTTTCCACGATGATCGGTGATCATTTCGTACTGAAGTATCGCATTTCCTGGGGAGCGCCGAAAAATACACACCACCGCCTGACTGCTTTATGTGGATATGGATGTATATAACGTCTGCAACGATTAACACTATACTTATGACTTATTCTAATTCTGTATTCTGTATTAATGGCTACTAATTTTGTTTGTTGAATGCAAGAGGTAAGAATGTAAATAAAAATTTATTAAAATATAGCATAGCAAAAATATTGATTTTTCCACGGCAGGCGGCAGTGCGCACGCAGCGGCGCACTTATTAAGGAGCCGCCCCTGATTTAAATATAAATTGGATCTCAAATGGTAAATTGCTTTTAGTGAATTTTCGTAGAAAAAATCACTAATGAGGAGATCCCGACTTTTGAATTTTGAAAAGTTTTTGCAAACATGCTCGAACTAGGACCCCTAGAACCCATATCCGGGGTCACTTTCATTTTTTATGTTTATATATATATATATATATATATATATATATATATATATATATATATATATATATATATATATATATATATATATCTGAGGAGAGTAAATTATCACAGCTATGTGGAAGTGATGATTCATTTTGCAGCACATTTCTTTTTACCGCTAATAACTGACTTGAAATTTTGAGTTTGTTCTTCTGCAATATTAACCGTGGTTTTAGGTTTAATTTGTATATGTATGTCAGTTTGTAAGGTATTTTATGTTAGGCCTGAAAAATATGGTTATTATTATTTTCATACATGAATTCCATGCGGGCAAACTTGCGAGTAACAGCTGAGATATATATATATATATATATATATATATATATATATATATATATATATATATATATATATATATATATATATATATGTATGTATGTATGTATGTATGTATGTGTGTGTGGGGGGGGGGGGGTATCACACCGATAACTCAAAAAATAATGCGCCGAATTAGATAAAATTTGGCACGTACTTTCCCTTTGTAAATGGCTTGGATAAGTTCGTTATTCAGGAAAATCGGACGAGGTTTTCCGGGAAAATTTTGAGTTTCAATTCGAAAAAAAAAATTATATGAAAAAATAAAAAAGCTATGATATTCAAATTTGGTAGGTGGGTTTACGATATAAAAAGTAAACTATACACCAAAATTCAGATTTATATGTTACAAGAAAAAAGGTTATAAAAAAATATTTTGTGCCAGATCATTTCTATGAAAATTAACTACCATAGCGCACTTGCTGCGTCCAGGCTATTTATTTCCCTTATATTCTCTCTCACATTTCCTTTGTTGTAAAGAGCCATTAAAATCTTGATGTCATACACTGTTATATCACTATATACACTTTAAATATGAATACACAATTCCTGCCTAGCTATCTTTGGGATTAGTAATAATGAAATTATTCAATTTTAAAAATATTTGTCATTCTGTAAGAACCTCGGTGGTTCAGGGGTAAGAACGTGTGCCTCTGAACCGAAGGGTACTGGGTTCGATCCCAGGGTACTCCTTTCACTTTTTCAGTACAAACTGTAAAATTAACATCAACCGAGGTTCTGGCATTGTATTTGAGCAAGCTGAATGTATGCACGTTCCGCCCTTCGGAGGGGGCGTAAAGCCGTCGGTTCCGTGTCTATGCAATGTTGGGCACGTTAAAGATCCCTACCCTCCTTACAGAAAGGCAGGGGTTCGGCAAAATTTCCAGGATAGTGAGGTGAAACTGCTCCCTGGCGTCGGTGATTGGCCATAGTCGCGAAAATAGGCCGACGTTAAAGAAAAAAAAAAGTCATTATGTGGCCAAAGGTGTTCACCATACCGATTTCAACACGAACACACGAAAATATTTAATTTTATATCAGCATATGAATCTTTATCTCAAAGGTGTGGTTTAAGTCGGAAAAACAGGTAGCTATTTAAATGAACTCGTACTCAATACACTCTTATTTGTTATTCAAGAAAAAGTAATTAATTATTAATATTATTTTTTTGATCCTGACTGACTTCGTAAAAATAAATTAAAATTCAAACCAAAATTGCAACTCAGGTTTGAAACAACAAATATAAAGCCTTTCATTATTTTATTTTAAATTGAATACAAATATTTCACAAAACCCTTTTGAGAAGGATCATTTTTATTCACGTAAATTTCAACAAAATCTTTATTGCTGTACGGAAGTAAATGGTTCAAATCTTCAGCAGTTCCTAAATGAAAGTTTTAATACATCTTTAAAAAAGATCAAGGTTATTTTTTTTTTATAATTTGTAATATCTAACACACATGTAAAGTATATCAACACAACGAATTAAACAAATTTTGGTTGTTTTCACTGCTAAGAACTGAAATTTACGTGACTTTTTCATTGATACCAAAAGTATGTAGTTTAAGTTTATACAGCCGTTTTTGGTTTAACTGTTGCAGTAAAATCCAACAAATAAGGCATCATTGGAAAGGTAATTGTGTACCCTTTGAAATAATGTATGACTCGAACCCACTCCCCTTTCGAAATTTTAAGGGTGCATTTGTTTCCCCCTAAAAATAATAAATCACGGGTCCGAGCGTTTTTTCCCCAAATTCATAAAAAAAATAAAGCTGGATGCATACTTTTCGTTGGGCCAGCCTGTATATATTATATATAACCAAGCTATTTACTGCTTAGGTATATCCTTCAGTTGATGTTTGCTAAATTCGTGTCTACGATACTAGAAAAAGAAGAACCATTTGAAATTTCACTACTTGTAGACATTTGACAGTTTTCTCCAATTATATTATTTGCTACCAGTTTTATATCTTTGTTGAAAACGTTTGGCTTAAATATATTATTGCTGCTATACGGAAACCATTTCACCTTTATTTTGGATATATCAGGTAAACAACTTTACATGTGATATATATTTCTTTAAATACAATTCAGTTAATTACTAATAAACTGTTTGTTTTCTTTCCAAGTTATTTAAGATACATCGCTGCATTAATCTCCAACATTTTATTATTGCTTTTTGTAGGTCTCACATCTTTTTGCAGTGATATTACACTGACACTTTGTTTCAATCTATATTACTACTCTATTTTCAATTAAATTCAAAATATATACATATTATATATCCGCTTCAAATTCATTTCATTAAAAGTCATTCTGACAAAAGTTGATTGTCATAGGGATGCGGAAGATAATTATTCAATTTTCGGCACTTTTATATTGCACCCGAGATATACAAATGTGGAAAAATCATAGGTTACATATTTTAAAAACTGGTTTAATGTTAAGTCATATCATTGTTTGCTTGAGAAAATTCTCTTTACACAACAAAATCTGAATTTTGTGGAGAGCTTTATAAAACTAAAGTTTTACTGAAAAAAGGGCTACTGCATAAAAAATAAACTAGATGCGTTAATCAATTTGACTGAATCTAGCGCAATGCCAGTTTCCACCCAATCAATCCGCCGTAACAATTACTGTGAAATTTCAAATCGCAAATCTAACGCAATTATAAGTGACAGCTTGATTAGCGGAATCCGGACCCGGTGACTTTTATATGATAATTTTCCGGCTGGAAAGTGCGGTATATAAGTTTGACAAGTGACTGATGGATAGAGACGTATCGCATATGAAATACTCAGTTCATCCCTTAGTCTATTTTACCCCAGTTTACCCTAGTAGCGCTGTCCTGCAGTCAATTAGGTGTTAATAGGAGGCACTAACCGTCACTCTTCAATTTGAATATCGAGTGGAGAAGAGGACGCTACCATGCGTAATTCCAATTCCCGGATCTCATACAGCTGATTCAGCAAGCACGGGGCTTTGACTTTGGGTTTCATCAGTGATGAAATGCTGACTGGACTATTGAACTTGTTAAGGAATTACAGACACCAGCGGATTTATATATTATGCTTTGGTGTTTGTAATTTGGTTCGCCGAACTCCCGTAATTTACAGTGGAGGTATTGTAATATTATTTTATTGCATATCTATATTATGTTGATTTCAAAATACCGCAAGGCAGTAGTGTATGGTTTGGTAGCAATAGTGTAGGCATCGCGGCGTTATACATATGAAAATCGCCCGAAGAAGTAGATTTTGCTTTTAAGGGGGAAGACTTTTGGGCTTATTTTCAACATAGCGACAGCAACCCTTAACTGGTGATGCTATCCACCCTTAGAATCTTGAAGGACAACGGGGGTCAAGTAGCACGTTATTTTAGAGCTAGAGTAAATTTCTTTTCAAAGGTGTCTTGTTTTTTTTTCAATTTAAAGCAGTGGGTTCTAAGAAATTGACTCCTAAAAAATAAATGGTTTTCTTTAACTTGCTCCAAATATTGTAGCATTTAGTTGATTGTTTTATCTAACTACCACTTACGAAATGGTAAAAGTTGATAATTTTTTTCATTTTTACCGATAGTGGGTAAATTGTGCTTTAATTTGCGAAGAAACGAGGGCACAAGTAATTTCATTTTACTTGTCCATCAGGTTATTGTTGCTTGTGTAGTTATTCAACAAAATGGTTTACTCTGTTGTACAGAGTGTGGAAATGATCTCACTTTTTTATGCTCACGTGCTAACAGAACAACAAAATATTTTTTTTAACAAGATTTAGATAAACAAACATGCAAACATAATTAACAAATCAAAAATATATTTTGGAGTTGGTGGCAAAATTTCAAGGGCCCGTGTCTGTTTGTAATAAAAAGTATGGACGCAGCAAGTGCCGTATGGTAGTGATTTTTTAAAGAAATTATCTGGCATCAAATATTTGTTTATAACTTTTTTTCATGTGACTTCGAAGTCTAAATTTTGGTATATAGTTTCCATTTAATATCGTAAGCCTACGTAGCAAATGTGGTTGCCATAGCTTTTTATTTTTGGAAATAACAATTTTTTCTGGAAGAAAACACAAAATTTTTCCGGAAAACCTGGTCTGACTTTCTTCGCTAACGAATTTATTCAAGCCACTTGCATAAGGAAGGTCACACCGAATTTTATATATATATATATATATATATATATATATATATATATATATATATATATATATATATATATATATATAAGGGTGGCGCTGCAATGGACACTGGTGAGGCCCAACTCAAGCGTTAAGAATTTCTCGGGAATGCATTAGTGATATTTGAAAATTTCATATCTTCTAAAAAATAGACCGAATTTAAAGAATAAAAAAGCAATGTATACCGAATCACATGACCCATATCCCATTTGAAAAAAAATTGAGGGATGACACCCCCGCTTCGGAGGGTAAAGTTTGGGCTATACTTTTTGCGTCAATTGTTGTCCCCCTCAAAATCAAACTTGACGTGTATCAGGTTTTTTCGACAAAATATTTTGCTGGCTGCCAGCTCGTTTTCAAAGGGCCATCCTATATATATATATATATATATATATATATATATATATATATATATATATATATATATATATATATATATATATATATAAACTGACCCCGGATATGAGTTCTAGAGCGATTAGTTCGTGCACATTTGAAAACAAAAATTGAAAATTCAAAAGTCGAGGTCTCCCCACAGTGATTTTTTTCTACGAATATTCACTAAAAGCGAAGCACTAAAAGAAATGAAGCGGTAGAAGTGGCAGTTCTTGGTCATGTTTCTTTGAATCACACAACGAGTACAAGGCAACTAGCAGGTAAATCTAGTTTTGGGAAACTCCCATTCAAAACATTTTGAAGCGTCATAAGTTCCACCCATAAAAAATTTATCTTGCAACTAAATGAAGATGACTTTTACTGTCGTCTGGACTTTTGTGAAGGGATAGGTGAACGAGTGGCGACTGATCCGAATTTTCTTTTTAATATTTTCTTTGCAAATAAGTGTTCATTTTTCATAAAGGGTAACCTCATAACTATCGCCATTGAACCGATTCTAATTAAAGATTATTTCACGACATACACAACACCCCGAAAAACTCAATGTTTGAGCTGGAATTTTTGGTGACCATATTGTTAATCCTTTCTCTTACTTGGTAATCTGACTAGAGATATGTACTTGGTGTTCTTGGAAACACTATTAATCCAGTGTTGACTGACATTGTGGAGAAGGATGAGCATTATCTCGAAGACCAGTTGGTATTTTAGCAGTACGTTTTGCCTGTTTGACAATGCCTCGACCACAGATTTCCAAATCGGTGGGCTAGAGAAGAGGTTCCATAGAATGGCTCGTCGATCGCCAGATTTATCTCTCCTACATCTCTTTTTGTGGAGTCACAAAAAAAAAGGAATTTTTATTCTACTCAGCCTGATTCCTTACAAGATTTACGCCAAGGTACCTTAAACGAATGTCGCCAAATGACTCCAGAAATCTTACAGAATGTGCGCCAACGTTTTGAACAAAACTTGTAATTTTGTATGGAGTGAGGTGGTCGAAATTTTGAACATTTGATAAACTGAAGTTTTTGATAAATAAATTACTCACTTTTAGAAGTCAGTTGCTCAAAACCTACTGATTCAAAATTTAAAAATAAGGCACCGCTGAAAAGAGATTTACACCTGGTCTAAAATGCTGTGCAACTTGAGCCCCCTTGTCATTTAGGGGTGCATTGTACCACCACTTACTAAAGGCTGGCCTTGCGATGTTCAAACTAAGCGTAAAATTATTCTCCCTTGAAAGCAAAATTTTCGTCTTTGAGTGATTTTAAACAAAATCACAAGTGCCCTAAAACGCGCCTGTTTAATAATAATAATGATATACTCGTTTGGTATCCTAAAGTGGTCGAGACCTGAACTGGAAGATATGCAGAGAGTAACACGTACTATGATGACAAAATACAAGTGTCACCACGCGACATCATCAGTTTTTAGGACCACACTACACACTAAAGAAGGAGGAAGAGCTCTGAGTGACATAGTAAATCTACATAACAAACAAATAGGTAAGCTACGGGAATTATTTATTAGCAAATCTCAAACATTAAATTTGCACAAGCTGGTCGCAAGAGCAGATAAAAACTATTCTCGCTTAAATCTTGCTACACCGACGTAAATTTAGAATTTCTGATAGATACCGATCAGCAAAAAATATGGGCTCAAAAAGCACGACATGGTCGACAGTCGACATCATAGCGACCTAAACCAAGCACACATTGACAATGAAGCGCCAAAGTGGCTTCCTGAAGGTACATTATACCCCGAGACCGAAGGATTTATGATAGCTATTCAGGATCAGGTAACTAATACTAACAAGATCAAAAAAATTTTACTAGAGATGCAAACATTGCATCGGGCAAGTGTAGAAGGTGCCAGCAAACCACAAACCATACAACACATAACATCAGGATGTTTCAATCAACTATGCAACATGATCCGTCAGAAGATGGCCAACAAATCTGGATTTATTAACACCTACAGTCCTTACTACAAGCACCATTTGCAGGCAATTCTAGAGAACGCCGATTTAGACTCTACTAAGCAGACCCATTATCACCAATAGACAGGCGAGGAATAACCGGCTTGATATTGTGGTGGTGGATAAGAAGGCTGACTCGGTTTTTCTCGTTGATGTTGCTGTTCCGAATAGCAATAATGTTTTAGACAAATACAACGAGAAAAGATCAAACTACACCGATCTCGCTATTGGGATCGGGCAGATGGGGCATGCAGAGAAAGTCGGGGTGGTACCGGTCATCGTATCATCTATAGGTCTTATTCCCAGGAATCCACAAGACCGCCTAAACAAACTGGGTCTCCATAAAAACACGTCCATTGACTTGCAGAAGGCGGCAATTTGGAATACATGTCACACTGTTCGTTAGTTTCTAAATATGTAACTGCTGAGCCTAATCCCAATTGCGTTTACGCTCGGGTCAGGTAACTATTGCCAGGAAATGCTGAGTAAGTGCATAAGACCAATGATAATAATAATAAGTGTACTTGCTTCTATATTATCTATACAAGCAAATTAAAAAGTGTCTACATAAAAGCATTACAGTAAACAATATAATATCCAATTTTTCTTGTTTTTCTTTTAACGTCGATCTACTTCCGCGACTATGGCCAATCACCGACGCCAGTGAACAGTTTACCTCACCATATGGGAAACTTTACCGAACCCCTGTCTTTCTGTAAAGAGGTTAGGGATCTTTAACGTGCCCAACATCACATGTTCACGGGACTGATGGCTTTACGCTTCCTCCGAAGGGCGGAACGTGCAGACATTCAACTTGCTTAAATACAGTTCCACAACATCGGTTGATGTTAATTGTACAGTATGTACTGAAAAAGTGAAAGGAGAACCCTGGGATCGAACCCATTATCCTTCGATTAGCCTATAAAATACAGGCTGTTCCATTTGAAATGAACACAATAATCAACTTGACATGTGTAAACAATAATAAAAGTGTGAATAGCGCCAGAACCGCTGCACTTGGGTATAGAAAACCCTAGTAGCACGTGAAAGGGAATTATTTTCTCTATGAAATGCAGCAAAAAAAAATAGGGTGTTCCATTTGAAATAAATGAAATAATGTGCTTTTCGATAAAAACCTGAATTTTTGAGCGCCCTGTAGAGTCCTGCGAAATATTGACTACAATAGTTGATAAAGTACCAAATCACCATCAAAAGCTTGTGAGTTTTTTTTACGATATCATCTGATAATGGTGATAAGAATTTTTTTTGAAAACCTCACCTTCGTCAAAAAATAAACATATCTGGAAAACCGTAATAGCTAGGTAAAGGGATCCTTGGAGTAAGTGAGCCTTATTTTTCCCATACAATCCAGGAACGTTGTCAAATTCCGGGTGTTCCATAATAAAAAATATAACTTGGGGTGTCACATTTTTTTGGATGAACCTGTATATTTCAAAATAATTTTAGGTTGCAGTCATTTTCAACCTACACAATCTCCGCTTAGACGTGAAAGCTCGTGGTGTATGTGGCGGGCCAGCCTATATACAGTGTAAAACACACTTATGGAATAAAATTCATTATTCAGCAAAAAAATAGTTTTTGTGGAAAACGCCGAGACACGTGAAGTTTAATTTGTCGGACATTATCTTATAATCATAGTTAAAAATAAATAAACTACCACCCTACATTTTTTCAACAGAATTCGATGGAACACATTTTTCTGAATGCGGAGATACCCCATATGTATGGTCTAATATTACAGTTTTCAATCCAGGGTGTAAATTTAATACCGGAATATTAAAACAAAACAGTTTACTCTGATATTCAAATTTCGAAAATAAACTTAATAAAAACGTCCCTTTCTTATAACAAATGTTCAAAATCTTCTCCATTCACTTGCACATAACGAAATAATCTACTCTGGAATTCTTCACTGACTATTATCTTACATTTCTTATCTTGTCTTTTATCTAAAACGTACTTGGTGTCATTAATAGTTTCTTATTAACTACCAATTTTTGCAGTGTGAAAGGTGAAATTTAACAGTTCTGTTTTATTTTGTGGTGTAATGTGTTGAATGCACGGTCTCCTAATAAATTAGTCGTAATTTTGTTCCGATAATTTCAATTAATTTTTGGTCTAATAAGGCGATATTTAGCTGAAACTCTGCGAACAGAAATATTAATGTTGATTGGGTATGGTGATATGTGTAGAATACAGGCACAAGTTGTTGAAAAACATCCAGATTTGCACCCACTAACCCAGGGACTGTGTTTAAGATACATTCACAGTTTCGTGATTATGGACACGTCAGACCACTGCCTAGGAGACCCAAGTTTGTTGAAGAGGATATAAAACTCAATATTTTAATGGCTTTTCAGGAAGAACCAACAACTTCTAGTCATCAAGTTGCACGTGAAAATGATGTTAGTCAATCAACAGTTTTAAGGTGTCTCAAAAACGAAAACATGCATTCCTATAAGCTACAACACGTTCAAGATTTGATTGACGGTGACTCTGAAAGAAAACTGCAATTTTGTGAACAACTAAAATGTTATTTCTTCTGCTGACGTTCTGTTTTCCGATGAAGCAACATTTCTTTTGAATGGCAATGTAAACAGGCAAAATTGCACACACTGGGCTACAGAAAACCCCCACTGGATGCGACAAACACACACTCAGTGTCCTTAGAAGTTGAATATTTGGGCTGGTACCATTGGTGATCACGTAGTTGGACCTGTTTTTATAGAAAATCTAAAAGGTCGAGGATATTTAGAAATTCTAAGAGAACAGGTTGTCCCAATGTTATCAGAATTGTACCCAAATGTAATGGAACCTAATATTCCCCATGAAAGGATATGGTTTCAACCAGACGGTGCGCCGCCCCACTTTGCTTTCCACAAAGATGGATTGGAGAAATAGGTTTCGTAGAATGGCCCGCTAGATCGCCAGATCTTTCACCTCTTGATTTCTTTTTATGAAGATACCTTAAAAACAGAGTGTATAAAACGCAACCTGCTGATTTAGATGATTTTAAAATGAAAACAACAGAAATTAGGAACGTAACGCTTGACGTGTTGAACAGATAAGCCTGCAATTGTGTTTTCATTGAATATTCAAAGATTTTTTTGACAATGTTGGTGTTAGAGAAAGAGGTATAAATTTTCCTAGATTACTGAGACTTCCAGAGTTGGAAGCTAGAATAATTAGCCAGTTTTATCTCATTGGGAAACAGAGCTCCCTGTAAACACATGTTTATTACTTTTGTTAAAGGGGACAGAATACTCTGTATTATCTTTTTCAGACACCTTGCTGTCTGTTATGCAACTAACGGTCTAGTCTCTAGTGGTATATGGAGTATTAATATGTAATATGATAATTATTATTCACAATCATTTAATTTTATATATTTCTGCGCACCAACAGCTACTATCTGTTATGAAAATTATTATTAAAATATTTAACCGTTAAAAACAATCAATCAGTTGTACTTTGTAATAAATATTTTTAGAGTGGGTATACCTTTAAGTGTTGGAAATCAGGGAGAAGCTCATATAATTAATTGGACTAGTGGACCTGTGCAGCGGTCTAAATTCCACTGTAGTTCATTTTTTTTTTAAGATTCAACGTTATATATGTTCTTTTGTCATATAGTTTATCTCTATAATCTCAATGCGACTGTTTGACCACAGATTTTTATGTGTTTGACATTTCACCTATTAATTAACTGTCAGCTCAATCAGCCTGCTTATTTAAAACAAATACCAAATCTCACACTCCTACGTGCGCGCAATATGTTTAAAAAGGGGGTACAAAGTTTTTTACTCACGCGCTAATATATAGATATACACATATTATATAAATCGGAATAGTGGGAGCTTCGCAAGAGGTTTTTGAGATTTCGTTATGTTTGGAACTGTTTAGAAATTTGATAATTGTATCTATGGCTTGGTTTTATAGCATGTTGCAAAATGTGCACATACATAAATAGATAAACAAATAAATAAAATAAATCAATAGATAACAAATAAAATACAAGTTCCTTCTGCATCAAAGGGACATCACATCCCAGGAACATCACATTCAAGTTTCTACACACTAAGAGAGTGTGTTTTCAGTAAGCTGCATGCATAGATCGATAACAATGGATTGCTTAAAGAACGTGAGGACATGAGGAAGGGCGAAACGACGACAGCTTTCTTATTTACAATGTGTCTAGTCTCACAAGTATGGACGGGTAGGCATTTTGTGGCTTTTTGCCCTCTTGAAACCTTCCACCTACTTTATTTAGCTGTCCGTAACGTACCTACCACATGGATTCTCTAAATGCCGGAAAACATTACTTCCTCTCGAGTTGAATTAGGTCTATTATTATTATTATTATTTTATGCGGTTTACAGAGCAACCTTTATTAAAAAAGCTATTATACATTGATTTTGTGAAAATTTGCTTGGTTACAAAAGGAGGGATGAAAATGCTTCTTATGATCTTTACTAATTACTCGTAGGGTTATTAATTTCAAAGAGTCTGGACGTAGCCACTGTGTTATAGTAACGAATTTTTATAGGCTTCGTAACACACGTAACTAATTTTATTTCCTAAGCATTACATTGCGCCTCCTTAAAACTTTATTTGCGTTAAATTTAAGTAGCTCTTTTTTACTTCCCTGTGGTCAAAAGGTGTGGAAGTATGGATGGCATTGGCGACAAAAATTTCAATTTTTTTGTCGCTCAAACGTCGTAAAAAGTGTCAAAACATATAGAAAACATGACTTGGGAACGAACCTTTTTTTTGTCTCTGTCGGTCTGTATGTCTGTCTGTTTGTAGCCACGATAACTTTAGAATGAATTGAGATATTGTCGGGTGTTAGCTGTATACCAAATTTTGTATAGAGTTAGCACCCGACAAACGAACGCTTTGAATTGTTTTTGGGTAATATCACTACAGAGGGTAGGGGGATGATTTGATGAAAATTGGCATTTTTTTCGCTAGAACTCCGGTAATATTACGTTTCAAGGTTGGTTTATTAGAAAACTTTTAATTTCATCAAACATTTGTTATTCTGTGCTGAAATTAAATTAGGGGTTGAATGTGTGGAAGTGGAATATCGTTGCAAAAATTTGGAATTTTTTTCGCTAAAACATATAGAAAAAGTCTCAAAACATATAGAAAACTAGACTCTGGAACGAAATTTTTGTGTGTGTCGGTTGGTCGGTCTGTTAGTAGGCGCAATAACTTTCGAACGAGCTGAGATATCGTCTTAAAATTTGATATCCAGTTAGCACCCGACAAAGGAGTGAATTGTTTTTGGGTAAGGTAGCTCCATGGAGTAGTGGATAAATGAGGGGTGATTTGGTGAAAATTGACCTTACTCGCGTAATATAACGTCTAGAAGTTTATGGGTACAGGAATACGAATGTTTTCCTTGTGGTCAAGTCAAGAACGCTAAATTCATTTCATGAGAATACATTTCTGAGGAGAGTAGATTATCACAGCTATATGGAAATTATGGTTCAACTTGCAGCACCAGTTCATAAACACTTCACTAAAAATTATGTGAATTTTCCATTGTTTCAATATAAAAAGTCACTTAAATTGTGTTACATTCCATATGTTGGATACACGGTCATGAGCAAATCATTTATAAAATCCATCCCGATTTATTCTATTTAACATAAAACCACATACTTATATATTTCTCTAACAACGAGGAATATCATTCGAGATATTTTCCAAACTTTGTTAAATTTTATTCCGGAATAACTTTAATTAAAATCACTCCATGAAACTCAATTTTGATGCACCACATTTCTAGTTTGGTGAAAATATATCCGTTAAATTTAAAGGTTAAAACATAAATAACGTGTTTCAAACAGATATAATTTTCCAGAGGAAAATCTACAATTTTTCCATAGAAAAACTTGATTTCTAGAACTGGATAAACGAAGCAAACAGAATGTCTCTGGGTGGCGTAGAAGTTGTACATACGCACATACAGACACTCACAAATATATATATATATATATATATATATATATATATATATATATATATATATATATATATATATATATATATATATATATATATATATATATATATATATATATATATATATATATATATATACTGACTTTCAAAAGAATCCGAACACCCAGTAAGAGTTGATCCATTTCAATAAAATTTATACAGGGTGGCGCATTGAAAACGAAACAGACCGATTTGCGCTCAGAGAATTTTTTTTTACGAAACTGAAGCTGAAAGACGTCAATTTTAATATTGAGGGGGACATGTTTTGACATAAAACTCAACTTTGTCACATCAACCCCTTAAGGGTGGTGATAACAAGCCTTATATTTTAAATAGGGAACATGAGTCGAGTGTTACATCATTTGAAAGGTCTTTCTTTTATGAATTCAGCACACTAATTTTTTTGGAAGTTTTATCAACTCGTTTAAAAATTATTCACAGTTGAAGATGCAAGAACGTGTTTCATTCATTGTGATAAGAAATGCACTAGTTAGTAAATTTATCGTTAAAAAAAAACTAAAAAACAAAAGCAAACGTTCAAACATGTTTATTCAGTTAGGTAAGTGTTCAAATTGTTGACCACCGGCTTCCATACAAAAGTACAAATTTTGTTCAAAACGAGCTCTGGCATTCTGGAGGATTTGTGGAGTTACTAGACGGTATTCTTCAACAATGCGTCGTCGTAATTCTTCCAGAGACTTCGCTTCTGTTGCGGAAATTCTACTATTTAAATGGCTCCATAGAAAGAAATCTAAAGAAGTTAAATCCAGTGATATAGGGGGCCACTTAATAGCACCTCTACGCCCAATCCATTGCTCTGGAAACTCTCTGTTCAAAAGCTCCCTAACACGCTGTGAAAAATGCGGAGGAGCTCCATCTTGTTGAAACACTAATTGATTTTCTTGATAACAATCATCATTTTCAACAATGTCAATTAGTAGAGGGTAAACGATATCTTCTAATAACTTCAAATACGTTTCGCCACTCAAATTACGATCAAGAAATTGGTCCGATTAAACGGTCTCCAAAAATGCCAGTCCAGACATTCAATTTCTGTGGAGTTTGAGTGTGGACTTCGTGAAAATTTCTTGGATTATTATCTGCCCAATAACGACAATTATGACGATTGACTGTAGATATTAATAAAAATGTACACTCGTCTGAACAACACATATTGAACAGAAAGTTCCCGTTATCAGCTGTTTGTGCAGTCATAACTTTACAAAACTCCAGGCGCCGATCAAAATCATTTTCATTCAGTTGTTGTAAATGATGAATTTTATACGGGTGAAATTTATAATGTTTCAATATTCGCTGAATAATTTTTCGTTTGATGTTTGAAACAGTGGCCAATTTTCTCGTGCTCTAAGTTGGGTCTGCAGCAATTTGTCCTAAAATTTGTCCTTTAATCTCAGTAGTCTTATTTTTAACCGGAAATTCACGTTCAAGATCCCGTTTTTTGTTGGCTACTGAACAACTTTGTCGAAACTTTGCAACTAACTCCAAAATGTATTTTCTGTTAGCATGCCTGTTTGGATGTCCTTCATTAAACAAATTTGTGGTACGGTTGGCACAGTCATCGTTTTGAAAAAAGTTGTAATTATTTCAACTCTTTCTTCTACAGAATACACCATTGTGAAATTAATTTTCGGTGGTACTATCAAGTATCAAACCGACCTATAAGCTGTAATAGTAAAATGCATTTCTCTCATTCCGATAAGAAATGTTCTGATAGTCAATTTTTTGTTTGCAAACCAACAAAACATTGACTATCAGCACATTTCTTATCGGAATGAGTGAAATGCGTTTTTGCATCTACAACTGTGAATAATTTTTAAACGAGTTGATAAAACTTCAAAAAAAGTTTGTGTGCTGAATTCAGAAAAGAAAGAGCTTTCAAATGATGTAACACTTGAGCCATGTTCCCTATTTAAAATTGTTATCACCACCCTTAAGGGGTCGATGTGACAAAGTTGAGGTTTATGTCAAAACATGTCCCCCTCAATATTAAAATTGACGTGTCTCAGCGTTTCTTAAAAAAATTTCTCTGGACGAAAATCGGTCTGTTTCGTTTTTAATGCGCCACCCTATATATAATATATGTTTAATAAAACTTAAAAATTATAACATGTTCAAACTAAAATATTAAAAATAACAAAGTTATTTAATAATGAGTGGACCCGCCGTGGTTTGTATGCATTCTATAACTCTTTGAGGCATGCATGAAATAAAATGACTGTCCTTAGGAACGTCGTTACAGGCTTTTCGAATTCGGTGACCAAGGTCAACCAGATTATTTGGTGGTTTAGGTGGTCTAGAGAGCGAGAAGGCCATACAAGCGGGGCCACGTTATCTTCTTGTAAAAACCTTGTAATAACCCTTGCTGTATGACAACTTACGTTGTCCTTTTGGAAAAGTGGTTGAATTGACCCTCGTAGGCAGGACAGTACAACAGGTTGCAGTACGTTTCTTATGTAATTATTTGCATTCTAATATTTGTCAATAAAACCAGAGGTGACATGCTACCGTATGCTATAGCACCCCATACCATCACCCCATATCTAAGAGCCGTATGCCTTTCCATAACAAATGTTAAATGTCTGCGTTCTCCACGTAATCGTCTTACCCTTCTGCGATCATCCTGTGCCCAAAGGCAGCATCTGGACTTCTCATCGCAATTTGATATTTCGTTACACAACTTAAGCCGAGCAGCACAAAACTGGTCTGCACAAACCAAGTCCAAAAGCGTGTGTTCTACGATATATCGTTGCAATACAAAGACTCTGTTGTAAAACTCCCAACCTAGTATTTACAATCGACCATGTTGTGCAGACTTTGCCTTGTAAAACCACAATCCTCAAATGACGATCTTCCCGTGCTAAAGTTGCTTGAGGTCGTCCGGATCCACGAAGACGGTTATGGATTCCTTCTTGAGATTACCTGGACTAACACTGTGACACTGTTGACACACTGCGTCCTATGGTGCCGGAAATTTGTCTGATTGAAAAACCGTCTTGCCCCATACCGCGCCCCCTTTCGAATTCACTTAAATTATTGTAATTTATCGGTGAACGGATAACTTAATGACTAAATAAATTCAGCACAAATTGCCACAAAATGTTGCTTCAAACTTAAGGAAACGCAAATTTGAAGAGATCATATTTTGATAAAACAAAATTAAAAAAGTTTTTGAATTATTTGGAAAAGAGAGTAGTTGCAGCGGAGCTAATTTAATAAAGCAGGCATTAAATTTGGTCACCAGTATGACCTATATAGTAGAAACAATGTGCCATGTTCCATCAAAATAACTTTATTGTTTGAAAATGTACAAAAATTTCCGGAAGCAAACTTAAAATGTTCCCGAAAAAACAAATTTCTTGGTCAACCTTATAGGTTAACAGCAAATTGAGATATTCAAATCTGAAGCATTTAATGAAACTTCGCTACCATAACGCACTTGCTGCGTCCCACATTTGTTTTCTTACAAACATGCATTATATTTCGATGGAAAATGCAAAAATGCAATAACATAAGGCGTGTTCGATTAAAAATAAGAAAGTTTGTATTACCAACGACTTATGAGACAGCCTGTGGTTGTAAAAATAATTTTTTAAGATGTAGCTCAAGACACCCTATAATTAATATATAAAATTTTTTCGTAGTTTGTATAATAACGAATATATTGGGCTTTATTGATTTTTTACGAAAATTCGACAAAAATTATATACCATTAAACGATAAACTCTATAGCTAAGTCTACTGCCAAGCATCAGAGAAAGGATGTATTTGAAATGAATTTTCTGGAAATATTTTAGTAAAATGAAGGGCAATGACGGTTGAAGCTAAGACTTCAGGGTTTGTAAAACATTCTTCTTGAGACATTTTCTTTCCGTAGCCCGTATTAGTTTCAAGTTTTTTGTCTAAATGTTGCCAATTTTGACGTTTTAAATTGCGACTTTGACGTTTTGAGGAAAACCCCAATTTATTTTACTTTAAATGCCTATAACTTTTTTGTATTTTATCATACAGAGCTAAAGTTAGGTGGGTAATTTACCTATAATGATTTGGTTGCCCTTACTTTGTTATTTCGAAAGAAAGCACAAAAGTTTCCTGGAAAACCTGCGGCGATTTTCCTGGCTAACGAACTTATCCAAGCCACTAGCAAAAGGAAGGTATTCACCAAATTTAATCAAAATCGGCCCTTATTTTTTGAGTTATCGGTGTGATATATAAACATATAAAAATTAAAATTGACCGCGGAGGTGTGTTCTAGGGGGCCTAATTAACGCCCATTTAAAGAGATTTTTTTAAAATTCAAAAGTCGGGATCACCTCATTAGTGGTTTTTTAAAGAAAATTCACAAAAATAGTATAGATGACTCAAATATCGACAATTTCTAAATATATAGTAAAAGCTATTGAACACGTAGATTTCTATATAAAATTGCACACCTTTAAGTTTTCTATTTCATTTCTGATATAAATGCCCTTCCGGCAATATCTTCATTGAGGATTTTATTAAATTTAATACCTGTATATTATTATATTTTCCGGACATTTCTCATTAGCTATACATACATCAAACATTACAGCCACCCTTTCTGCTTAAAGCCGATAAAACCGATTACCTGAATAGTTTAAATTTGTATAGTTCAACAGTTTACATATTTACAACATAACCGGAAGACATTTGGTCCATTAGATAACAGGTTTTGGCACACGCCCACCCCATGTAACACATCATATCCCATCCATATTCAACGATCCGTGCAGATTAAAGTAGATAGCGCTGGATTCAGTAGGATTTTATCAGGAACACGTTAGTGCTGAATCAGCTCGACATCGGAAATTATATGCATCCGACAGTTCGGAATATACATCAGGAATGAATTTAGCCAGAGGGGTGGATTTTGGGAGATCAGCGTTCTGCACAACATTACGTTGATTTAAAAATCCCACATTTTTATTCACATGAAAGGTAGGACTAAAGATTAAAAAAAAGATTCGGGACGCAGCAAGTGCATTATATTAGTGAATTTTCTAACGAATTGTACACTATGAGTACGATATGTTTAAAATTAATACTGTAAATTTAACAGGCGTTGAAGATTGGTGTTGGAGGTCCTAATACTCGCCAAACATATGAAATCTGAGAATTATTATTTCTACCCAATATTAAAGTGAAACAGAACAAAATGTTAGATGTATAGGGCAGGAATCTAACACAGTATCACGCGAGGATTCTACTACTGAACCACAGATGTGAGCTAATAAATTGGTTGTTTAGTGGTTGTTTAAGGTTAACGACAATTTCGTTTAAAGCTTACTTCTGATTATTGGAGTTTTGTACACTTGTCAAATAAAAATCTCATTCTCCATTCAGATTTTTACTTGACAAGTGTACAAAACTCCCATTTTGTTGTTCGATAAAATAAAAAATAGACGTCCTTTGCATTCATCTTCTGGCTACTTCGAGTTTGGTGACCTCCTTGTTTTCGTGTTTAATACTCTTTTCGCCTGCAAATCTGAGTACAATGGATGAAAAACCAAACCTTTGGCAACGTTCCATATATCACCTTTTATGTAATTGAGACAGAAATTAAGTCTCAACCTCTGAATATTGCCCAATAAGGGGCCGAAACGCGTAGGGCTGGAAAATAGAAGATTCTTTGGGAGTAAAAGCCTTTTAATTATCCCTTTAATTACTTCTGATTAGATGGATTACAAATAAACTTTCGTCTAGGAAAAGGGTCAAAATTCTTCAATTTTTTTTATAGAATGAACAATTACATATAAACTATAAAAGTCTGTGGATAGTGCCCCCCCCCCCCCACACACATACGCAAACACACGTGGTATTTATAGAGATGCCGACTTGCCGCCCCAGTAAATCTTAAATCATATCCTAGGGTTAGGTTAGGTTAGGTTTGATTTTGAGTGGGCCATACCGTTCCCTCCACTGCGACCATAAGGTATATTGTGGCTCACGCCTAATAGTCTATATTTCGCCCAACAAAGGCAGCCTCCTGCAGAAGTCGATAATCTTTGTGGGCGGAAGTTGATCCAGATCTTCCGGAGCTAGCTTTGTCTTGCCAAAGAGCAGGTGTCTAGTCCTGTCCGCCGGCGGACAGGAACAGAGTACCTGCTCTGCTGTTTCGTCACTCTCCCTACACAGCCGGCACTCAGTTTCCTGACCGACTCCAATTCGGTGCATGTGGTGACGCAAGCGACAGTGTCCTGTATACAGGCCGACTAGAGTACTCAGTTGTTGTCTGTTTAGCTCTAGAAGTTTTTCAGCCCTTGACTCTGACAGAGCATTTACGAAGGCCTTGAAGTAAGCTAATCCTGGCAGATTTTTCCATTACTGGATTGTCATTCTTTCTGTCCAGGTCTTTAAGGTGCGTTTTGCTGTGCATGATGATATCCCAGCACAGGTTCGGTCCCATGAAGTCCTCCTGGGCTCCACCCCTGGCAAGCGCATCGGCCGCAAATTGCCATGATGGTCCGAGTAACCCGGTATCCAGATCAGCGACAGCTCATTGCAGCTGCCCAGTTCGTTGAGAGCAGATTTACAACTTGATACCGTTTTTGAGTTGCAACGGTAGGAACCAAGATCCTTTATTGCAGCTTGGCTATCTGAATATATCTTTATCGATTTGCGTGTGCACTGATTTTCTATACTTTCTCTTGCACACATCTCGATGGCATACACTTCTGACTGATGTATGATTGCGTACTTTACGAGGCTATTTGATAGTCTAGCATCGGTATTGCTCCCATGAGCGCCGGATCCTACCCCCTATTGGTTTTGGAGCCGTCAGTATATCAGCAGAGATCGGCCCTCAATAGGATCGTTTGATTTCGTTCCCAGTCCTCTCTTTCCGGGAATACGGTCTTAAAAGATGTCTACTGATCTTTGTACGCATCAAGTCTGAGACCATTCCCAGAATCCCATGAATCTCAATGTCATCGAGGAGTCCGGACCCTCCCAGACTGATTTACTTCGGCATGCTGTCGGACGTTTGTTTTAATCTGTACGTTGTCGACCTCGTCACCCTCTCCAGCCAAATGTGAAGAGGTGGAATATTAAGGAGGACCTCCAGATCGGCTGATGTAGCGGTGCTTAACGCTCCCGTTATCATCAGACATGCTTGTCTCTGTAGATGAGCCAGTTTGGCCCTCGCGATACCACGAAGTGCCTTGTGCAACTAAAATATGGCTCCATATGTTATAATTGGTCTGATAACCACTATATAGAGTCAGTACATCTGTTGGCGGTTTGTTCCCCAGTTATTTCCACAGATCCTACGGCATGTCCACAGAGACAGTTTAGCCCTGCGGATTAAATTCTCTAACCGTATGTCCTAGTTGAGCTTCTTATCTAGGTTAACCTCCAGATAGTTTGCTTGTTCCGTAAATATAGTAGTTTCCTCCATAAGAATAGGTGGTTTTAATTTGTCCAACCTTCTTCTTCTGGTAATTGGAACAATGATCGTTCTGCGGGGGTTCACAGACATCTGTTCTCTCCGACACCAATCATTCACCACATTTAGTGCCTCTTGAAGAGTACTTGCAAATTCCTCCTCAGATTTGCCTCTAACCATTCTGACAAGATCATCAGCATACTCCTGGAGCTTGACCTCCCACAGCCCCAGGATAGCCAACAAATCGTCCACAAAATGGGCCACAGCAGGAAGGATAAAACTCCCCCCTGAGGGTACTCCCTAGCAGTCCTGAAGCTGACCATATCCCCTTGCAACGAGGTAATAACGGTCCGATTGTGAAGCATGCGTCCGATCCAGCCACAAATGGTAGGTTCCACCCTTCTAGCGATACTGCTTCGTAGAGGGAGATAGGTAATGCATTATTAAATGGTCCTTCAATGTCGAGTAATGCAGCCACCGCCACCTCCCCGTTATCCAGGGATTGTGTGGTTTTCTTGACGAGGTTATTGAGTGCTAACTCAGTAGATTTGCCAGTTTGGTAGGCATACTGGTGGATATTAAGGGGGTTGTTGACTAAGATGTTCCCCCTAATGTGTCTGGCTAGTATTTTTTCCAATACCTTTAGGAGGAATGAGGTTACACTGAGAGGTCTCAGTGATTTGGGTAGGAGATCATTACGTCTCAGTTTGGGAATGTAGACCCCCTTAATCACCGTCTAGCTGGATGGAATATAGTTTCAAGCCAGACTGGCTCTATACAGCCTGGTGAGGAATGGGAGGATAATCTCTTGTCCATTTTGTAGTAGAACCGGAATCACCCCATCCTCCCCTGGTGCCTTGAATGGCTGGAAATGTTTTACAGCACACACAACTGCCGAGGCCCTAACTATTCTCCGCGCAACCCGCCGGTCTTCGCTTTGAGGGCGTTTAAATCGACCCCCGGCTGGCAGCACATCTTCATTGCTCAGGATCAGACAATCTCGGAAGTGTGTGTGTGCTAAGAGGTCTAACTTTTCTTTCCGTGATTTTGTAAAGGAAATATCTGGTCGTTTTATCGATCCAAGTTCCTGGACACGGTCGCGTGAGAGAATTCTGGCGCTGCTGGGCAAATTTGCGATGTCCCCACAGAACCTCCTCCAGGATTCCCTCTTAGCGTTCCTTATATTTTTGTTGTGATGTGTTAGAACTGATTTATAATGTTCCCAGTTGCCTGTAGTCTTAGCACGATTGAAGAGAGGTACTTCTCTTCGTAGTTTTTCGAGGTTTTTTTCCACCAAGTAGACCACCGATTATCTTTTCTTGTCTTCAGTGGACAGTTTTCGTGATATGCTGAGACCACAGCATCCCTTACCTGTTCAGCCGTAATCTCAATCTCTTCACGATCCCTCACTGTGAGGATAGCGGACACAAGTCGGGCGGCGAGGGATTGCTTGTACCCCTCCCAATCCGTCCTCCTCGGGTCGCGATACTTCACCACAGGTCTAGGGCCTATTTCAATCTCAAATAGGATATGGGCATGGTCTGAACATGAGGGTTCAGACGACACCCTCCATTTTCAGATTTTTGTGCTCAACAGCCTTGAGCTGATCGTGAGATCTAAAACCTCTCTTCGGTTAACCGTTAGAAAGGTGGGTTCCGAGCCTATGTTGTTGACAATTAGCTCTTACCCTAATATGTATTCAAACAGTGACTCACCTCGCCTGTTAGTGTCCGTGCTCCTCCAAACCAGATAATGGGAGTTCGCATCACACCCCATTACAAGGTGATAATTGTTCCTCTTACAGTAGGTGATCAATTTCCGCGCCTCTGCTGGATGAGGTTGGTCTGCATCTCTGTCTCCGGTGAAGTAGGCCGAGCAGGCCACTACATCCAGCCTGGTCCCTCCGGTTGTGATCATGATATGGATGGCTGCCATGTCCTTGGTACAGTATTCTGAAAAGCAAAATACTGCAAGTTGTTTCTGATCCAGATGCAGGCTCTGGGGTTGATACCAGAGCTCACCCCTATTATCGTATCAGAAGTTTTACGTAGCCCTTTGGTTTGGTAATCATATCCCAAGAGTAAGTAGGTAAGCAGCTAGTTACAGAATTAATTGAATTATGACTTGTTTGGATCTTAGATGGAGTTTTATTTATAAGTTCAATGATTTCGTAGTGACGTGAGCCGATTTCTTTCACTGTTTTGTATTATCTCATATTCTTATAACATAACGCTTACTTATGAATGAAATACATCATCTCATTGCACTGGCAAAAAATCAATTTTAGTGCGTTCTCTATTAGAAAACGGCGCATTTACAAACTATTGCGATAGTCGCTAGTTTCAGCAGCCGTTTTGGCAAAATAATTTTAGAATGTCATATATTACGTTTCAGTTTGAACTACGTTTTTATTTAAAATCTAAAAGGCATGGAACTTAGGAAACTTATTTTTGAATATCTATTCTAGGAGACGCGTTTTTTAGAGCAATTTCTGTGACATTAAATCATGGTTTGGCAAAAACGTCATATGTTCTTTATAAGAGCGATAGTTCCTTGAAAATTTATGTGTCAGTTTCCTTCAGCCTTTCTCTTTCTATTATTTACAATATTTTCAGTCTAAAATTTTAATTGGGACCGTTTATAAAGCCACAAATATAGTGTATTTTAGATATTTTATTGAATTCTTTACTCAAGAAACAATCACTTCACACATTTCTTATTTCATGTCATTTGTCATTCCAGCGTCGTAATTGTTGACAAACGTTTTTCGAAATTTTAGTGGTCCATATTTCTCTATCTCTAGTTAGGGTAGTAGGTTTTACGCGTGTTATTTGTATTGTCTGATTATCGTGGAATTGTGATTTATGCCTGCAATATGCATTGCAGTATACGCATGGGAGTATACGCATGGAACCTAACTACTTTGTCTCTCAGGCATTGGACTTTAACCACTTAAGTCGTTTCAATTCATGTCTTTCAGATTTTACTTTTAATTTGTGAAAAACTCCCCCTTTTGCGAACCAAATTACATAAAATTCAAAAAGTAGTCTTGGTGGTTCAGGGGTAGGAACGCCTGCCTCTGCTCCCAAATGTGTCAAGCTCAATCCCCAGTAGAAACGACAAATTATTTTTCAGTACCTACTGTGAATTAACGTCAACCGAAGTTGTGGTATTGTATTTGAGCGAGTTAAATAGCTGCACGTTTCGCCCTTCAGAGCGCAAATTTGGGGGAAATGTTGGGTACGTTCAAGATCACTATCTTTCTTATAGAAAAGACAGGATAGTGAGGTGAAACTGCTCCCTGGCATGCATGTAATAGTCGCAGAAATAGACCGACGTTAAAGACACAAAAAGTTCGAGATGCAGCAAGTGTGTTATGGTAGCAAATTTTCATTAAATGTTTCAAATTTCAGTAACTAAATTTTCTATAAACCTAGAAAGTTGAATTTTGGTATGTGGTAAGGCCCTTTTCAACGAAACATATTCACAAAGTTTCATCAAAATAAGTTTGTAATTTTCGGAGATAATTTTTTTTTCGAAATAAAACTCAAAATTTTCCGGGAAAACCTAGTCAGATTTTTCTGGCTAACAAAATCATACAAGCTATTAATAAAGGAAAGGTATTTGCCGAGTTTCATCAAAATCGGTTAATTACTTTTTGAGTTATCGGTTGGACACATATACATATACATAAAAATATACATATACATATATATATATATATATATATATATATATATATATATATATATATATATATATATATATATATATATACATATAAAAATTGAAACTGACCCCGGATATGGGTTCTAGGGTCTAAGTCTCACCATCGATATCTCTCTGTTATGTGATTACTATTTTCTGTATGGTTTTGCCGTTTTTTCGGCAATGCTTGGACCAATCTAAATAATCATAACCAATAATAATAATAATATCAGTATAAAAAGATTATTTGATAATTAGTTAAAACAATAATATTATTAACGGTTCAAAAGCAAATTGCAAATAAACATAATATTCGTTGGAGTCAAGGACTCGTGTGCGAGGGGATAAAGAGGAAGTTACATTCATATTACAAGTATTCATCCTGTTACGATGCCGGAAATTACTCTAATAATCACACATATACAATCCACACAATGTGATGATAAAGTTTAGGACATTATTCATAAATCCGTTATTAAATTTTTTCAAGAAAACTGCTCGGACATATCAAATCTATCTTTTCAATTGCCAACTTATGACGTTACATTTATGACGTTACCTACTTCTGAATGGCGACGCCATCATAAGTTTTTTAAACGACAACCATAGTTTTTTGCTGTTTTTCCATACATCTGCTTGCTACTTACATGATGATGGAAAAAAAAATGGTACCTGACAAAACATATTTTTTGAAAAAATATTAATAATAATGAAAAAACTTATTGCGATAAGAAAAATCACCAAAATTTAGCTCAAAAGTCTGGGGAACACGGTCACCACTTAATTGATTCTCGACGCCCTCTCCATCTTTCAGAAAATGTGAATCTAGATATTGAGGGACGTCTACACCAAATTGAGGCCGTGCTGAAACCAAATATCTTGATGAGGCATATCTTCCTCGTAATTATTTGGAAAAATTACTGCCAGAGCTGGTACTAAATCCAAACGCAAGAAATTTAGGTAACGTGCTGCTGTAAGATTTCCTTGAAAAAAGTAAGGCCCTGTGAAACGCCGTCCAATTATTCCCACCTATACATTTATTTTGTCATGACGTTGACTTGAGTTCAATAAAGATTTTCCGTGACCAATATCTTAATTTGTGACGATTTACTGTCCCATTTAAGCAAAAGTGGCTTCATCAGAAAAGAGGATGTTCTTAAGAAAATTGAGACTGATAAGTCTCAACAAGCACGAAACCGGTCTTTATTGCGCCTGTCGGCTAGCACAGCCATATGTGTTTATTTTAAGTTCACACTATACCAAATAACAAGGCTTTTTGATAATGATTTGAATATTGTCAATCAGCTACTGAATGAAACGCCGTCCAATTATTCCAATCTATACATTTATTTTGTCATGACGTTGACTTGAGTTCAATAAGGATTTTCCGTGACCAATATCTTAATTTGTGACGATTTACTGTCCCATTTAGGCAAAAAGTGGCTTCATCAGAAAAGAGGATGTTCTTAAGAAAATTGAGATTTTCATCGCAGGTAACACTAATTGTTCACAAAACTGTAAACAGCGGTTTAAATCATTATCGCTTAACTTGTACATCAAATGCACTTTGTAATGATGATACTTATCTTTTACGGATCCCATTTTTATGAATTTGGCAACCAATTTATTTACTGCAAATCTTACAATTGGCGGTCTATCATGATGTTATTGGTTAAATAACTGCTTCCTGAGGATTCCTAAGCCTGTCGCCATATCCAATCTTCATTAATACCTCCATTCTTCAAATGCACTTTGTAATGATGATACTTATCTTTTACGGATCCCGTTTTTATGAATTGGGCAACCAATTTACTTACTGTAGATCTTACAATTTGTGGTCTATCATGATGTTATTGGTTAAATAAGTCACTGTTTCCTGAGGATTCCTAAGCCTGTCGCCATATCCATCATTAATACCTCCATTCTTCCTTTTTCGGTTAAACGTGCCGTTTTTGTTAAATTCGAATTAGAATTGATTACTTTAGAACTTTTACACTTTCACCACTTTTTAAGACAATTAATTTAAACGGCGCGTTATAATTGGATTTAATTCACAATTTAACATTATTGTCTTTATTGACTGAATTCCAAATCAACACTGCGATATACGCCCGATAATTAAATACTGATGATTTTGACTATACTTTTTGTTCCACCTGTCAGATAGTTACAAGACAACATATTAAAAATCACAAAATAAACTGTCCATTATTCTAAAGAAAACTCTTCCTTAATAAAAACGGTGAGATATATTTCTTATCTCTTATTGAATTTACGTTTAAATTTTTTAAAGTAAATTATGCAACTTAATTTTTTTTGTCAGGTACCAATTTTTTTTCATCACTTAAATAGTATGCAGGTTTATGGAAAAACAGCAAAAACATATGATTGTCATTTAAAAAAACTTTTGATGGCGTCATCATTCAGAAATATGTGACGTCATAAATGTAATTTTTACGTAATAAGTTGGCAACTGAAAAGATAGAATTAGCCTGCCCGAGCGTTTATGAATTATGTTCCAAACTTAATCATCACACTGCATATTACACCTAGTATATTTTATAATAACAGTAAGACAAACATTTTCCTCCAGGCATTTTTATAAAAAATGTTCCAATCTATTATTCGCGTATTAAAAGGAAACGTTGTGGGTTTGTTTGAACTATATAAAACAGTACTGCAATTTGAATCATAACTTCCACATAGCTGTGATCATCTACTATCCTCAGAAAGACATTCTCATGAACGGAATTTAGGGTCCATGACTTCACCACAAAGAAAAAATTTCTTATTACTGTACCCATAAACTTCTGAAACGATATATTCCTCGATATTTAACAAAAAAAATTCAATTTTCACCAATTCACCCCCCATTTATCCCCTACCAGCTGAAGCGATCTCACATACAAACAATCCGAAGCGTTCCCTTGTCGGGTGCTAACTGGATACCAAGTTTGAAGATCATATCTCAATTTGTTCGAAAGTTATTACGCCGTCTAACAGACAGACGTATAGGCCGACAGACCGACAGACCAACCGACCGACAGACTGATAGACAAAAAGATTTATGTTTCAGAATCAAGTTTTCTATATATTTTGAGACTTTTTACGCCGTTTTAGCAAAAAAATGTTTCTAAATTTCTGTCACCGATATTCCACCCTCACACGTTCATTCCCTAATTTAATTTCAGCACAGAATACCAGATGTTTGATGAAATTGAAACTGAAATAAACCCTAAAACCTTATATTACTCGAGTTTTAAGAACAAATATAACCAAATCTTCTCCTATTCATCCCCTACCCCCAATAGCGATTTTATCCAAAAACAATCCGATCCGTTTGTTTGTCGGGTGTTAACTGTATACCAAATTTAAAGACGATATCTCAATTTGTTCTAAAGTTATCGTTACTACAAACAGACAGATATGCAGACCGACAGACACACAAAAAATTCATTTCCATATCATGTTTGCTATATGTTTTGACACTTATTACGACGGTTAACCGAAAAAACATTCTGAAATTTTTGTCGCCGATCTCATACTTCCACACGTATTGACGATGTGGAAGTAAAATAAGACCACCACTTACGATCCAAGATCACAGTGTAAAATTGTTGGAGGGGAAAAAATTGTATAAAACTTGGCTGCTTGTTTACACACTAGAGTTGTGCCAATTTTAAACGGTAAAGAAACTGCAGTAATGCAATTTTATCTAAATTTGTCGTGATTATTGGTGCCTGTATCTTTTCAGCCAAACTAGGGGAAAATTCCTGTTTGTAGAAATGCTTATTTAAATGTTAAAATGTTTAAGTCCTCAACCATAACAGGCTATTTTTTGGTTTATTTATTAACGTTATTAGTCAGATGGTTTTGAAGTCTATAAATTCACCAATGCTCTGACTACCAGTACTATGACCAACATGTTCGAAAACGTGAAAACGATGCCCTAAGTAAAGTAATAATTTTAACCACGAGCTTTTTTGCAGTTACAGATCGTAATTCAAATTGTTATAAATATAAATTTTTTATGGTTGTACGAATACCGGTACACATCTAAAGATGTAAATATGTTATAGACGGCATTAAAACTTTTGTCGTTTTTGGACATTTAGGCATGCCAAGAATATATGTTATGTTCAAACTACTAACAACCTGCATATGTTGCACACATAGTCTCTGTAGTCCCTCACATCATTTTGCAAAAGTCGGGCTGTGATTGCACCAAACTTTATCGAACGTTAATATCAAGGCATGGAGCGCCTACTAAAGATATATCATGGAGCTACATTCATTTGGACAAAGCTGCAGTTGCTGTGCGATTGTCAAAGGGACGGCGGACTGATAAGTCTCAATAAGCACGAAACCGGTCTTTATTGCGCCTGTCGGTTAGCACAGCCATATGTGTTTATTTTAAGTTCACACTTTAGTAAATAACAAGGCTTTTTTTTATAAAAATTTGAATATTCTCAATTATCTACTGAATGAAATGCACTGGAAAATTCGTGGATCCACAGCATATGTCAAAAGTAAAATAAGCTTTAGGCGAGGGTTGTACTTTATTTATGTATTTAGTAGCATGAGTAATCAGGGCAGTAACCACAGCAAGGGATGCTACGGATTTCCCCATTGTTATTACGCATACCCTTCCCTGAATACACGTTGCTATATTCCTGTCAGGTACAACCGGCATATATTACTCATAACTAACAAATATTAAATATATCTGGTGTAAATAACCTGTAAAAGAAACGTTTTTCTTGTTATTTCAACATCGCATATATATTTAATGTTCAAATATTTATTCCTGTTGACATTTGGATGTAAGCAAGTTTAGATCAGCTGAATCCCTCCTTTGACATTTATGAATAGATTAGAAAGATAAAACTATAACATAAAATTAAAAAACTAAAACTAATATACAAATAAATATTATAAAATCTAGTCGAAAATAATGAAAACCGTTTGAAAGAAGTGTGATCTGTTGAAACAGCCACTACTTATGTACATATACTACTTTTAATATCATTTATGGGGTCTCCTGAAAAATGAAGTGTAAAAAGAGCGACCATAATTTAGAAGACCTGAGAGTTTGTATTCTTGGTGAACAGAGGCAAGAAACATTTGCAAATGTTAGACGATCTTTCTTTAAAAGATTTTATTTATGTTTTTAAAACAAGGGAACAAATTTTCTACATTTATTTTCATATCTTGTAATACTTTATTGCTATTCTTTTAATAACTGAGAAACCCTTATTTTATTAGTGAATTTTCATTTAAAAAAACTACCGTTGAGGAAATCGCGACTGTTGAATTTTAAAAAAAATTATTTAAATTAGGGCGAACTAGGCCCCCTAGAACGCATATCCGGGGTCGGATTAAATTTTTATATGTATATATAGGGTGGCTCATTAGTGCGTCAAAGTCGCATAACTGCTCTTTAAACCTGATTTGGAGGAATATTTTTTAGATGAATTGATGTGATACCCAAATGAGCACATTACGAAATTATTTTCAATTGTACAGGGTGATTCACCACAGCAGAGCTCGTGTCGCATCATTTTTCTTAATTGGAATAACCTATATATTTTTAAATTTTTTGATTCACTATCAATTAGCGTTTACAACGACTTTCCCCTTTATAATTTTCGATGCGGTGTTGTCAAGTTATTGAATAAAATGTGAACATTTCGGTCAAAACAAACTCAAACAAATGTATTGGTTGTATGAGTACCATGACGATGAAGATGGAAATTATGCCATTACGTAGCTGACAGTTGTAGTTGCAGTAGTACACATTGGCCAAATATTGTACATATCATAGAGGGTGGGTGTTGATTACACAATTTTCAAATTGAGGAAATTAAAATAGCATTTTTTCTTTTATTTTAAATGGCACCACCTATATTTCATCCGATAACTGAATTCGCGTCTTCATTCCCCATAAATTTCATGTAATGTTCTATGCCTAAAATCAATATTTTCACGATTATTCTTACTTTTTCGGTTCATACAGGTGAATTTTGATAATAAATTTCTAAGTCTGCTTAGTAATCATAGTTTTGTCGTGAGGTGAAAACACCTGACAGCAGTTATCACTGACGTTAAATAATTGTCAACTGTGATTCAAGTGCTGTCATTCGCATCGACATGAATTTCGAAAGAAATGAACTCGTTGACATGGTAGTTGTTATGGGATCGTGTGAACAAAATTGTTTATTACCACAGCGCATGTTTGTGAGAATATACAATAGAAGACAACCTTTAGTGAAAAGCTTGGAAAAACTCAAAGCGAGGTTTACTAAAAGAGAAAATGTGTCATATCAAGAATGTGAAAGGACGAAGCGCACAAGTCATGAAGACGAGTTAAATGTTTTGCTATCGGTAGTAGCTCAACCAATAACTAGTTCAAGAATGATATCGAAGGGAACCAATATACCTCGCTCTACAATCAGCAAAATTATCAAGAATAATAAGTTTCATGACTATCACATATCCTTTCATCAAAAATTAGTGCATCCAGATTTGGCAAATCGGAGGACATTTTGCGAATGGGCTCTGGAAATGGAAGCAACAAAATTCAAATACTTTGTACTGACGAAGCAACTTTCACACCAAGAAATGACATAATTTGCTTCGTTTTGCGACTGAAAACCCAAAAATTGTGAGACAAGTCGATGGACAACGTCAATGGACTGTGAATGTTTGGGGAGGTATTATAGGCAACTTCATCATTGGATCTCACTTCTTCAACGGGTATTTGAATGGTGAGTAGCATTTGTTCTTCTTACAAAATCCCTTGCCTCAACTTCTGTAAAATGTCCCACAAAATATGCCTGAAAATTTATGGTTCCAGCACCACGGTACTACACCATACCTCGCACTAACTGTTCGAAGTTATTTGAATCGAGAAGTTCCAGGCCAATGAGTAGGTCGCGGCGGCCCCATTAGTTGGCCGCCTAGATCTCCAGACTTGTCGGCAATAGATTTTTCTTTAGGAAACATATTAAACAGATTGTGTATCAGAACCCGCCAACTACTGCAGAAGATATAAAGCACAGAATTATAGAAGCTTTCGGGACCATTCCCATACATACAATATGGGCGGTACATCAGTCGTTCTTGAAAAGAATACAGAAGTCTGTTGCGCAGAACGGAGGGCATTTTGAACATTTGTTGTAAGTGAACATTCAACAAACTGCGCTCGGTTGATATTTTCAGGATTTGAATTCAAAATAGAAAGTTTAGATTCAGATAATATATTTTGTGTAAATTAATGGATGTGTACCTGTATTCAATTTATTAGTTTTATTATTTTTCGTTTTTGGTATTCTAATCTTATCATTCTATCTTGTTTTTTCTTGGTTTTATAGTTTTGTTATTGTTATGTAGTTTCTTAGTTTCATGTTTCAAATGATATGTATGATAATAATTATTATTATTATTACTAAAACTCCCTACAATTAATTATGAAAATTCACCTATGTGAACCGAAAAAGTAATAAACATATTGATTTTAGGCATAAAACAGTACAAATGAAATTTATTTGGAATGAAGATGCGAATTCAGTTATCGGATGAAACACAGGTGGGTCTATTTGAAATAAAAGAAAAAATGCTATTTGAATTTCCTAAATTTGAAAATTGCGTAATGAACATCCTGTATGATATGCACAATATTTGGCCAATGTATACTCCAACTACAACTGCCAGCTACGTAATGGCAAAGTTCTTCATCTGTATTCATCATGATACTCGGTTTGATAAATCGGTTTGATTTTGTTTTGGCAAAAATTTTCACATTTTCTTCAATAACTTGGCAACTCCGCATCAAAAATTAAAAAGGGGAATGTCGTCGTAAAGGTTAATTAACGGCGAATCAAAAAATTTATAAATATATAGGGTGTTCCATTTAAGAAAAATGAGGCGACACGTGCTCTGCTGTGGCGAATCACCCCGTATATTTGGAAATATTTTCGCAATGTGCTCATTTAGGTATCACATCAATTCATATAAAAATATTCTTCCAAATCAGTTTTATTATATGGTTTCTCATCTTTTTTTTAATTCGGTTTTCTCGAGGCGATAGATGTTCCACGAGTGCACATTTTAAAATTATTCATACAATGTGGTAATATACAGTGTTGCACAAAACTTCATTTTTTTTTCAATGGGACATCCTATGGCATTTTTTGAAAGCCACGTCGATGCTGATTAAACTGATATCATAATGTTTTGGGTTATTTTCAACCGTTCTCCAACTACAGGAAATTAAATGTAAAAAAACGGGTCTTCTTCAGACTTTTCGTGAATTTTTATTAGAAAAAATTAACTAATAGAGGTATGAATGGTGAGACTTTGCAAACATTTTTTCAAATGAGCGCGAAATAGGACCCCTAGAACCCATATCCGGGGCCAATTTTAATTTTTATATGTATATATATATATATATATATATATATATATATATATATATATATATATATATATATATATATATATACATATATGTATGTTGGTATCCAACCGATAACAAAAAAGTAATTAATCGATTTTGATTAAACTCGGCAAGTTCCTTTCCTTTATTAATAGGATTAGATGAGTTCGTTATCCAGGAAAATCGGATAAGGCTTTACGGACAAATTAGGAGCTTTCTTTCGAAACAAAATTTTATGTCCGACAATTACAAAGCTATTTTGATGAACCTTGGTGGATATGTTGCCTTAGGAAAGGCCTTACTACATACCAAAATGCAACTTTTTAGATTTATAGAAAATTAAGTTATTCAAATTTGAGGCATTTAATGAAAATTCGCTACCATAACGCACTTGCTGCGTCCCTAACTTTTTTGTATTCATCGATATGTGTGAAATATTAATATCGGGTTTTGTCATAATAATTGTTTTTTTAGTGTAGATTGCATTTATGCACGTCAATAATGACAATTTATTTTTGAATATACAGGGTATTTATCTTCTGCGAAATTTAAAAATACTTTTTTACAAATGCAATAAACTGTATCTTTTATTAGCAAATTTTTGTATTATTTTGGTGTTTATCGTTAATAGTTGATCGTTGTTTGTTTATTGTTCGTTGATTACTTTTTTTTATTTACTTAACGTTACGTTCTAAAATTAATTTTACTGTTAAAGAGTTAGTAAACATAGTGTACGCTTTAGGAGAGGCCGATAGAAATTGTCTACTGGCGTCCAGAATTTACAGGAAAAGATATTCGTTAGCCCGACATCCAAAGCCAGAGGCGTTTGAGAACGCAAAAACACACCTTGAGCAAAATTGTAGCCCAAAATACAAAGCAAAATCTTATAACAACCGTGATACAACTAATGAAGATGCAGAATTCCAGGTTTTGGTTATCGATTGAAGAGAATCCGCAGATAAGTACAAGAGAAATTGAATGTATTTAGGGTATAAGCAGATCCTCAGTTAATAGGATAATTAAAAAGCATAAATCTCATCCCTATCATTTATGTGTTAATCAATCACTTACTGGCCAAGATAAAGAAAACAGAATCGATTTTTGTAATTTTTGCAAATATGATAAATGAAATTCCAAACTTTTATAATATTGTTCTGGTTAGTGACGCCGCAACTTTTTATAATATGGATGTAGTTAACAAACATAGTATGCATTATTACGCTCGAAAAAATCGACTTTGCGTACATCAAGTCGATTTTTAGCCTCAATGGTTCGTGAATGTGTGGGGAGGAATTATAGGCGATAAAGTTATCAAACCATTCTTTTTTTAAGATCGACTTAATGAGACACGCTACGACAGATTTCTAGAGGATGATATACTCAATTTAATGAAACGCGTCGATTAACGTATGGTGCTCAGGCCCATGTTCAAAGAAACTTAACGAAAAATTTAAATCATTGTCTAGGAAACTAATGGATTGGTCAAGGAGGTAACATTCGATGGCCAGCAAGATCTTCCGATCTAGCCGCATTGAACTTTTTCCTCCAGGGATAGTATATCAAGAGTTCCCAACAACTGTGAAAGGCATGAAAAATCGTATGCAAACAGCTTTAGAAGTATTAACCCGCCGATGTTGAACAGAGTCTGATCAACTTCGAGTTTGCATTCAGGAAAGCGGAAACATTTTTGAACATGTTTTATAAATTTTAATAAAATTTTGCATCTAATGTGTCATTTCTTAATGCTTTCCTCATTCAAATAAATAAGAATTGTAGTGTGTACAAAAATTTTGAACAGCTGTACCTCCTATCGTATTCAATTTAATCTATCTAAATATGGTATCATAAGAAAGCTTATGAAGTTCTTCATTAACAAAAGTTAAAATATATAAAGTGTTGCATTTGAAAAAAAAAGAATTTTAAAACTCCGGAAAAGATAAATATCCTGTATAATAGAAAGTAAATTGTCATTACTAACGTGCAAAAACGCAATCTCCACTAAAAAACATTTATTATGACAAAACCCTATATTAATATTTCACACATGTCGATAAATATAAACGTTGGAAATAGACCACATTTTTGACATTTAACTCCCTGTAGTTAGAGAACGGTTGAAAATAACGCAAAGCAATATTGTATCAGTTTAATTAGTACCAACGTGGCTTTACAAAAATGCCAAAATGTATAGGGTGTTCCATTGAAATAAAAAAGAAGTTTGGTGCAACACTCTGTATAAATGGAAATAATTTTTAAATGTGCACTCGTGGAGCATCTATCACTTCGAGAAAACCGCATTTTAAAATATAGCCTCAGTGAGGAGCTATGTTCCGTACTCACACCGGGGGACAATCTGTATATAAGCATATCAAAATTCAAACAGACCTTGGTTTCGGGTTCTACGGGCCCAAATTCGCGTTCTTTAAAAAAGTTTTGAAACGTCTCACCATCGTACCTCTCTAATAGCGAATTTTTACTTCCACATTGTCACAACGTGGGGATCTATCACATTGGAGACAAAAATTTCAAAACATTTTTTTCGCTTAAACGTCGTAAAAGGTATAAAAACATATAGAAAACATGATTTAGAAACGAACTTTTTTTTTGATCTGTCGGTATGTCGGTCTGTCGGTTTGTCGGTATGTCGGTCTGTCGGTCTGTCGGCCTGTCGGTCTGTCGGTCTGTCAGTCTGTCGGTCTGTCGGTCTGTATATCTGGTTGTAGCCACGGTAACTTTAGAACGAATTGAGGTATCGTCTTCAAATTTGGTATACAGTTAATGCTTGACAAACGAACTGTTCGGATTGTTTTTGGGTAAAATCGCTCGGGATGAAGGGGGGGTGATTTGATGCAAATTGATTTTTTCCTTTGAAACTCGAGTAATATAACGTTTTAGAGTTTATTTATTAGAAAACATCTAATTTTAGCAAACATCTAGTATTCTGTGCTGAAATTAAATTTTGAGTTGAATGTGTGGGGGTGGAATATTTTTGACAAAAAATTGGATTTTTTGTTTGTTGATAAAACGACGTAAAAAGTCGAAAAACATAAAACTCGATTCTGAAAAGATGATTTTTTTGTCTGTCGGTCTGTCTGTATGTCGGCATGTACGTCTATCTGTTAATAGGCGCGATAACTTTCAAATGAATTGAGATATGATCTTCAACTTTGTTATCCAGTTAGCACCCGACAAACTAACGCTTCGAATTGTTTTTGGGTAAAATCGCTTCAGGGGATAGGGAATTTGGTGACAATTGACATTTCTGCATTAAACTCGAGTAACATAAGGTTTAAAAAGCTTATAGGTACAGGAATACAAATATTTTCTTTGGTCAAGTTATGGGCCCTAAATTCATTCCAGGACAATGTATTTTTGAAGATAATAAATTATTACAGTTTTGTGGAAGTTTTTTCTTTAACCACGGTCTGTTTCCTCGACTATGGCCAATCACCGACGCCAAGAAGCAGTTTCACCTCACCATCCTGGAAAATTTTCCGAACCCCTGCGTTTCTGTAAAGAGGGTAGGGATCTTTAACGTGCCCACTATAGCATGGACACGGTACCAACGGCTTTACGCCCTCTACGATGGGCGGAACGTGCAGACATTTAAATTCCTCAAATAGAATGTTAATTTTACAGTATGTACTGAAACAGTGAAAGCGAAGCCCTGGCAATCCAACCCGGTACCCATCGGTTACAGGTATACGTCGTTACCTCTGAACCACCGAGGCTCTTATGTGGAAGCTATGAATCAATATGCAGCACTATTTTAAATAAAAATTCGCTTAGAAAACAAAACCCTTCTTTTTAAGAATTTTTATTACTTTACCCGGCTAAAAGTTTATTGCCCTGTGCATAGAATAGTGGTAGTAGCAGTGGTGGGGAGGCCAACGCCAAGCAAGTAGGCCACCATAGGCCCAACCGCAGCAACCCAGCAACCATGCTCTAATCCTCGTGGTTCCGTCGCCAAACCGCCTCGACCTCGAGATGAAGGCCGTGACGGTCTTCAATTGGACGGTACTTGCCTGATTCCTCTGCAGAGTCCTCGATCCCAGCAATTCTGCTCGAAGACTCCCAAAAGCCTCGCATTCACACAGGTAGTGGTAGGGCGTTTCCTCATACTCGCCGCATTCCTGGCAAATAGGATCCCTCTCTACGCCTATCAATGTGAGGTGTCTTCTAAGGGCGCAGTGGCCTGTGAGCACCCCCAAGGATGCGGCGAAGCGTAGGTCGAATCCTTCCGAGTAGCCAGACAGCTTTATCTCTGTCCCGCCCCTCCACGAGGTCCCTCGCCTGCCTGCCCAACCACCAATCGACCTCCAGTGCCTCTTCATTGCTTCCTCGGTCCACCTGTCTAAGGCGACAGAGACTGTCTTCCTACTTATACCTATCGCCGGCTCCGGGCCACAGAACGGCCGCAGGGAACCGAGCCTTGCGAGATTATTCGCCACCTCATTCCTCGCCACGCCACAGTGTCCCGGAACCCACACTAGTTGTACCTTCTTTGTCCTGGCTAGTCCTCTGAGGGCGTCAGCGCACTCCCGAACCAGTGTAGACCTGATTATGACCGCGCAGACTACCCGGAGGACTGCCTGACTATCCGAGCAGATGTAGACACATTTCTCGGGCCTCCTCTTCACATCCTGTCTATTGGCCACAGACAGGATAGCATAGATAGTGCATAGAATAACTCACAGATTAATAAAAATTCATTTCGATTTGAAAAATTCCGGACGCAGCAAGTGCGTTACAGAAGTGAATTTTCATAAAAAATTTACGGAATTTTTAAAGTTAATACTTTAAATTTAAAGGAACCATAGACATCTGTCTAGATGTTCTTATTCGCGGTCATTTAGTAATTTTTTCCATAGTCTTATTATCGATACCTCTCTATTGACATACAATCTTGTGCTCTTATTTTGATAAAAACATTTAAATGTCTAAAGCTGAATTTTATATGAAGCTACAACAAATATGATTCCAGAACGATGGTGCTCCGCCACATCAATTTATTGTTGTTAGGGAGCATTAAGATAGAACTTTTGGGCTAAGGCGAGTACGAAAGAAAAAGAAAGAAGCTCCGGAGGGCGCAGAAAATGGCCACCGAGACGTGGACGGTCGATAAACCTGTAAAGGCGCAAGAGGGGAGTGCGAGTCAGAAGAGGCCGCGCTCGGAATCTATAACGCCTACTACAGACAGACGTCCCAAAAGGTCCAGGGCACCTGTAAAGGCGCAAGAGGAGAGTGCGGGTCAGAAGACGCCACGCTCGGGCTCTAGCACGCCTACTACATACGTCCCAAAACGGTCAGTGCCAGAACACCGGCGCAGACTGGCTCGTATAGGGAGGCTGCGGAGGGCCTCGGGATGGCGGTGATTGACAGACGCCATCCTAAGGTCACGCTAGACCAGGGAAAGGCGGACTTGATCCAGGCTGCGGTGGTAGGTGTGGTGGACTCTCTTCAGGAAGGGGAGAGCCCGCCTCAGTGCCACCGTGCACGCCTGGCGGGAGCCATCCTCTGGATAATCTGTGCTGGCCCGCAGTCGCGAGACTGACTGCGGAAAACGATCGGGGGCCTTGGTCAGATTTGGGAGGGGGCGAACTTGACAGCCGTCAAGACCAAGGAACTCCCAAAGAGACGCAAGGTCCTCGTACGGATTCCTGACACCGTCCCGCAAAAGACGGTGTTCAGTAGACTGAAAATACAAAACCCTGAACTGGGGACACAACATTGGTCGGTTCTAGGCAGGAAGGCAGGGGAGAAATGACAGACTCTCGCCTTCTAGATCGACCAGGCGTCTTACAGAGCCCTTGAAGGAACCTCCTTCAAGGCATTCTGGGGCCTGGGAAAGGCTAGATTCCGCCCACTGGGGAAGCAACCTTGGGTTTTAAAACTCCAAATTTGCCCGGAAAACCCTGTCCCATTTTCCTGCCTAACGAACTCGTCCAAGCTATTAAGAAAGGAAAGATTCTTGCCGAGTTTCATTAAAATCGGATAATAACTTTTTGAGTTACAATGTGAAACACACTTATGGAATAAAATTCATTATTCAGCAAAAAATAGTTTTTGTGGAAAACGCTGAGACACGTGAAGTTTAATTTGTCAAAGATTATCTTATAATTATAGTTAAAAAAAATTAAACTCCCACCATTGTACCCCCACCACTTTATCCATTTTTTTTAAATAGCAGCCCTACATTTTTTCATCGATGGATAACATTTTTCCGAATGCGAAGATACCCCATATATATATATATATATATATATATATATATATATATATATATATATATATATATATATATATATATAGTCTAATATTACAGTTTTCAATACAGGGTGGAAATTGAATACCAGAATATTAAAACTAAACATTATACCCTGAAATTTAAATTTCGAAAATAAACTGAATAAAAACGTCCCTTTCTTATAATAAATGTTCAAAATGTTCTCCATTCACTTGCACACAACGAAATAATCTGCTCTGGAATTCTTTCCGAACTCTCTTCAACACGTCAGGCGTTACGTTCCTTATATCTGTTGTCCTTTTCATTTTCAAATCATCTAAATCAGCAGATTGCGTTTTATACACTTTGTTTTTAACGTATCCCCATAAAAAGAAATCAAGAGGTGTAAGATCTGGTGATATAGAGAGCCATTCTACGAAACCTCTTCGTCCAATCCAACTTTGTGGAAAGACTTCATGTAAATAGTCCCGTACTTGAAGAGCAATGTGGGGCGGTGCACCGTCTTGTTGAAACCATATCTATTCATGGGGAATATTAGGTTCCATTACATTTGGATACAATTCTGATAACATTGGGACAACCTGTTCTCTCAGAATTTCTAAATATTTTGGACCGTTTTGATTTTTCATAAAAACAGGTCCAACTACGTGATCACCAAGGATACCGTCCCAAACCTTTAACTTCTGCGGACGCTAAGTGTGAGTTTGTCGTATCCAGTGGGGTTTTTGGCAACCCAGTAATTGAAATGTTGCCGGTTTACATCGTCATTCAAAAGAAATGTTGCTTCATCGGAAAACAGAACGTCACGAACAAAATTAGGACTAAATTATTAAGAGACCGTGCATTCAACACAATACGCCACAGAACTGTTAAATTTCACCTTTCACACTGCAAAAATTGGTGGTTAATAACACACGATTAATGATATCAAGTACGTTTTAGATAAAAGACAAGATAAGATATTTAAGATAAGAGTCAGTAAAGAATTTCATAGCAGATTATTTCGTTGTGTTGAAGTGAATGGAGAACATTTTAAACATTTATTATAAGAAAGGGGCACTTTTATTACGTTTATTTTCGAAATTTGAATTTTAGGGTAAACTGTTTAGTTTTAATTTTCCGGTATTAGATTTCCACCCTCTATTGAAAACTTTAATATTAGACCATACATATGGGGTATCTCCGCATTTAGAAAATTGTGATACATCGAATTGTGATGAAAAAATGTAGGGTTGCTATTTAAAAGACAAGGGGTGGGAGTTAAATTTTTTAACTACGATTATAAGATAATGTTCGACAAATTAAAGTTCACGTGTCTCAGCGTTTTCCACAAAACTATTTTTTGCTGAATAATGAATTTTATACCATAAGTGTGTTTCACACTGTATATGAACATATATAAATAAACATCATATATATATATATATATATATATATATATATATATATATATATATATATATATATATATATATATATATATATATATATATATATATGCATATAAAAATTAAAACGGACCCCATATGGGCTATAGAGGTCCCAGTTTGAAAAAATTTTTGCAAAGTCTCACCATCGATACCTCTCTATTAATGTTTTTTTTTTAATAGAAAATCACTAAATAAGAGGTTAGCCGCCTCGCAAACTGAGCTTCGGCCTGCAGAAAGTGTTACACCCAATGCATAGGAGTGGTTTTTAGTTTGTTTTTGAGGCATTGAGCTGTACCTACCAGATTTGCAGAAACCTAATTAAAAATCGTAAAACTTAGGGAACTTGATTTGAATCATTATTGATAACCTAGAAGTGAATATTCGGTGAGCCGATGAGAACATACTGTAAAGTGTATTAAAATACTGGGAGCCCACACCGAACCCTTTGGCAAACCTACGTTAACCAATTACTTAAGATGTTTCATTTTCAAGGTACTTGGTAATTTGTTTATAACCGTTTCTGTAACTTTAAACAAATCAGATATAATTGAAATTTGATGATGGTTGTTCACGCCAGGCTTGCCTTCTTTTTAGATAACAAAGTTTACATCACGGCCGTGTCTGGTCTTCCTGTGATACATAATGCTTCCCCTTCTTTTTAGAGAGGAGCTTGTTCCCACAAAGATAAAAATATCCCCAACTTATAGGACAAAAACAGATAACATAAACTAGTGGTCAGTTTGGGAACTGTTCAGCTGGAATAGTTGCTGGGATTTCTCTTGTGATACTACAATAATTTGAAGGAAAGGAGCTCTGGTCGAGAAATGTCGACCTATACTTATTGCCATAGATGAGAAGCCGGTTTTGTTTGGACATAAAATGACTTTATGGGATATTTTTATCTTTGTGGGAACAAGCTCCTCTCTAAAAAGAAGGGGAAGCATGATGTATCACAGGAAGACCAGACACGGCCGTGATGTAAACTTTGTTATCTAAAAAGAAGGCAAGCCTGGCGTGAACAACCATCATCAAATTTCAATTATATCTGATTTGTTTAAAGTTACAGAAACGGTTATAAACAAATTACCAAGTACCTTGAAAATGAAACATCCTAAGTAATTGGTTAACGTAGGTTTGCCAAAGGGTTCGGTGTGGGCTCCCAGTATTTTAATACACTTTACAGTATGTTCTCATCGGCTCACCGAATATTCACTTCTAGGTTATCAATAATGATTCAAATCAAGTTCCCTAAGTTTTACGATTTTTAATTAGGTTTCTGCAAATCTGGTAGGTACAGCTCAATGCCTCAAAAACAAACTAAAAAAAACCACTCCTATGCATTGGGTGTAACACTTTCTGCAGGTTGAAGCCCTGTTTGCGAGGCGGCTAACCTCTTATTTAGTGATTTTCTATTTAAAAAAAACATTAATAGAGAGGTATCGATGGTGAGACTTTGCAAAAATTTTTTCAAACTGGGACCTCTATAACCCATATGGGGTCCGTTTTAATTTTTATATGTATGTATATATATATATATATATATATATATATATATATATATATATATATATATATATATATATATATATATATATAATGTTTATTTATATATGTTTATATACAGTGTGAAACACACTTATGGAATAAAATTCATTATTCAGCAAAAAATAGTTTTGTGGAAAACGCTGAGACACGTGAAGTTTAATTTGTCGAACATTATCTTATAATCATAGTTTAAAAAAATTAACTATATGTATATGTAAAACATGCTCTATATTCTGCATCTAGTTTGAAGCTTCCTCAGCAGCCGAAACCTGATGAACTATGACAAAACTTTTTGGTTGGGAACAGAAACAAAACTGTATGGCATCTCATAAGCTTGGAGACAAATTACATCTAAAAGAGACATAAATAACCTAAACGACAACTGTAAAAACTGTGATTACATACTCAGATTATACACACATTGTTAGACCTTAACAATAGACGGTGCAATGTCATGTGCTATCAAAGTTTTCGCAAAAGAAATGTTTGTACAAAAATGAAATTTAACTTTGAAATGGTTTCTAAGTCGCTAGCTTGTGGTCGTCTGAATACATTTTTTTCCATTTCTCATCGCGATCTTCTCGTAAGCAATTGTATCTACGAAAATTTGCTAAAAAGAAATCAAATCCAGTTAAACAAAACACCCAAATTTACAATACCAATTTAAACTTATTAACCTTATTATGTTTGTTTTTGTTAAGACCATTATTTTAAAAGATTTATATATTCGTAACGTCTCCTTCCTGAGAACGCGGATAACTTATGATCTATTACTTTATCCATTTAACGTTTAAATTAATGGATGAGCTACAGCTATGAAGACTTGCGTGTGATCAGTGATATATGTCGCAGTCATGAATAAAATCACACACGTAGGGGAGGATGAACAGGGCGGGATCCCAACGGCCGACAGTAATCATTATGAATCACAGAGTTTTATAGTGTAAAGGGTACAATACGAATAGGAAATTAATTATTCCCTTCAATATATTACATGTTATGGCTGGTTCTGCCAGTTATAATGCGTAGTTGTTAAAAGGCGCGTGCCAAAAAAGATTAAACATCTGACCCTGATATCGTGGATGTATTTGATATTTTTTCTAAATATGCATACCATAGTATATTTTATTAAGTCACAAGAGCCACCCATTGACGTATCAGTTCTAGGTGGATAATTCTAACGCAGCTGTTCTACTCAATATTTTATATTATTGTACTTTTAGTCCAACAAAAAATTAGTTATGGCAGATTATATTTAAAAACGAGCTGTTTGTCTTATATAAATATGCCAATCACTGTTGATCGTACTTTTCCCAATCACAGACGAAAGGCTACTGTTCTGTGACTCATTTGTTACTATTATAAGGCTTGTCAAAAATTGCGATCTTCATTGGAAAAGTTTCTTTTAGCTAAGCATCGTACGCCTTAAGTGTAAAATCTAGAACATTTAGCTACGTATCATCGGTCTTTGCTAGAACGCCTAGACTTTGGAATGCCTTTCCATCGGATAAATTTCTGGAGATATAAACTCTCGCTATTTAAAAACTAGCTAATATCCATTTTGTGGCGCAATAACTAAGTTCATGATACCTTCGCCTTCCATAAAATAATTCATAAAAAATGTACATAATTAAAGGATTATAGTCGTATGTATACTTCTACCAAAGCCGCGTGATAAGAAAAATTCTGAACGCAGAAAGTGCGTTATGGTAGTGAATTATATATTCGCCAAGAAAATATAATGTGTCTGTAATATTAAACCGATTTTGCTTAATATACAAATATTTTGGTCTTATGCTTGCCTTTGAATTTCAGCGACACCAAATGCTTATAACTTTTTATTCTTTAAACTTAGAGATCTAGATTTTGGTAAACCTTTTATAACAGAAACATGCGTATTATATTTGGTTGTCGTTATGTTCCGAAATAAACCCCAGAATTTTCGCAGAAAAACTGGCCCGATTTTCCTCTCTGACGATATTTTCTAGGCCACTTACAAGAGGAAGGTTCCTGCCAAACTTGCCTATTATTTATCAGTATGATACGTATATATATATATATATATATATATATATATATATATATATATATATATATATATATATATATATATATATATATATTATGTATATATATATATATATATATATATATATATATATATATATATATATATATATATATATATATATATATATATTTGTATGTATATGTACGAGTATCACACCGATAACTCAAAAAATACTCTGCCGATTTCGATCTAATTTACTGAGTATCTTCCTTTCTCAAGTGGATTGTAAAGGTTAATTAGCCAAGAAAATCGGCCAAGTTTTTCCCGGAAAATTATGTGTTTACTTTCGAAAAATTTGCGTATCTCCGCAAATAACAAATTACATAATGGCAACCAAATTTGGTACGCTGGTTTCTATCATCGATAATAAACTATGTACCAAAATTTAGGTCTGTAAGTTGAAGAACAAAAATATTATAGGCATCTCCCCAATAGTTAATTTTTTCTATGAACATTCACTAAAAAGGACCATCGACAGTAAGACCTTTATTTTGCAGGTAAATATTATTATTAAATTTAAAAGAGTTATGTTTTATATATTTGTTGCCTTTTTATGACATTGTTGTTTTTCTTTAATAAAATATTTTTTTAAAAGAGTAACCATTATCTAGGTTGTAATCTCATGACACAAAAATTAAATCAAATTACAAATAGTGAACCAGTTTTGTATTCGAAAAATTTTCTTGTACTTGTAACCAGCTTTCTTGGATATATTTTGATCTGCTAAATGTCTGAATTAGGATATTATTCGGCGAAATCATATGCCAGAGGATTATAGTCTAATTATTTTTAAGCGTAAATACGTCTGAGGCGGACATCCTTGAAGGATAAATCAAAGGCTTATACTTCCAGACAGATATTTTTATTTATAAAAAGCATATGCTTTTCGGCATTCTCAAATCATTCTCTGGGGTAATATGTTCTACATACGTAATATAAATAGAATGTATTTACCCCAAGGGGTATGGTTTTAGAAAATTTTATTAGAAAAATTCACTAATGAGGAGATCCCGACTTTTGAATTTAAAAAAAATCTTCAAATGAGCACACATGAGGCTCTTTAGAACACATATCTGGGGTCAGTTTGAGTTTATATATGTTTATATATATATATATATATATATATATATATATATATATATATATATATATATATATATATATATATATATATATATATATATATATATATATATATATATATATATATATATATATATATATATATATATATATATATACATATATATATATATATATATATATATATATATATATATATATATATATATATATATATATATATATATATATATATATATATATATATATATATATATATTGCTATGGTATTTTTAGCACTTTTAATTGTTGAGCATGAGAATTTTAATTATTATGGGTTTTCCTCTTTACTTAAAGTATTAACATTGATGAAAATAAAATTATGCCAATATTTCTTTAGTTACCACTGTATCTGTAAATTTTTCTTTTATCCCGTGGCTAGAGTTCTGAAATTGGGTTAGCATTTTTTTATGTACTTTATTTGTATATTTTTGTTGATCCAGAGTGTTAGAAATTTCGTTAAAATATTTTCAATTGAGTTTTTATTGTTTTTACTCTTTTAATTGATAATCATTTGAATATAGAGTCATTTGGTGATATTAAATTTTATTATATGGGTCAAATCAATCAGACTATATAACTACAAGCTATAATGTTTTATCTCTGGTTATTTAAATTCATTTGAAAAACATAGCTATATCAAAAATTATTATTGATCGTTGTCAATAAATCACACAAATCAACATATTATTTTAGCAATGAATTAAATAAACTATGCTATATTAATTCGGCCTTTATCAGCATATCCCCTTAATGTTATACATACACAAAATTCATCAACGTAACTTAAATCCTCAATACTAAACACAATGTAAAAAATCTGCACATTTATAATTACAATATTCACAAGATTGACTACTGGTTAATGTCTCTAATTGGTTCTTTATTGAGATTTGTGTTATTCGTCATTGGATCACCTATTTGGATTTTATTACTGCCACCATTTCATTGGGGCAATTAATTGATATCGGGCTTATTTTGGATAGCCCTTTGTGTGGAAAATGTTCTTCTAGCTTGACCGTTATTGCTGATTAATATATATTACCTTGCCATCTTATATTAAGGCAGTTTAAAATCGAGTGCTAATCACACTTATCCGTTTCACTTTCGCAGGTCCACACCTAATAACTTTTTCCTCACCTCACCGCAGTTTATATTCAAATGTTTCTTTAACTCACTTTGCCACAGTCTATCGTGGAATGCCTCCTACATTTCCCTGTTTTGTTTAAATATCCACGCCTCTCTCAAAAAACTCTCCTTTTGGATACAGGCTGTGTAATACAAATTTCATTAGCCCTGTATCTTGCCATTGTCCAACTTCTTATCAGTTACACTTCATAAAAAACGTCCAAGCGTTTCACTGCTAACACTGTGTGTTTTTTTAGAATTTATTGACAATAATTTTTTACCTTAAATACATTGTGACTATACCTACTTTACATTTACTTATTCACTAGGACTAAATAGAAATTATTTTTTTTAAACAAAATACTATGTATAAAAACAAACCATTGTTCTGTGTTCTTTATATTATAACGATCTTTACTAGTCAACTAAAACAATATAAGTAAAAACACAGCATTGTTCTGTGTTCTTTCAATTCTCATGATATTTATTATTTAACCCAAAATATTCAACTCTCTTTTAAATATACAGTGCATTTAAATATTAGGTTGCATAAATTTAATATACATGGCTCGTTTTTCTCCACAATGAAAGGTTTATATTTCTATGGCATATTTGCTATTTATAGCAATATATATATATATATATATATATATATATATATATATATATATATATATATATATATATATATATATATATATATATATATATATATACATATACATATATATATATATATATATATATATATATATATATATATATATATATATATATATATACATATTATATATATATATATATATATATATATACATATATATATATATATATATATGTGTGTGTGTGTGTGTGTGTGTGTGTATGTATCACACCGATAACTCAAAAAATAATGCCCCGATCTTGATCAAATTTGGTGAGTACCTTCCTTTTGCAGGTGGCTTGGAGAGGTTCGTTAGCCAGGAAAATCGGCCTAAAATTTCTCGGAAAATTTTGTGTTGTCTTTCTAAAAGAATTTATATCTCCGGAAATAACAAAATAAAATTTAGGTCTCTGTTTAAAGACAAAAAATTATGGGTAGTTAAAGAAACATTGCCCTTCATTTTACTAAAATGTGTACAGAAAATCTATTTCAAATAGGCCATTTGTCTGATGCTTTGGCTGTCGGTTTAGTTAAGTTGATGCTTTCGCTGTAAGTTAGTTAAGTTTATGGTTTAGGGGTCTATATTTTTTTAACTAATTTTCGTAGAACAAATTCGTAAATTAATTTTTGCATTTTTTATCGAAATATGATACATGTTTGTAAGAAAAAATCTGGACGCAGTAAGTGCGTTTTGGTACCGAATTTTTATTAAATACTTCAAATTTCAGTAATTCAATTTGCTATTCACGTAAGGCTTGTTGGCTAGGAAATCAACATTCAAGTTTATTTTCGGAAAGTTTTTGTACATTTTTAAACAAAAAGTAATTTTGATGAAATATAGTACATTGTTTCTACTACATAGGCTATACCGGTAATCAGATTGATGCCTGCTCGCATTTGTTATTAAAAATATATTTATGAAAATTCACTTCCATAACGCACTGCATCTGGACTTTTTATAAACATCTGTCTGGAAGCATAGACCTTTAGTTTATCTTTCAGGTGACTATAATTTTGGTTTGCTGGCATACACTTAAAATATTAGCATTCTGATTTTGTGAAAATTTTATTCTTGATTTTTCATTAGACTGTATCTATACAAAATAATCACTGAAGCAGAATAATGAAAGAAAAATGTAAACAATATTCATTTTCAACCTCATGGAATGGTTTTATTCCCTTGTGCATGTTTAACAATTTTAATTACTTAATTTTGTACGACGTGGGCAAAATACCGTAGCCTGAAGCATTTGGTATGCATTCTTTGTATCAGAGTTTGATTAGAGGGCCATGTTACCGCATAGGTTAATATCGTTGTACCCAGCGGCAGCAGTGAAAAAGGGAATCCTGCCTTGTCAGCTCTGTTATATTTGTAATGTAATAATGCAAAAACCGCTTTCTATACCACGGGCAAAAGGAAAAGCGAAAGACCGGAAAATATTTGGCAGGGAAATAGCTGCACTGGCAACAGGATTTTTAGTTTCAGCATAAAAGTAAGTTCCAAAATAACATATATTTTGTTGAAAGTTCTTTTATAAAACGTTATTCAGTTTGGACCGTTGATATTCACTCAAACTTATGTACAACCTCTTAACTGCAGGTAAAATCTGATATTAAAAAGGATCTCTTGTGTCGTGTCTTTCTGCTTTCGTTAATAAAGTTTGATCCATTTCTGCAACCAGAATTAAAGAACAACTTGCTAGAATATTTTAAGCAAAAATCTAAAATTTTGTGACATGCTAATTTTAGAACCATCAGATAGCTAAGAGTCTGTCCCTTTGGGATCTTATTCCTTTATAGAAATGTTAAAAAGTAGTTTACAATGTTAGAAATCTACAGCCTGGACGCAAATGGTTATAATAACAATATATAATTACTTACTTCTAATAAACAAGCTTTCACCAATAATAATATGCCTTCATAAGACTCATTTTAAAAGAGTCTGGACGCTGCAAGTGCGTTATGGTAGTGAATTTTCATACAAATGATCTGTCACCAAACTAATTTCAACTAAATGCTTATAATTTTTAGTGAATTTTCTTAAAAAAATTCATGAGGAGATCGCGACTTTTCAATTTTGAAAAAATTGCATCAAATGATCGCGATTTATGACCCCTGGGATCCAGATCTGAGGTCGCTTTCAATTTTTATATGATTATAATATATATATATATATATATATATATATATATATATATATATATATATATATATATATATATATATATATATATATATATATATATATATATATATTGTATTGTATTGTATTGTATTGGTAGGTATGTTACCGATAGCTCAAAAAATAAGAGACCGATTTTGGTGAAATTCGGCGAGTACGTTCCCTTTGCAAGTGGCTTGGATAAGTTTGTTAGTCGGGAAAATCTGCTCAATTCAAATGGATTAAACGATGCTTTGTTTTAATTAGATAGTCGGATTCCCCCAGTCCGTGCATCTAATGCATGTTTGTAAGAAAATAAACTGAGTACACAGTAAATGAGTTATGGTAGCGAATTTTTATTAACGCTTCAAATTTTAATGGCTCAAATTGCTATTAACCTATGAGGTTCGTTGGCAGGAAAATAGTTTTTTAGAGAACATTTTAAGTTTATTTTCGAAAAGTTTTTGTACATTTTCAAACAATAAAGTTATTTTGATGAAATATGGGACATTGTTGCTACTATATAGGTTATACTGGTAACCAAATTTGGTACCTGCTTTATTTAAAAATAAAAATAAAACATATTTTTGCTATTTAAAACATTTTAATGAAAATTCACTACCGTAATGTACTTGCTGCGTCAAAACTTTTTTAATTGTATCGTAGATATCTACACTCCTGCCAAGATATAATTATTTACAAAAATCGTGACCTAGTGGAGCCTCTACTATGTGCAAAAATGAAAGTTTTCAGTAAATTAAATAATTAAAATTAAATATCTATCGACAATTTTCTATCGTTGTGCGACCTGACTTGATTTTTTTCTATCATACAACCTTACAACGTTCATTTTAGTGAATTTTCTTTTAAAAAATCACAAACTGGGAGATCCCGATTTTTGAATTTTGAAAAAATTTCTTCAAATGAGCGCTAATTAGGCCTCCTAAAACACATATCCGGGGTCAGTTTCGATTATATATATATATATATATATATATATATATATATATATATATATATATATATATATATATATATATATATATATATATATATATATATGTCACACCGATAACTCAAAAAATAATAGGCCGATTTTGATTAAATTCGCTGAGTACCTTCCTTTTGCAAGTGGCTTAGACAAGATTGATAGCCAGCAAAATCGGCCCAGGTTTTCCCAAGAAGTTCTGTGTTTTCTTTCGAAACAATTTTCTATCTCCAGAAATAACAAAGTAAGGGCAACCAAATTTGATACGCCAATTTATACAGTTATAGATAAATCACCTGCCAAAATTTAGCTCTATAGATCAAAAGACAAAAAAGTTATAGGCTTAAAAAAATCAATTAGGCTTTTCCTCAAAACGTCAAAGTTGAGATTTAAAACGTCAAAATTCGCAACATTTAGGCAAAGAACTTGAATCTAATACGTGCTATGGAAAGAAAATGTCTCAAGAAGAATGTTTTACAAACCCTGAAGTCTTAGTTTCAATCGTCATTGTCCTTCATTTTACTAATATATTTTCAGAATATTCATTTCAAATAGACCCTTTCTCTGATGCTTGGCTATAGCCTTAGCTATAGAGTTTATCCTTTAATGGTATATATTTTTTGTTGAATTTTCGTAAATTATCAATAAAGCTCAATATTTCCGTTATTATGCAAGATATGAAACAAATTGTATACATTAATTATAGGGTGTCTTGAGCTACATCTTAAAAAATATTTCTACAATCACAGGGTCGATAAGTCGTTGGTGATACAAATTTTCTTTTTTTTTTTTAGTCGAACACGCCTTATGTTATTGAATTTTTGCATTTTTCATCGAAATATGATGCATGTTTGTAAGGAAAGAAATTCTGGACGCAGCAAGTGCGTTATGGTAGCAAATTTTGATCAAATGCTTCATATTTGAATAGCTCAATTTGCTATTAAGCTATAAGGTTGACCAAGAAACGAGTTTTTTCGGAAGATCTTAAGTTTTCTTTCGGAAATTTTTGTAGAAACATGGCACATTGTTTTTAGTATATAGGTTATACTGGTAACCAAATTTGATGACTGATTTCTTAAAAAAACACACATATTTGCTATTAAAAACATTTTTATGAAAATTCACTACGATAACGCACTTGCTGCGTCCAGACTTTATTTTTCTATAATGCTTAGGGCAGTAGGTTCGTCCCCAAGGTAACATGCATCTAAAACAGCCAATAAGATTGTTGCCTGCATGTATAATCAGTACATTATATTATAACGCATAAATCCTAATCTATTCTATTATCAAAGCAGACATCACACCCTTAGAGATAGCGGGTTAATCTCATGAAGCTCCGCTTATCTGATCCAGTCAGATGCTGTGCACAGACGGCAGGGTGTCGTCTCCCATTATTTGGTAAGTGTTGAATGATGGTGATGTTATTCTAAGAATTCTATCTACAGTGGTATTTCTAAAATACATAAATACAATCCGCTTTTAAAGATATTTACTTTGAAAACAGGATCGACGTTGATCTGTAGCTCATTACAGATACAATACAAATTTGCTTTGAAGATGTTCATTAATTGTTGTTGCCCTTACTTGGTGAAATCTTTCCATCCTCTCTGGCTTAAGAAAAACTTGCTTTTTTCTCTGCAACCGGTTCCGACCGACGATAACAGAAGGCAAAACCAGTTGCAGCAACGAAAACAAGCATCTGTGAATCCAGAGAGGAAGCCCACATCTGTATTTATGTAAATTGCCGTTTCCCCCAAAAAATATTGTTTTGAATTTTTGGGGAATTTTCAGTTAATTTGAAAGGAAACTGCACTCTATAGGTATGCCGTATGGTTATATTCAAATTTTGTGAGCATTTAGTAGGCTTAATTCTAAAACAAAAAAAAAAACATAAAAGTGGTAGTTCGATTTTTAGTTCTTCCAAAGTTACAAGCCTAACAAAAGTAATTTTTTTTGAATAATAAGAAATGTGAATACCAGTCGTATTTGTGGTTTCTAGTTGCTGATATATTATTTCAACTCTCTTATGGATTTTCTAGTGAAGGGTATGCGCATATGCACTTCATTTATAGTTCTTGTGTCAAGAGTACACGTTTTCATTTAGCCGACGCAGTATCATCAATCTGAGAAACCTGCATCCGTGGGAACTACAAAATCCCAAAGTAATACTTGCGTCTAGCTTCCAGCATGAATTTTCCGTGAACGTTTGGGCGGCGCTAATCGATGAGTTGCTAGTTGGTCCTTACATTCCCCCTATAAGAATAAATGTCGCCAATTACCAGTTCCTTATGAAAGAGTTGCTTTCCCTTTTAGAAGATGTTCCCCTGATCAAAAGAAGAGACATGGATTTAAATGGATGAGGCACCAGCACATTTTTGAATTGAAGTCTGAAAGTTTATGAATGACAATTATCCACAATGGGTTGGTCGAGAGGCACCATTGCTGGCATTGCTGCCTAGATCTCCTAATCATAATGTTTTAAATTATTATTTTTGAGCGTATTTAGCAAGCTGTCCAATAAACAACAGAAAACCAGCACAATTGTCACTTGATCCACTGGCATTGGCACATGAGCACCAGATTGTATTGAGCAAGAAAGATGTCATTTTCAATAAATGATGGATTGAAAGTTTGTTAAGTAAGTCAAGATTTGTTTGGTTTTATAATTTAAATCTTCTTATAATTTCGGAAGGAATTAAAATCGAACTACCACTTTGTGATTTTTGCCTTAGAATTAAGCCTACTATATGCTCACAAAAATTGAATATAAGGATACGGGACACCTGCATACACACACACACAGATATATATATATATATATATATATATATATATATATATATATATATATATATATATATATATATATATATATATATACAGGATCACTCACGGTGGATGGTAGGTTAGATTGTTAATTGGTTGTATGCAGTCTCTTTTAAAACATTTTGTGTTATTTGGAGGTGAGGTGATAACATACTACCTGGTTCCGCACCGGGATGGCGACCCTGCCGTACATCTCACAATGTTCTAGGAGGCTGGCTACATTGCCGTATTACCTTATAGGTGTGTTCTCGCTGTAATTAGTATACCGTACTGACGAGCTCTAATTAGAGCAGAACCGGTCGCGGTTCTAATTATGGTGGGAATATGTATAGCCTTACATACATTGTCCCTATATTAGGGAATAAGTGGGCCAGTGCCGACAATTTACAAAATTGTTAATTGGTTGTACACAGTCTCTATTTCATAACGTTTTGTGTTATTTGGAGCTGTCGTAGCACCATACTACCTGGTTCCGCACCGAGATGGCGACCCTGATGTACATCTCACAATGTTCCTAATCACATTAACTATCAAGAATTAACAACTTCATTTAAACATATTATGCCTCCCATTCTGATCTTTTAAAATCAAATTTCCGTTAATGAACACCCAAACGTTTTATTATTGATATGGATGTACTAATTGTCGAATTGTTATAATGACATGTTCCATGACATTTCATGGTTACCTCATATAAGATGTGGCAAAATAATCACATTTTTATAGACACTTGCTTTTATTTCGGGAACTCGGGAACCTGACTATTTAGGTATAGGAAGGTGCAGATCATTTAAAAGGAACTTTAATTGTCTTTTAGGATATTTGATAATATGCAGGGTGTTATATTTAAAAAAAGTACTTTTCACAATTTTTGTATCCATCAGTATAGTAAAATTTTTTGAACAATCCTGTACTTAGGAAAACGAATTACCTTGCACATTACTAATACACAGCACATTCGTAAACTACACTTAAAATTTCAGCTTTCTATGATTCCAAGTACCGCAGTAATAAACACTTTATTGAAGCTATGTTTTGCAGAAATAATAAGGAAATTATCTAATCTCGAAAACCTCTAGAGATAGGTATGGCGAAGTATTACACAAAAATAATCGAAAAGTGATAGCAAAGCGAAAAGCGTAAAAATACACATTGTGTCTTGTTCAAAATATCAAAGTAGTTGCTATTTTTTAATATAAGACTTAGACTGAACTAACTGGTATTTTAAGGGCAATTACAACAAAAAACTGAGTGCTTAGAGCCTCAAGAATCTCAATTAGTATTAAAAAGTCAATATTTCGGTTTTGAACTGACTTAAAACCATCTTCTGAAGTACTGAAAGTGTTTAAACGGTTACAAAATAGTCTTAACAACAGTATAAAGCAAAGAGCGTACAATAATGCGACTAATTGTTTTGAGTGGAAACACCACGTAGACTTAAACACAAGAATCTGACCGGCAAGGAGAGCTAAACTGTAAGCGCCGAGGTTAGTTTCAATGTTTGTATGTATGCATCCATATATATATATATATATATATATATATATATATATATATATATATATATATATATATATATATATATATATATATTTCGTAAAATATATCATTTCTACAAAAATTCGCCACCATAACGCACTTGTTGCATCCAGACTTTTTTGATACTTGCTTTTCGGATTAGTGTGCCAGCGTATCGTAAAATGATGCCACCAGATCACTCCCGAAATATTGGAGAATATGCGCCGACGTTTTAGCAAAACCTATACTATGGTATGGAGGTTAATGGTCAAAATTTTGAATATTCAATAAACTGACATGTAATTTTTTAATAAATAATTTACTCACCTTAAGAGGTCATTTTCTGAAAACCCACAGCTTCAAATTTAAATAATATAAGGCACTTTGAAAAGAGATTTACACCAGCCTTAAAATGATGTGCTACTTGACCTCTTGTTATTTAAGATTTTAGGGGTAGATCGCAGCGCCGTTTAAGGGTTGGAGTTGCGATGTTACAAATAAGCCTAAAATAAAAGTCTTCCCACCTGAAAGCAAAATTTACCTCTGAGCGATTTCCACAAAATCACGATAAGTGCCCTGAAACGCCTGGTTCGTGTTCAAGTGACCACCCTATATATATATATATATATATATATATATATATATATATATATATATATATATATATATATATATATATATATATATATATATATATATATATATATATTCTTCTGAATGTTAGCAAGCCGTGATTTCGTTAAAGTCATTTTTTTGTTTCTAAGAAAATTAGCAAATAAACACAGACTAGCGATTACCGCAAGACTGTTATTAATGAAATACACTTAAAAATACACATCTGAATCACTGTATAAAGTCATTCACATTATTCATTAATTATTAGATAATACGGAAACTTCACTCGATAAATAAATTTACAGGAAGGAAATTTATATACGGTTTCCGCTTTTAATCAGCCAATTTGGTTTGATAGCACAAGATTATTTACAAGCTCTGATTATAAAGGTCTTTCTGTTTTTGCTGTGGTATTTCATTAGAATTTAGACATTACGATTATGTAATCTTAATTATTATAATATGTCCGGAATATTATTTTATAAGGAAGTTTCTAAAGCACTCTTTAAATGTTGTCTTTTCACAAAATGTTGAGAACAAACTGTTGTGTAGAATAAAATTCTGAAATATGTTCCAATTTGTTCCAGAATTTTATCCTACATCTAGTTTCCTAGGTTAATCTCTTTCATATATACGAGGGTACATTGATACTTAGTTAGCTTGGAAACTTCCCAGTAAGCGAAATTTTATCTAGTTTTTATGGTAACAACTGTAATGTTTCCTGGGATAAGCTTCCAAAGTGTGACTTAAACAATTCAGACAGTCGCTCGAGAAATCCATATCCACAACCTTCGTCAGTATAACTCTGAAATTCCCAGACAACCTAGAACAACTAAAAAGACAACGCAACGCAGCAAAGAGACTCTATTAGATTACGCTCTTCGCAGACGACAAAACAGAACTCAACAGGATTAGCCTAGAACTTAAAAGAGCTCTCAACATCTTCACAAACGAACAGTGGAAAAAGAAAGTTGAAAATCTATACACCGAAGACAAGTCAATTTGGAAGATGGTAAAATCATTAAAAAACCAAAACTCCAATCTCAGATTCAAAAGAAAAGCTCGAGTATATGGCAAACAGTCTGGAAAGCCAATTCTGTCCGAATCCACCAGTCGACCAAGATTTTCACAATGATACAAATATGCAAGCCAAGTCTTGGGGTCCAGGAGTCGGGGGCCAAAGGACTCCAGGTGGCAAGCTGAGGAAGTGGAAACAACAACATGAGCTTTCGATGAAGCTTTCCCCAAGACCGCAGTTAAGAGCCGCATACTGCACGAGGTGACCCTGTTTATAACTAAACATGACGCATCTGGACGTGGAGGTCGAGAAAACTCCCCCAATCCACGGTGTCACGTGACCCGTGCCTAGGGATGGATGGCACCAGGGTGACGGTGTAGTGAACGGAACCTCTGGAGTACCGCGCAAGCCTCCAGAGTAACCTGGGTTGCACCACACAGGGGATTCTGATGGTGTGTGCAGTATTTTACCCATTCTCGTGAAGATCATAAATATATATGGAACCAAAACCAATGAGGCTCGAGAGGTGGCTCCGGCTACAGAATCGTGTCTTGAGTCTATTCCGGAAACGGAGACGAGCCAGGGGGCGGCAGCGTCCGCGGACTCCGGACGTCTCACGACCGAGGTAGGTACGGGGGATCAGGGGGTAGCTTTGACCACGGACCTGTCCTTGACACCCAAGCTGGAGGCTGGGTGCCACCGGAGGGCGGCGATATCCGTGAACTCTGGGGGCCTCTACACCAGTGAAAACCTTATTGAAGGGGCAGAGGGACGGTCCCTGCAGTCCAAGCGTCTAGCCGGGGCACAAAGAAAGAAGCTTCGCAGAAGCTCTCGCAGAAAGTGGCGGGGGGCATCCTCTGGATAACCTGTGCCGGCCCGCATCTGAGGCCTTGCTCAGATTTGGAAGGGGGCGAAGTTGACAGTCGTCGAGTCCAAGAAACTCCCAAAGAGACGCAAGGTCCTCGTACGGATCCCTGACACCGTCCCGCAAGAGACGGTGATCAGAAGACTGAAGATCCACAACCCTGAACTGGGGACACAACACTGGTCGGTTCTAAGCAGGTAGGCAGAAGAGAAAGGACAAACTCTCGCCTTCTCGATCGACCAGGCGTCTTACAGAGCCGTTCAAGGCATTCTGGGGCCTCGAAAGGGTTAGCTTCCGCCCACTGGGGAAACAACCGGGGGTTGATGGGACTTAGGTTCCTTCAGGGTCAGCCTCCAACACAGTAGGGCAGCCACGGTGGACTACTGATAGCTCTGAGTTACACGGATGTGGACCTTATCCAGGAACCGTATTCCTATAAAGGAGAGATCAAGGGACTCAGCGGGGGTGCTGGAAAGCTCATCTACAGCAGATCCAGCGAGAACCCAAGGGCCTGTATTTTTGTCAAGGAAGGGATTGAGTTTCTGCCTTTAATGAATGTCTGTTCCAGCGACCTGGCGACGATCAAAATCCGATGTCAAAGAGCGAATGGGCCGAGGAACATTACTGTCGGGTCGGCCTATCTGCCAGGGGACAGCACGGATCCTCCTTCACTCAAGGAATTGGAGCAACTGATGGTGGGTAGCAGAGCAGGTGGATGGCAGACCGTTATCGGTATGCGAACGCGCACCATGAGTTCTGAGGAAGCTCGGACACAAACTCTAGAGATGAGTCGCTTTTACAATTCTTTATGAAATTTAATTTAGACATATTGAATAGAGGTAATAAACTGACCTTCATCACAACACGGCGTGAGGCATTTTTAGATCTAACAGTTTCCACCCAGTTTCTGGGTGACTTTGTTAAGAACTGGGCTGTGTCTTGGAAAGTGAGCAGCTCAGACCACAGATACATCCGGTTGGAAATCGCCAAAGTTGAAGGACAAATGGTATGATGCCTGGACCATCGCAAGGCATACTGGGACGCTTACAAGGCCGACCTAGCAGTGGAACTGCGGGGGTTAAGAATACCATAGACAATTCAATAGACATCAAGATTGCGGCAGCCCAAATGCGAGACGCAATCACCTCCGCCTATAACGCCAACTGCCTCTGAAAATGAGGGCGTCCACCAGGAACGTCCAGTGGTGGAACAAATACCTCAGGCAAAGGAGGACGCAGGTTCGTAAGCTGATCAACGCGGCCAAAAGGTCGCATGCCCTAACAAGCTACAACAAAAGACTGAGACGCCAGAAAGGAGTCGCGGAGCAGGCACTACGAGGAAGTGGAGAGGATATTTTGTTGTCGAGCACTACACAAGATTCTGTGCAAGGGCACTCAGACCAACATAGGCTTCCTCAAAATATCGGCTGGAGGCGTTACAAGCTCGGGGGAGGAAATTATGGAAGTCCTACTACGGACGTACATCTCCGGCTGCAACATAATAAACCAATCATGTCCAGACTGGGAACACTCAGAAATAGAGGCGCCGTACAGGCGGGCATCTAGAGTAGACTAAACAGTCGCTAAAGAGGTGATTAGCTGAGGCAAAATTAGATTAATTAACAGCTTTAAGCCATTCAAATCCACGGGATTCGATAGAATAATGCCCAACATGTTCCAACAGGGTATAGACATAATGGCGCCGGCGCTTACCCTCATTGTTAGGGCCAGCCTGGCTCTGGGGTATATTCCGAGGGAATGGAGAATGGCCATGGTTATATTCATTCCTAAATCTGGGCGTCCAACAGACTAGAAAAATCCCTGAGGCAAATAAGTATCATGCTCTTCTTGCTAAAAACTATGGAAAAACTACCCGAACGGCACATTAGGGGCGGTCTACTGGAAGCATATCCCCTACAATGCGGACAATATGCATACAGAACAGGAGTCTCAACAGAAACAGCACTGCACCAACTGGTGCTGAAACTGGAGAATACGCTGAAGAACAGGGAGGTGGCGCTGTGGGGCTGTGGACATAGGGGGTGGGGTCTTCAGCAAAACCTCATTCGGATCAATACTGGCAGCTGTCAGCGAGCGTGGAATAGAGGAGACCTGCAGCAGGTGGATCGGTTCCATGCTCAGGGACAGGCCGGTGTTCATCTCATTCGCTGGGGGACTATGTTGGTTAGGGTCGCGGCGGGGTCTCCAGGGGAGCGTCCTGTCTCCCCTGCTCTGGTGCCTAGTCGTGGACGGCCTGCTAGGGAAGGTGTCGGAAAGACATTGACATCATTGTCCGAGGAAAGGTTACGCAGTCAGTGTAGGAGCACATGCAGACAGCACTGAAAGTGGTGGAATGGTGGACGGTTGACCAAGGGCTTGAGTTGAGCCCCGAGAAAGCAACCGTCATTCCGTTTACAAGGAGAATGAAGTGGAAGAGCCACAGAAATCTCACTCTATACGGTAGAAATATCCCAATAACCAGGGAGGTAAAGTATCTTGGTGTCGTATTGGACTCTAAGCACTGGTGTGGAGGCCTAAAGTGATACAATTCAGTGCTAAACAAAAACTAGGCAAGACTTAAAGAATGGCTATGGCTTGCCTCGGCCTCACAGGGTCCATGACTTCACCACCAACAGCCGCCATGGAGCTGTTGCTGAATCTGTCCCCTACACTTAGTTATCATGGAAGAGAAAAGAAGATTAACACAGGTTGCAAGGGCCACTTAAAAATTTAGAAGATCGTGAAGGAGCCCATGCTTGAAATGAGGTCAGACGTCGCGAGTCCGCAAATCTGCAGGGAAAACAATTTTACAGTGAAAATCCCCGACCACGAGACAGGGCAGGGGGATTCGCCGGGCCTACCACCAGACGCGCTCACCTGGGTCATGGATGGATCCGGCGAGGAGCGTGGGACGGGGCAGGCATTTATTTGGAAAGGACCGAGGGTAAGCCTTAGTGTTTCCCTCCGAGTTCATGCAAACGTCATTTAGGCCGAAATGTACGCCATCCTGCGCTGAGTGCGAGATAACAAGAGTAGGGGCTACACCAACAAGCGGATCTGCATTGCCACAGACAGTCAGGCAGCTCTTAAGGCCCTAGGTAGCACATGTGTACATTCCAGGCTGGTAAGTGAATGCCGATAAGAGACGAGAGACCTGGCTGGGCACAATTAGGTCACCCTTATCTGGGTGCTGGGTCACTTGGGGGGTCAAAGGCAATGAATAAGCTGACAGTCTCACGAAGAGTGGGTCAGCAGAACCATTTATGGGACCAGAACCGGTCCTGGGCGTGACGAAGAGCACTGCCAGGAGATCCATTAAGTCCTGGGTCAGAAAAGAACATAAGGTGTACTAGGCAAACTGTCCAGGGCTCAGATATGGGAAGGCAGTATTTGAGGAACGCAGTTCAAAGAGAGCTGTAAAGCTGCTAACTCTTAGCAGATCACAGCTCAGAAACACAACAGGACTATTGACTGGACACATGGTCGTCAAGAAACACCTGCATAAAATGGGGCGGTTCGAGAGGGACCTAGCAAGTAGACTCTTCGGCGAGGGGGAGGAATCAGTTCAGCACATCTCGAGTGTAAAGCTCTAGACCGCTAAAGACAACTGATCTACGAACAGCCTAGACCGGAGACAGAGCAATATAAAACTTCACCCTACCAATTGCTGTGCAGACTAGTTCAAGGCACATTGATTTTGAAATGGGTGGAGTAGGAAAGCAAAGGGCATGCACAATAAGCCAAAGGCTGCAGTGAAATCGGGGCGGCAAAGTCGCGGACGAGCCCTAAGGGAAAAAAGAGAAGTCCTACTTAGAAAACACATCCATCTCCCAGATAAAATCAGCCACCCCAGCAGAGTTTTATAGGAATATCAAAAACTATGAAATAGAAAAGCCCCCGGAATAGACCAAATATCAAACATGACAATCAAAAAGATGCCGCACAAAGCATTCGTGGCTCTGCTAGCAATCATGAACGCCTCGTTACGATTGAATACCTTCTCAAAATGCTGGATACTAGCCAACACAATCATAATTTAAAAAAAACACATAAAAACCCAAAAGAATCCAAAAGCTACAGACCAATCAGCCTCTGCTCTACCTTGTCTAAGATTCTCAAGAAGTTAATACTGTCCAGGGTTACCGATCACAGATACAACCACGACATCTTTCACGATGTACTATTCGGTTTTACAACCAATTACTCTCGACTTGTTGAAATCATAACAACCAACTTTAATAAGAAAGAGACCATCGTGGTGCTTTTGCTATACATTGCGAAGGCATTTGACAAGGTATGGTATGAAGAACGCATTCTAAAACTCCACTACCTAATAACCACCATTGCGCTGTTCCTAAGTGGCTGAACATCAAATTAGACAATGAAACTCAACATTCCACAACAAAACCTATAAAACAGGAGTACCTCAAAGTGCAGCTATGTCTTTGCAGCTATATGACTTCTGACATGCCAATACCGGACAGAATCAACACCGCTCATAATGCCGACGACACAGCTGTATTCACCGCATCATTAAAAACAAGATTTGCACAACGAAGATAGCAAGCCAACCTCATCATTTTCGAAAAATACCTGATAAACGGGCAAATTCAAGTCAGCCCAGAAAAGAGAACAGCAATATGTTTCACAACAAGGCGAGACTCGCTATCACAGGACTTAATATTCTTCAACAAACAGATTCCCTGGAAGCCCAAAGTCAAATATTAAGGAGTCCTACTAGACAGAAAACTCACATTCAGACCGCACGCTACCGAAAGAAAAACCAAAGTGGAAACAGTAAAAAACGCCTTGATCCCACTAATTAGAAGACATAGCATAATATCGCCAGGAAATAAAATACTAATTTACAAAAATGTAATCAGGCCAGCTTTAACGTACAATATTCCAGTATGGGGACATATGGCCAAAACTCATCTCAACTTAACACAAATAGTCCAAAACAAATGCTTACGGCTCATATTTAATGCCCCATGGTACAGCAGGAACACTCAGCTACACCGAGATGCTGATTCACCAACTTTAAAAGAATACGCCAAGACAATCACCGAAACAATTTACAGAAAATTTAAAAACCACGAAAATCCGCTGTTACAAGAAATTGCAAGCTACGACCCCAACACCGAAAAAAAAGACAAGCGACCTAAATCAATGCTATTACACTAACAAATGTGAAGTCAAAGGCACAAATCCCTACACAACAAACAGCAAAGCCTAACGACGGAAAACTGAGACAAACGGGCCTACAGACATAATCTGGCACAGGGTAGCCATACAGTTCATAGTCATATACTACAAAAATTGAACAGTGACAAAACGGTAAATTTTTGAAAATGGCATATCTCAGAAAAGCTAGATTTTAATTTTAAAAAGAGTTTCGGTCAAGTGTTAAGTATTTATTTTTTAAATGTTATTGGACAAATAATTTGATGCTGATATGGTCGAGACATTAGGTAATGAATATCCTTCGTATGTTACTATTTAAAACTGGGCTGTAATATTTAAACGAGGACGATCAAATGTCGAGGACAAGCACAGCTATGGAAGCCAATTTCAGTGACCACCCTGAAAAACATTGATTTTGTCCATTAAATGGTCTCAAAAGATTTCGGACTTGGTCTGAGACGTATAGAAGAAACACTGCAGACTGTCTATAAGCGTGTGCGTTACATTGGTCATACGACTTGGGAATAAGAAATGCTTTGACAAAATGGATTCCGAAAAAGTTTAACATTGATCACAAGCGCGCTCGGGTTACAATTCTGAAGGAAATATGCCACCTGAAGAGGACTCCTTAAACTTTTCCGTCGCCTTGTCACTATCGACGAAACATGAGGCCATTATTATGATCCAGACACTAAAGTGCAATTGAAAAATTAAAATTCTTTCGGTTCTCTGCGACTTAACCAATTGAGTGTTAAAAATTTGGCTGGCACGCAAAGCATACATAAATTTCTAGACGTTTTAAATCGCCTGCGCATGACATACTTCATAGTGGAATAAAATACTTTACTTTCAGACAAACTTCACTGGATTCGCCAACGGGTTTAGGGCACTAAATTGCCATCTAGAAGCTAACCGGCTTTGTTAAAGATTTTACAAAGCATTATGTTTCGCCACATAAATACATTAAAGATCAATCAAACATCTTGTTGACTTACCAGGGGGGCTTTCGAAGGCGGTACAGTACTGCTTGTGTTTTGTCAGATGTACTAGATGACACAGTGTGACATATTGATAACAGGGTAATTATTGCCCTAATTTCAGTAGATTACTCTAAGGCATTTGACACTATCAATCATGACCTTATGTGAGCAAGCTCGCATATTACGGGTTTTCAACATCGTCTATACGTATCATAAGATCCTACTTGAATGGAAGATGTCAGAGGGAGACTTTTGATAATATAATGTTGTCGCCTTAGCTTGTTACTTTAGGGATATTAGGCGTACCTCAAGGATTAATACTTGGTCTACTTTTATTTATTATGTATACCTCTGACCTCTTGCGTGCTATGCAACTATGATTCATTCTGTGATATGCTGATAACACACAGCTACATTTAAGCTTCAAGCCCTATGAAAACCACATGGCTGAATATCTTATTAATGCAGATCTCATGCAATTAAGTGTGCTTTCATCTCAGCACAATTTTAAATTAAACCGTGGCAAGTCGTTGGTGACGTACTTTCGTGGATCTTCTGTTAGCGAACCTAACAGTGGGTTTAATTTGATGCTAGATGATGTAAAACTAACTGTTGTTGAAACCGCATAGAGCCTGGGCGTATATATAGACTCCATGCTAAAAGTTTTAGATAGCCGTAACTCTATTTTAAAAGTCATATCTTTTTCAGGGCACTATACTCTAATCGTCATTCATTGTGCTATCATATAAAAATTATCTTGATTGAGTCTTTGGTGTTGTCGCATTTTAGTTACTCTGATTTTGTGTATGGTAGTTTTTTAGTCGTAGACATCTGTGCAAAAGGTGCAAAATTGATGCTGTAGATTCGTTTACAACTTACTAAATATGATTACATAACGTCAAAGATAAAGAAGTTGGGGAGACTCAGAATGGTCGATCGCAGACAGTTACATTTTGCTGCCTTTACTCATAATATCATGGTTAGTTCCACTCCAAATTACCTTACAAATAAGTTAGTAAGAAGAGTTTCGCAGTACAGTTTTAACATAAGACATTCAGACGCATTAGAGATTCCCAGGCACAAGTCATCTTTGTTCAAGAGACGTTTTACTTATAGTGCTCTGGAACTGTACACTTTGTTTGCAACTCGGCTGGTAGTTTTGAGTTCTAGAAAGTTTAAATTTCAATATAAAACCTATTTGTTAATGCATTCTAACACCTAAGTGACTCCCTGGATCAGACGGTTGGGTTGTGTTTTCTTTGTTTGTGCCTGTGTTGAGATTAGTGGTAATATCTTGTTGATAGTGCCTTTATAATTTCTTTTTAATCTTTATAAATCGCTGTTGACAACAGAGTTGAGTGTAAGAGTAACAATTAGCTAAACTCAGCCCTGCGGCAGAAATTTTTCCTTAAATTTTTGGGATGCATATCATGTTAATCTCTACTTATAAATCTATTTGGATTTTCTTAACTTGTTATTAAACAAACAGATTTATTGTTCTTATTATTAAAATCTTAAAGTAAATAAAAATTGTTTGTGAGGAACTATCCTTCTGATAGGTGGCATAGAAAGCACAATACTATGGTCTTCAATTTCACAATTACGAAAAGCAAGACGAAGTCAACAAACGTGCTGAGCAATAAAGCTTGCCTGGGCCTACAGCCTTTTATTCAACTGTCAAGGATCATATCCAGACGGTTTGACGTTTACAAAATGTGCTTATTTTACTTATTTAATGAAAAGTATATATCATAACGCAATTGCTACGTCACGATATTTCTCATTTTTAAGCAGATTTATTATTTAAAACTCAGTATAACATATGAAGTTGCTAAATCCATAACTTTTAAATGCCATCTAGCAAAATGCATGTAATAAGTTATCTATACATTTTGAAATAAACAAATTGTCAGTAATTAAAAAAAAATTAAGTTCTGTAAAAATGTGTCCACTAGAAACAGTATTATTTGAACGGTATTTAAATTGCATACAGACTTGGAGAATACTTCTCTGGCTTCACTGTTGGTTTTTAGTGGTGAAGGACGTAGCCAGCGCGTGAGCTAACTGGAGCAAGTGGCCCTTCGAATTCTGGAAGTTCTAGGATGTTCTTCAATGCTTCTGTGACTAATTCGAAGGGCCACTTGCTCCAGTTAGCTCACGCGCTGCCTACGTCCTTCACCACTAAAAACCAACAGTGAAGGCAGAGAAGTATTCTCCAAGTCTGTATGCAATATGGACAAGTTTCACCAAGTAAGGGCAACAACAATCAATGAATTGAAGGTATTTAAATTATTTAGTAGAAATCATTTTGTGGCAGTTCGTCTTTTGAGGCTCCATCTCGAAAGAGGTTAAGGTTTACATTCATCATAAATAAACTTAAATTTTATATTTTGACTCGGGCATTTCGGATAAGACTTGTCAAAACGGTTTGGGGGCCGCTTTTACTCGCTGTTGATTATGTGTACAATAGTGATAGCGAAAGAAAATTGTGTTAAATTATAAGATTATAATTAGGATAATTTTAATTTTCATGGAAAATTCAATAATTTTTATAGGCAAACTACAACTTATTATCCATGGCGCTCATAGCATTGGTGGTGATAAACAAGACTATGATGGAGGAGCTCAAATTGGGATCAAAATTTTGAGTGACTGTTCATGATATAATGTGGCAGCTGGACGTATGGAGATCCAGAGTTTATCAAAATTGTGTTTTGGTACAAGCAAAAACTTACACTCTTTTGTATGACACAATGTAAAATTAAACTATAACGCAAATAAATAAATAAATAAATAAATAAATAAATAAATAAATAAATAAATAAATAAATAAATAAATAAATAAATAAATAAATAAATAAATAAATAAATAAATAAATAAATAAATAAATAAATAAATAAATAAATAAATAAATAAATAAATAAATAAATAAATAAATAAATAAATAAATAACCAAACGAAAAATCGGAAGGAAATGTGTGTCGGTTTGTCTGTTAGCTCCCGCAATAAGTTCCAAAGGGATTGAGTCATCGACTTTAAAATTTGTACACAGGTAGCAGTCCACCAATCAAACGGGTTGTATTTTCTTGAGGGAACTCGCTTAAGGTGAATGATAAGATAAAGAGACTTTTTGATAACCTAAATTTAAATACTACGACGGACCTGAAATGTTTTCAATAAATTGTTGAAGGAGGAGATCAAGTGTGGGTGAAATATCTTTTTGTTGTTGTAATTAAGTCATCAAAATCTTTTTTTGTATGCAGGTTGCTGTTCATAAATGGATAATCTAGATTGCTCGTAAGTAAAATCGCTTCAAGAGAGATAAAAGAAATGCGGGGTTGATTGGAAAAAATTGACACTTTTGAATTAAAAATCGAGTTTATGCGTACAAAAATAAGAATATTAAGTGACGTTTTCTTATGGAAATGAAGTCGGTTAATTATAGAGGGGTTGTAAAAGTACGAAATTCATTTAATGAAAAAGTCTTTCTGAGGGCAGCAGATTTTCACGGGAAAGTGAAAGTTAAGACTCAGTTTGCAGCAGTATTTTATTTTAAATATCCCCAAACAATGCTATTAACTTTATAACATCAGCTTACCGTGTTTTGGAATTTCCAAATAAGCAGAGTGTAAATTAGTATGTATAGCGTCATTATAAAAATAAAAAACAAATTATCTCCTAAAAATAATTGTAAAGCATGCCTCATATGACATCAAAGTTTTATAATTAACTAAAATTTGACATTAATGTATCACTCCTGTCTACAAAATTTTATGCTAAGTGTAAGAATACTCAAAGGTCATTACCCCTTTCTAATAATTCATTCATACTCACTCTCGCACCTCAGATGGATGGTGTCTATATCGGCATCTCCTGGGAGTTAGTAGTCTAACAATATAGTACTATCTAACCCGTCACGCTATCAGGGACCGCTACTACACTACCCCAGCTCAGCTATTCATAGAACTATATACATTCATTACATACAGTTTAGTTTGCAGCAGACCAAACGCATTATCCGTAACTTATATCCTTACTCTAAAGTCAGTTTATTTGGGCGGTTACATCCAAACTATATTACGTGGTGTTCCAGTTTTACCTATAGTGGTTTGATAGACAGTGTGGCAATAAGGGATTCGGCTGCCATGTTTGCTGCAAATTTGATATTGGGCTTATTAAAAAATAGTTAAAAATTGCAAACAACTATAAATTGGTCGATTTTAGACTGTATAAACTCTTTTCTGTAGATAATTTTTTATATCATAATAGACTGGTTCAAATGTTCCATATTCAGATAGGAAATTTTTTATAAAATAAATTCTACAGTCAATCGATGTATAGAAAATTGTTAATAATAATCGATCGGCGAATTTTAGAAAGAAACTGTATTGACGCTTTTTGTAGAAACTGATTTTTACACCATTATAGATTGATTGAGATGTTTCCTACCTAAACAGGAATCTTTAAAATTACTTAAGACTGAATTCATTATTCAGTTAGTTTGTATTTTCCTATATGGGAATGTGATGATTAAGCCCCAGAAACTATAAATTCAGGTAATTTACAATATTGGGGCAAGCACACAGTGATACTGAATATTCAAAATATTTAAACTCACAGTGCCCCATTCTATGTGTAACCATACTAGGAATTATTGGTTTTTCTTCAATTTTTTAACATTACATAAAATATGTTGGAAAATAATTAAAATATGTGGGAGACTGCATTAATATATTGTACAAGTGGCCTTTCAAAATATTGGCCTTAACTTTTAATCACTGTTATTAGTCTGTAATTTGTATCTAAATAATACCGATAAAATTTAAGAATAAATAGCTCCATAAATTATTCAACATTCCAAAGTAAAACTCATAGTTTTATGATCTTAATACAAATAATTATCATTAACAATTTCAGGGATGAGAAAGCAAAAATGTTCATTGATTGTTGTTGCCCTTACTTGGTGAAACTTGTCTATACTGCATAAAGTGAAGCCAGAGAAGTATTCTCCAAGTCTGTATGCAAAGCAAAAATGGTTTATATTATACTTTTGCTAACATCTAATTTTTGGTGAAAATTTGCCATTTACTCGCCATTTTTAGCATGAATACAACAAACCTATCTATAATTTTTTTTAGCTCATTTCAAGGCAAAAAGCCATCTGAACAATCACTTAACCTTTTCTTAACAAAAAATAACTTCGAATTTATATCTTGCCTTTGAACAAAACAAAGCGACTGACCGAAAATCATTTCCAGTCTTGAAAAAAAGTTAAATGTTTGTTCGTTGCAATAAAAAAAAAGAATTTACTTTGAAACATAAATACCCAGCTGTATACAATTAATTTTGTTTTGATTTTATTACGATTTACACGTATGACACTTCACTCACCTTTTCCACATATGCAATGATGACAGTAGAAACAAATCTTTAATTAAAGTCCTAATTGATCACTAAACACGCGAAAATAACATAAAAACCACTCAAAAACAAATTTTGAAGACAATTCTCACCGAAAAATAATTATGTATGACGTAATTATGACACTTGCAGCCTCGGTACATCAATGGTTTGGAACGTGTACCTCTGATGCCAAGGGTTCTGGGTTCGATTCCCAGACGGGGATCGTTTAACTTTTTCAGTACATACAAAAGGGACATCTCCTGAAGTTTAGGCATTGTGCTTGAGCAAGTTAAATGTCCCTTCGGAGAGGGCGTAAAGCCGTCGGTTCCGTGTACTATACGAGGTTGAGACGTTAAGGATCCCACCCTCTTTGCAGAAAGACAGATTTTAGGCAAAATTTACAGGATAGTGAGGTGAAACTGTTCCCTCGCATTAGTGATTAGCCAGTCGCGGAAATGACTGACGTTTGAAAAAAAACACAAGAATAAAAAAAATAATCTTCAAACGATGGAAAACTACGATTCCCAGAATATGAAAGTTATTTTGATACATTTTGGTTATAAAGACTACTCTCCCAAATTCAATGTTTCCTTGTTAAAGGAAAAGTAAGTTATTGACTTTTAAAAAATTGTTATGAAAATTTGCAAAGAAAGTGTGCACGTTCGGACACTTAACTCTGCACGTAATATTTTGATGCTACCAAACAAGAGACGCGAATTACTTTGGGTCAAACTTTTTATATGTTTATTGGTATGAGAGTATCTGCAGCCAAATTGAAATTAATAGTTTATTAATTCTCTGGAAAAGGTTTGAGAAAAAATCATCTTTCCCGATGTGCCCCATAAAGAGACACTTTCGGATAACATAAGGGGCCTTTTTGGATAAATAATAACTAGCACAAAAATATTACGAATTACATCTTTAATTGGTTTAGTAATTCATATGTGTTTATAATGTAAGACATGTTTTTTGGTGAATAGAAGGGTAAACTTATATTCCCTAAAAACAAATTCAGTTCGCCCAGATGTGTAAATCTTTACCTGTTTAATGTTGATGTTATTGAAATTAAATTCCAACTTCAAAAATCTAGGTTGTCTAGTTGTTTCCCTAATAGTAGCTAGTTTTGAAAGTTTTAAGATTCGGTCTTTGTTTTTTATTGGGAAAAAATCTCCTTTTTGGGGAGAGAAAACATGCATCACATTTTTTCGCATGAATTATAAATGGTTACACATTACACAAACTGGTTATAAGTGTTCTGCAGCGATCTTCAGGACATTCCCAACAAATAGCTTCAGATCTTTTTTGTAACAAGCTTCACAAGGGTAGAATGTTATGTTGCGACATCTTCGCCATCCAATACACCATCAAAAGGATTTAGATTTTCATCTAAGTTTCCGTAAAAAACAGTTATTACCTCTAAATGGTTATATATTTTTCTCTTCCTGTCGGCGACTTCAGAATTCGATAACTACTTGAATGATGATGTTTCTTCCGTTCCTTAATTGTTGTTGTCCTTGCTTGAAACTGTTCTACACAAAATACAGATAAAGATACTTTTTTTATGGCTTTACAAGTGCTTGCAGGGGAAAAATAAATACTTGTGAATACAGAGTTTCTACATTTGTATTTCTTTGCTTCTTATAATCTTACCAACAAAACTTGCTTTTTCACTTTCCTATCTGAATTTTTTCCCATTTTTTAAATTTTCTGTGATATTCTTCTCCCCTGGAAGAAACATGTATAATTTTGAAATGCCCCCACTCTTCGTCTTTCTCATCCCATGAGGAGGTGCAACTTTAGGACACAGTTTTAATTCCTGGATTATTTCTTTAGTGTTTTGGGACCGCCTGAAACCAGGCATAAAGGTTCAATCCATGACTTTATCACCGCATCTAGGGACTCTTGTTTAAAATTAGAAGCCCTCCCCTCTAGACCAGATTATGAGGTTTCCCATTTTGGCTGTAAATTACAGGAGAGTCGGGCTTTATCATTAACTGTCATAATTTTCGGGAAACACTAAACTATTTATTGGCCAAGCTCCTGCTATTTTGATTTCACTTATTATGTTTGCTGGTGTGAATGCTTGCAAATATGGATCTTTAGAGAATCTTGGAATATAATAAATGAATATTTACGATCATTACTGATTATGTAGTGGCTGAAAGTTGCTTTGAAGAGACCACTGAGGGATATATCCAGAGTTTGCGTGTGATGAGTGGAGTGCGGTGACAACAACAACAGTACAATACCATTTTTCGGCTATATATTATAGGCTCTATATAAATGTTTGTTGCGGTGACCCAGTATCAATGATATTGGATTTTCTTATGTGCAGTTTGTATGTTTTTCGATATGCTTCAGCCTTGAAGGAAACAATTCAGTCATTCTGTTCCTGATCCAAATCCTAGTACACCAATGCTGACCCAACTAAATACGCATCCCTGACTTTCAGTCTTTAAATGAGATACTCATGGATACAGCAAGAACTATTGCACGAAAAGTCACCAACGTTCCACGGTCTGCAGGCGGATAATATATTGTTTCCGTCTGTAATCGTTATTCTTTCAGGTGTTAAATTTTATTAACCAACTTAAAAAAGGAGGAGGTTTTATGCTGGTCTGTATGTATTTTTTAATGTATGTTCACCGATATTTTCATCAATTGTGGACTAATTTTTAAAAATCCTTTTTCTTCGACAGGGTATACTTCTGAGGTGGTTCCATTTTCATTTCATTCAAGTCAGGATTTGATAATGGGATCTTAGGAAATTTGAGTGAAATCCTCTTATAACCTATCTAACTTAAATGTCTACTGTAACACGGCACTTTGATAATATTATAGCAGTTTTCTAACACCGTTCTAAGTACGTATGCTTACACTAAAAATGAAAAAATAAACAAACTAAAAAAATAAATAAACTGACTTCACATTAGGCACTAAAAAACGAAAAATAACTGGATTACAGGTTTAGTTCAAGAGATAAAAATTAATTTAAATAAAACATTATTATTTGCACTACCTACTCATCTATTTGAAGTCGGTTCCCAGCCCGAAACACAGTGATACTTAGCCTAATTACTAACTGGTTATAATTCTAATGAATTACTTAATATGCGATGAGACCTAACCTACCTACCTACTACCTAATTGACTTGGCAGTGACTTTGAACAGATAAATAGGTAGTGCATATAATAATATTTCATTTAAATTAATTTTTTTCTTTTGAATTAAACCTTGTAAGCCACATATTTTTAGTCCTTTTCAGTTCCTATTTTTAGGTCGGCTTAATTTTTTAAAAGTTTATCTTACCTTGTTGTATTGGAGATTCGTAAAAAATCTAGTCATATTAAGTTTTTTAAATAGTATAATTCTTAGCAGACTCGTATATTCCTGTTTTCTTTGCGACAATTTAGGCGTACGCACGAAACCCTTAATTGAGTCAATCCTGCTACTTTATTATTATGCGAGGAGGACGAAACTACCGTAGTTATTTTAAAATATAGTCGTAAGCAAGCTATTCTGCAGACTTGGTTGTTGAATCAAAGTGCATTCTGGAAAACAGAAGTAAATAATCAGCAAGCTTATTAACCATCTCCATTTTCTATATCCATTACGTGAGCAACCACATTTGTGTTACATTGTCTTTACTCGATCAAAGATAATTGTTTTCTGATTCCAACTTCATAAGTAGCTCGCCTGATAGACTCTTATCTTCTAAAGACACTGATTACCATCTTTGGAAATCCATGTAGAAGTTGCTCCTCTGTTATGTTGTTTATATTTCCAGACCCTTTAGTGGAAAAAACATATAACACCCAATCATCTATAAATTAGCATGGGGAACATCAGACACAGTTAAAGGAATAAGGAGATGCAAATGGGTAAAGCTAGCGTATATGGTAACACATTGTATAATAATTAGCCGAAGATGTGTTTACTAACAAACTTACTTTAATGAAAGAAGTCGGTAAATTTAGCAACCACACAATATATACGAAAAACATTTTCATATCGATCTAAATTACATATTAAAAAATAAATTTCTTGCAATATTTTTTAAGTTTCTGAACATCACCGTAAATAAAAAATTATATTGCTCCAGAGAAATTTGCAACCTCTACTTAAATAATGTAATCCAGTATACCTGGAAGCCTACAGTTTTAATACATTGAAACGATATGACCTAGAGAACATTGACACAGGTGATTAGTGTTCTTACTAGGTCAATTTGAATTATAATGTAATGAAGTAGGCATTTCTAATTGGTTTATTTAATTTATTTAACTCAAACCAGAATATATGCCGGTTGTATTAAAATCAGGTATAACGGATCCTCTCAACGGTATTGTAAATACAATTTCCTGTGTGTGACTCGGAGGGTGGTGAAATGAATTATAAGTATCACTTGGATGTTGAGAGATTGAAAAGAAGGTTGCGGTATCAATGCTGGACACATGTTTATAACTATGGGGATATCGAGGAAGCAGCTGAAGTTTTCATGGTAAGTTTTCAAAATGTTATCGCTGAGTCCACAAGACGATATATACCCAAGAAAAAAGGGAAAACAGAGTGGTATAACACGATCGGTAGAAACAAAGCTTAGATTGTTTAGGGAAGTGCAAAAGGATCCTGAAAATGCTGAGTTGTTTGGTGAGTATAAAAGATACCGAAATAAAGTCAATGATTTAATTAGGACAACCAAGAAGAAATTCTATAGAGATTTGATAAGCAAGACAAGAGAGAGCTCCAAATGTCTATGGACAACAGTTAACAGGATTAATAATGGACACAGAAACAAGATCGTAGAGAGCATAAAACCAAGGAAGGCAGGCCCCTGTAAGATCATCTTAGTATGGCAGATTATTTTAATGATTACTTTTACTTAATTGGTAAAAACCTTGCTGAAAGCATAAACAGCTCTAGACATTTTCAAGACACACCGTTTTCACATTCGATGGCTCTGCTTACAGAGGAATATGAGGTTAAAAGGATTAATGATGATACTGCGCCTAAAGAACAAGAGAGCTCCTGGGCATGATGGCACGCATTCAGAGGTCCTTAAACTGGTTGTGGATCTAATCCTGACCCCACTTGTTTTTATATATAATATATGTATTGAGTAGGCAACGTTTCTCGGGGTTTTCAAATTCGGCGTTGTGAAACCCTTTTATAAAGGCGAAGATTTGCCTAAATGTGATGAATTATAGGCTGATTTCTTTGGTTTCCAATGTTACAAAGGTTTTGGGGATGATACTGAAAGAGCGACTAAACAGTTACCTGCGGAAATTTAATCTGTTGTCTGATAGGCAATATGGTTTTTGTGGAAAAAAAATCAACTCAGGATGCTGTAAATGACCTAACCTCCAGCATATATGACAGTCTTGACAAAGAATATCATCCGTCATTGTGAGTTTTTATAGATTTGAAAAAAGCTTTTGACATTGTCAGCCATGTGAAACTGCTGGAGGTTCTAGAGAGTATTGGCGTAAACAACATAAGTTGTTTGAGCTATATGACTGACAGAATTCAAATAGTCAAGATAAATGAGACAGTGAGTAGCCCTCAAAGAGTGAAGTTCGGTGTCCGTCAGGGAACAATTTTGGGCACCTTGCTTTTAAATATATATATATATATATATATATATATATATATATATATATATATATATATATATATATATATATATATATATATATATATATATATATATATATATATATATATATATATATATATATATATATATATAAATGGCCTTTTTAAATTGCGCTGTATGGGCAAAGTGGTAGGATACGCGGATCATACTGCAATTTTCTATACGATCGACAGTTGGCGGTTTTCTGATAGATGGTTGACCGTGAAACTTTCAAAAACCGTGTTTGTCCTTTTCTCATTTTACGTCCACTGTTTGCCGTCTTATGATGCAATCAGTGTTGGTAGTGATTTGGCCATACGAAAGGTGAGCAAAGTATCCTATCTGCGACTTGATATAGATTGCCATATCAGGTGAGATTTCTAAATTCAAAAATTGGTTTAAAAACTTAGGATATTGCTGTATAAATTGAGATTCATTAAATGTATGTTGGATAATAAACAACTGCGTATTGTATATCATGCATTGGTGAATAGTGTTCTACGTTACGACATATTAGCCCGGGCGTTGCGTCTGAGGCCCATCTCAGATTCCTGCAAAGTACCAAAAACCATATTGTTAAGGTGATACATGGTAAGGATTGTGCTTACCCTTGTGATCGTCTATACAAGGACACTTGCTTGTTGGATATTAGAAAGCTATTTTACTTTACGGGTGCAAACACTCAGCATGCTCAGCGGGAGAGTCTTATAGTAATAGAGCATTCACATTTTACTAGACATAGCACACACTCGTTTAAAACGTAAAAGGTGAGGAAGGTAGTTACGCAGAGATCATTTGCTTACCTATGTGTAAGGGTTTATAGTCCAGTGCCTTCTGAAATAAGAGAACACAATTCTTTGAATTTATTTAAGAAACGATTAGAGATGATTTTTTCATACCCTTAGGAGTGTCATCCATTATGTGAGAATTTAGAAGAAATTGACAACAAACGGACCAGCGAGCGCGGGTTCCTATATGCGTCGGTAGTTTTGCGTGTGTGCGGGCGTGTATGTGCGTGGGTGTGTGTGTGGTTGGTCGCGTAAGTATCGGTGTTTTTTGTTTATTTTTTGGGTGCCAAGGGAGCAGTGTGTTTAGACTGGGGACAGGTAGATCGGAGTGAATATCGGTATGAGGCTAGGTGGAAGATGTTGCGGTTATTTTATAACGTGAATTCAACTCGTGTATTTTATAGTTTTCAGCGTAAGATTCTAATCGTGTTCATTTTTGGACAATTTCTGTTGCATTAATTAGGCAGGCCTCTCCTATAACTATAGGCTGCAGCTGGGTGCATCTTAAATTTAGTTTCGCGGGGTCGTATGCTCTATTGTTGCGGTATTTAGTTACAGGGTAGTTGCTGCGATTCGACTGTAGAATGGTGCGAAGAATCGTCAGTTAAGCACTCTGGACGTTCAGGCGATATAGGAATTAGGAAATAAATATATCCTGTCACGTACACTATTGTTATTTCTATACAGGTGTTTGCTGGGATTCGACTGTAGAATGGTGCTAAGAATCGTCAGCTTTACACTCTGGACGGTCGCAAATAAACGGCGGCAAGGGATAAGTCATTCCGCGTGCATGACAATCGGGAATAGTTACACAGGGTGTTTTCTGCGACTCGACTGTAGAATGGTGCGAAGAATCGTCAGTTAAACACTTCGTTTGTCGGCTAAGGGATAAGGAGCTTAAGTGAACTGCATTAGGATATGGTGCACCTTGCTGCATCTCCATATATTCGCATTGCTTTTGAGTTTGCTTTTATACGCTTGTTTAACCTGTAACCTGAGCTTGCTTGCCTCTGAATTCCTTTTAACATGCTAATATTAACGAGTTGTTATAATTCACCGCCTGCTTCATTGATTTTTACAAATCAAATAGCGTAATACACCTGTTTATTTAACTCACTAATTTTGCTGCGACATTTCATTCTGCTGTGTTAAAGTTAGTTGCACTTGGTATAAATAACATTGTTTTATGTTCTGTTTCCCCTCATTTATCGTATTGTATATAAATGTAAGTAGTTTGGTCATTACACTATTTTAAATAACATTTGCCTTATAGACTGCACCTTAGTAACGCCTATGCATCTTGCATGTTTGCAATGCACTTAAGTAGCAATAATAGTACTTGATTATGATAGTACGTTTCTATTTATCTGCTCACATCTTGTTAGCTAAGAAAATATTCAATAGTAATTGAAAGTAAGTAATTAAAGACTACCTTTTTCCCCACATATATTGGAGGCACTGAAAACTGAACTCCTGTTTTTATTTTCTCCACTAAGGACAAGGCTGTTTTTAAACAGTACTTTGTAAAGTGTTACAAAGGCCTTACCAGAAGTCTTCACGGGGATCGCAACCCCTCATAAATGTAGGGAAGAAAGATGGCGCCCGAGTAAAGTAAGTTAAATAGTAATATTGAAAGTAAAAGGCTACTGCAAAAGGAAAATAAACCCCCATCGCATTACAATAATGAAATGTGTTTGTCTAAATAATATTATAACATTATATCTATATTGTTCCCGAACAGACACTGTACCTGGTGCAGATTTGGATAGTCCGAATGTGCCCAATTGTGGCCGTCTGAACTTTCCCCATATGCGCACAATTTCATTATTGGCTGAAATTATTGGCTGAAATTATACAATACGTCTATACAGTAAGTCCATTTTGACTTGTATTGTATATAGTGACCTAATTTAAACAGTTTATTCCAAAAATACTTGACACTGCATTATCCAAATATGACACTTTTGACAACCCATTTTAAATAAAGTTTTTATACCATTTTTTCTTCCATCTTACATTTCCAATCACTGCCTTCATTTACTACTAATCTTTACACATCCATCATTACTTTCCCATCATCATTCTTCATTTACTTTCCATGTTTATACCAAATTTATAAAGTTTTATTGATATGAGAAATAGGACTGCGTCACTCTGTCAGGCAAATATAGGTTGTATATGTTTTTTTAAATTTAAAATTGCCCAAAGGCTTAATTTAATAATATAATCAAGAACGCTCGTATAATTCACCTCATAAACTATAGATTTTTGAAAAAAAAAACAGTTTTCCTCAAAAACGGAATGCACAAAAACACTATGACTTTCTGACACAACACTGGCTACTTTTTGCGTGAGCTGCGGTAAATCAACGGAAAATTCAACTGCTGTGAATACACCACATGTACAAACATGCTCTTTTTACCAAAACTATAGCGTTCTTGCTGGGTCCAAAACTTTTTTTTAAATTCAGATCCACATAATATATACAGTTGTTTTTAGAAACTTGTCTGCTATCGCCTAATATCAAAACAACCAGGTGTTCCAATTGGAAAATTCATGTTTGTTATAATATAACTTACTTATGGACCACCAGTAAAATAGCCAGTAGATTCAAAATTAAGCTTATTTTTTTAATTATTTTTACATAAATCAGTTTTTGTACGGTAATAATTTCATTGTATAAATTAATTATTGCGAAAGCAGAGGAAATCAGCTTTTTCTCTTCTGAAATCTTGCATGTGTCAGGCTGCTAGATGTTAGCCTGCTAAGCAATAGGTTCCTGGTTTTGACTCCCGGGTGGCCAACGCGAAATTTTTCGTGTCTGAAAAATTGTAAAATCAATAAATGAAGATTGGAAAGTTGTGCTAATGGCCCGAGATGCCACAGCTACGAACTCATTATTTAAAAACCTCCTGGAACCTTGTCGCCTGTACAAATATCTAAAATGCTCGTATTCGTAAGTTATTGTGACTATTTTTTGGTTAATTAACGTAAAACATTGGCACATAGAGTAAGTAGAGGACAATTGTAAATTGAGAATCGGTGAAACGGAATAATTTACACAAATAGCCCATAATTATCGCATTAACTGATCGATTTAGCACATTTAACGTCATTGATAAACGCTGAGTACTGAAGTCACATATTTGGATTGACAACATTAAATAAAACGTTACCAGATTAAATTGGAAAAGTTAAAAACTTAGTTAGCTACTGCTGAAAATTAAAGATTCGAGTTGCAAAATGCCAAATACCTATTTTACTTTTTTGTACAATGCTATCACAAACAAATAACATTTATTTTAACACAACCTTTACCTCGTGATCGTTAGTTGTTTTACTGCCACAAATCATTTTTGTTTGTTAAAGGCTGCTGCTTAAAATGAGCCGGTATAGCGAAAAAATACAAATAAACGATATTTAAATACAACAATACAAATGTATTCTGGAGAACTTCGACCTAGCTAAGGTTCCAAATATTTTATTTTACACTTACACTTGCACATATATAGGTAATAAAAAATGATATAAGTTAAATATTTTTCAAGTATAACGATTTTGTTTTTATATAATAGTCGTCTATTCTAAATATTAATGTAAAAAAAAGAAAAACTGCACAAAAAAGATTGAAAAAAAAAAGCAAAATGCATAATAATAATCAAAAATAATAATGATAATGAAAAAATACAAAAAAGAAGTCAAAACAATTACAAAAACTAGCATTCTTATAAATTTAAACATTGTAATTATTATATAACAATAAAGTCTGCTACATTAATTAATAACACAATAAAAAAAATATATGTATCAATGTATTCCCAAGCAACAAATTAAGATATGTTAACCAGCACTCGAGTCCAAATAACATAGGCAAGTTATAATTTTGTTTTTATAAAATAGTCGTCTATTCTAAATATTAATGTAAAAAAAGAAAAACAGCACAAAAAATATTGAAAAAAAGGAAAATGCATGATAATAATCAAAAATAATAATGATAATGAAAAAATACAAAAAAGAAGTCAAAACAATTACAAAACCTAGCATTATTATAAATTTAAACATTGTAATTATTATATAACAATAAAGTCTGCTACATTAATTAATAACACAATAAAAATATATACATGTATGTATGTATTCCCAAGCAACAAATTAAGGCTTGTTAACCAGCACTCGAGTCCAAATAACTAGGCAAGTTATAATTTAGTCATAATTCACTAAAATCTTGGCTTCATTGTCATAATCAACACAAATTTAAGAATGCAGCTCCAAATTAGCTTGTTTTTGACTACTAAAATTACTCCAAAGTGAGTAACTTACAAGTAACTAAATTGGGAAAAATTTGATTCAATTTTACCAATAAAATAGAATAGAATAGATATACTTTTGAATTTAAATTCCACAATCGGTAAATTTTAGGCCGAAGTCTGCCCTAAATTGGACTTAAACTGGCTACCAAGTCCAGATACCTGTAATACCTACTTTAAGGTCACTTATTACCTAATATTAGCCTGCAATATATGTGTAGTAAGTTTAAGGTATTCTTATGAATTCCAATTAATCCAATCAATCAATTAACAATTAATCAATTACCAATTTTACTGCAACACAGCACAGGAAATATTTTGGGCACTGAGCTGATCTAAAATGGCTTTCCGATCGGTCATACTGTCATAATTAATGCAGAAAGGATCTTTCAAATCGAATTGCCAACATCAAAGTTGAAAATACCGATAAAATCTAACTTCAACTAAAAATTAACCTCAAAGTTCTAGGTGTACAGCAGTGAAATAAATTTGTGAAATGTTGAAGGTGTTTTAATTTATAAACTGAATCAATAAAAGTTGTATTCTTCAACAATGTTCTCTGTGTAAATCCTAAAAACCGATGACAACTTTATCGGTTACTACTATCTGGAAGTAAAGGTGAATTTAAATTCCATGCTGATTTGAAATCAGCACGTTTCTCTCTTCAATATAACTCATGTTTCATGTCAGTGGCGTGATGCATTGGCAACACAGTCGCCTGTCATATGCTTATGTTTATTAACTTATTTTCTCTCTATTAATGTCTATGATATATTATGGAATCAAAGATCAAAAGCGCTATATAAACATTCTTATATGTCTCTCCGATGTGCTGGTATATAAGTAATATATTATATATTTCGATACATGAAAATGTATCATTGCTAATAAATTCAAACAACATTCGTTTACCATATAGTTGGAATTCTCATAACACGACAAAATGCCTTCCAAGTTTGGTTAGTTTTCCCTGCCATTGAGAATTGAGACTTATAGGTAAAAAATAGAGCAAAATTTACTTTCAGGTAAATAATGTTACAAAGACAGCGATATAAAACAAATTTTGCGGTATCCGTCTTGATTATATTGGAAAATTAATATCCATTTTTTGTTGAATTTAGTGTAATCAAATTTTAGTTCGAAAAAATCATAAAATAATGCTTGTATACAATGAGGAGACGTTAGGTTTGTGTTGTTTACATCACCAATCCATAAAATCAGAATTTCAAGAATTTTGAATAATTTGTAATTTTAAATAATTGTACTTTTCACAGAGGCGCTCGAATTTTATCGAAGTATCATAATCATGTTAACAGAAAAAAAAACACAACCCCAATGGTGTTTTTCTTTATACAGTGCGAATCACCTTTATTATTGATTCAGATATTGAGTATGTTCTTTAATGATTCAACATGTTGTCATTTTTAACAAAGATGGTCATACCTAGTCGCTAATATCTACTGTTTGTTTATACATACATAACCACAGATCCTACAGTATAATGTTACATGCGCAGTTCGTTGTTGAGAACGTCAGGGCACTCGGCGCGTACCTGTGGGATTCAAGTAATGCGTTGCACATATTTACTAATAAATTATGTCCATTGGCCCAATGTTGAATGAAATAGCCCAAATATAACTAAAACGCGGTGGTCGAAATGCCTTGCTGGACCTATTATCGACTTACATATTACTTTGAGTTTATTCCCAACATTGGTAATATACACTTAAATTTTACTTGAAAATGAGCTGGTGGTGATTTGGTCGCCGACCTATTGTTAGGACTATTTAACGTCAATTTTACTTTAGATGTTGGCTGCGTATCTGCATATATGTGTATATATTATAGCATAATTCTCTAGCTAATGTAACATCTGTTACAAACTCAAAAATACCTGTACCACCACAACAATTTTTCAATCAAAAATTGACGTGTTTCGTTTTTTTATTTGTAAATACGCTCAATAATCAAGATCCTGAACGTATTTTATTTGTTCCACACTGTATTCACATTTTCTTTTTGAACAGGCTCCAGGATAGACCATTATTGCAGATATCTCTATCTCTAATGCCGTCTGTCTTGATAATGGCCAGTGAATGTTCCCTCTGTGCAATGAAACCGATAAGTATTTATTTTCATATTACAGTATGTACCACTAATTGTACAACAATTCTCTGATAACAGCATTTTCACTAGAATCATCTCCTATATTTCTTCTGCAATCTTTAGTGGTTATCTTATCACTGAGGTAATAAAACATTACATATATTCTGGAGTTTTGGTCATAATTAGTTTCCATGATAAACTAAAGAGAAGTTTTCTCATACGTATTGATATTACTAATAATATTGCCGAATGTTTGCACCATATATGTTTCATAAATTGTCAAATTATTTTTTTAATCTATCCATATTTATTAAGTAGTGTGTTCTTTCGACTGTAATATTTTAACAGTTTTGTGATTTTCGGTCATAACAGATGAATACCCTCTCTGTCCTTGAAACAGAACATCCAAATTTTTATTATCTAAATGGAAAAATATAAAGTTTAAGTGTGACTGTACCTAAAGTGAACAATTATAATTTATATTCATAATTTTAGGGTGACATTGGTAGCAGCTGGCCGCTAAACAATTTTTTTCGCGAATGCATAACTTATAAGCGCTACCATACGTCACAAAGAAATTTTGCAATGCTACAATGAAAAGACGCAAAAAAAATAATTTGGACTGTTCCGCTACTACGCAGCAAGACCAAAAAACTTCGAGATTGCTAAACAGATAATCCAAACGCCAATTACGTACCTGAGCCCTTTCGGAACTTTTAAAAAACTTTAAGTAATAAATTCAGTTTCTTAATGTTACTTGTGTTCTTAATGTTACTTGTGGTATCACAACAACTGCTATGGCTAGACTAACTCATTGATTGTTGTTGCCCTTACTTGGTGAAACTGGTCCATACGCATACAGACTGGGAGACTACTTCTCTGGATTTACTGTTGGGTTTGGTTAGTGTAAGTGAAGAATTCTGAATTCCAGATGTTCTAGGATGTTGCTCAATGTTTCTATAACCGGTGTGGCTGCTCTTAACAGCATCCTCAGAACCGAGTAAGGAAACGGTAAAGAACATCCTAGAACATCTAGAATTCAGGAGGGCTTCTTATTACAGTTAGCTTACGCGCTGGCTACGTCATTCACTTACAGAAACCAAACTCAACAATAAAGCCAGAGAAGTAGTCTCCCAGTCTGTATGGAGCTAGACTAACCAGCTACTAACATAAAATAATAATAGCACAAAGTGCTTTTCCAGCTCTTAACTTCTTGAATGTTCCCGTTAGATCTATGAAAATTCAGTTTGTTAACAAAATTTCGTTTCCCATCAAAAATTGTTATAACAACAGAACAAAAAGTATTTTGAAAGTTAAAACTGGCACTATATATCGTTTTCCAAGCTTTCATTTAACTTCAGCTGTTAGTATGTTTGGGTCAAATATTGCACGTCAATGTGGAACCAGTTCTCCTTATCGGATTGGGCTGAAATTTGATACACGTGCATAGGTCAGGTGACAGTGCAACATAATTGTTTTATTATCATCATAATTTCAATATGGTAAACGCAAAGATGGCGTATCATTATTTTCTCACAATCCCGCTGACATAGGTATCAAATTTAAGAGCTGTGGGAGTAAAATACAGTAGGCTAGGTAACTCTTTTATGAACGCAAGATAGAGGAAGATTTCTTCATCGAGAACTCTCTTTATAAGGGTATTAAATCAAAGGGCTTTATGACTGAAATACAGTAGGCTTTGTTGCAGTTTCGTAAATTCGAAATGGCGATCGACGCTAAATGATGGAATATATATTTCTCAACAATCGCCTTGATATGGCTATCAAATTAAAAACCTTCGCGAGTAAAATACAGTAGTAGGCCAGGTGGCACTTTCATAATTTTAATATAGCGCCCGACGCAATATGGTGGAATATATTTTTCTTTACACACTCCTTGACATGTGTTTCAAAAGAAAGGGCTCCCCGAGTAAAATACAGTGGATTACGTAAAACTTTCACAAATTAAAAGTAGCGGCCGACGTAAAATGACGGAACATTTCTTTCTCAACATCCTTTTTTATATGGGTTTCAAGAGAAAGGGCTTTGCGGGTATAATACAGTAGGCTAAGTGACGCTTCCTTATGAAATCAAAATAACTATTTTCGTTAGTTTTGGTATACCTAAATAATAAAACTCTGTTTTTTTTTTATTTTTAACTGCTGACTTTCTTATAATCAGCAAGTAGACTGAGGGAAGTTTCCTTAGATTGTAGTATTTTGACAACAGAAATTGCAGCCTGTACTGTAAGCGAACATCAACCAAGGTTGTGTCATGTATTTGGGCAAGTTGAACTTCCACACGTTTTACCTTTCAGGGGAAAGGGGATGTTAAGCTGTCGGTCCCGTGTTCCATGTGATATTAGACACATTAAAGATACCCACCCTTCTTACAAAAAACAGATATTAGATAACATTTCTGGGATAGTCAGGTGAAACTTCTCCCTGTCGTGGGTGATTGGTTATAGACGCGTAAATAGACCGATGTTAAAGAAACAAAAGAAAAACAACATGCATATACTACTGCTTGTATCTTATTAGTTGCGGGGCAGACTGATGTGACTTTGGCGGCATAGCTTCCACGAGCTGGTTAACGAAAACAACCGAACATTTAAAAGGAGGGTAACAAAGATAATGTGGAGAGACATTGTATTCTTCTAGTGTTTAATTTTAGTTCAAAAGTTTGTAAAATTTAGCAAGATTCTGACTTCTTACAATCATATCAAAAAAGATACATCCAATCACCTGCAATCCAAAGGAAGGACGAAGAGAAACTAGTTAAATATTTAAAATTTCATCTAAGAAACTGTACATAGTAACACATCAAAATTTTGCTGGTTATCTCCCTTATTTTATAGAAAAATGCTATCAAAAAATATATCACAATCACTCGCAAGCCGTCAGTGTCTATGTAGGTATAAGCTAAATATTTAAAATAAAAAGGCGACAATTGATGGTGTTATTATTATTACTTTAGTTACATAATAACAAGAGACTGTAGCTAATTGATGTTTATCTGCATTATTGCAACAGTCTTGTCTTATTGCAACAGTCTTGTCTAGTATTCGCGGTTTTTTTTGCTTCTACAGATCATTATACACCACTCTGGAAAATAGAGCAATTATTTTAAATACACACTTTATTCGGTAAATTGCTTTCTCACACATCTTGACTCAGTTAATATCTTTTTGCGTATTAATGTCCTATTGATCGGTTTACATTACAGTGAGTAACACACGATTTTGGCACGAACGGAAATTTTCCATTTTTCACGCTAAGTTTGTTTAGCATTCAATTTGTTTGTGGTAAGGGATATTTCCCTAGTGAATTCATATTTACACCACAGCAGTAGTAGTGTCCAGTTGCGTTGTTCGATCGAAACTTTCAAAAGTCACCCCACGTTACCATGGTAACTGGAAGTTATTTAATTATTTCCCTAATTAGATGACAACGCAGTTAACTTTTTGCTTCGCAGAAGCCTGGGTCCCTTACTTAAACTCTAATTTTATACTGTAATAAAGGAATTTTCTATTATGTTTATTTGTGTGGTCTTGAAAGTGTTTTTAGATTTACAAATCACAGAAATAAAATAAACAAGCCAATTAAATAAGTACACATTTTATCTTCTCGATACAATTAATATGTTTTTTTAATTTGTCAATTTGACTTATTGTGTGTTACACATTTTTACACGTATCATTTATTCCCATCCATTGTATTGGGTTTATTCAACGTCCTCTCTATGTTCACGTTTACAGGCAAAATTAGATATCTTTTTAATTTTGATGTTTTAAATAATTTTAGCACCCAAGTCTATCGTTGAACTGGTTATATTCCAATAATTTATACCTTTGTGAAATTGACTATTTGGTTTATCAGTTTGAATTTTTAGCTAAAATATTTTCTTCTCAAAATGAAATGATCAATAATGTAACATTTTGGTTAACATTATTTTAATATCCCTTATTTTCGCAGAAAATAAGTTTCTTGGAGCCTAAACTAAAGCGACCTGTAACGTATTACACGTTTTACAGCTTATATATTTGCATTATAACATTTATTGCTACATTATTGCATTATTTTCCTAGCCAATGAAATTTAGTATTTTCTTAGCTAATGAAATTTACTATTTTCCTACTCAATGAAATTTACAATATGACGTCTTAAATTCATGTCAATAGAAAAACACATATTATCTGGCGTTCTTCGTGAACATCCTAAAAGCTGGTTTCTAATCTATACTTTATTTTCTCTGTCACATAACAGAATTCTTTATAAGCCCGTGTTGCCTTTAAACCACTCTCTTTTCAACAAAATTTTAACAACAATAACTATGTTAACAAAAACTAGCTTTATATAAAATTATTATTTATTATTAAATAAAGTTAACAGAGTCTAGATTCTTATTTGAATGTCTGTCGCCACCCAAATTATATTGTATGAACCCACCTATTTTTCACTATTTTGCATTAAATCTCATGTTCTTCCCTGAGCAGCCACGGAATTTTCTTTTAAATTTTAGAAATTTATCTTTTTATTAACTTTTATATAAAATAGCACTTATAATGTTATAAATTGGTACCCAACGTGGGGTCGTAGTCTATGGAGACAATTGGGACAATATTTGGTGGTGTTAGATTTGCAAATTGAGATTCGGTTTAAGTCTTAGATTTTTGATTGCAGCAGTTACTTACATTACAAATTTTTTAAACGGGATAGCCCTAAAACAAAGCGTACTGTATTTTATGAAGCCTATATTTTATGTCTTATTTCATATTTAATTGATATTTTCGTAATAGATAATTTCCCTTTATTACCTTCAGTTGGAAAAATCCTTCAGCCAGCGATATATATATATATATATATATATATATATATATATATATATATATATATATATATATATATATATATATATATATATATATATATATGAACATTATCTTACTTTACTGGCTAATATCTTAACTTTACTAATATCTTGGTAAATTTTCAATTGTTTAAAGTCAAATAAACTCTGCATTCTTGTTTATTCTACAAAATAAATAAGTATTTTGGCAATTTTAGTGAATTTTCATGGAAAAAATTGACTAATGGGGAGATCCCGACTTTTGAATTTCGACTCCCCAATTTAGAAGCTGGAAGAAAAGACATACTTTGGATGAAAGTCTCTCTCAGGGCTGCAACTAAATTCATGTGTTGCATTTACCGGTCACCTTCTGACAACAACTTTGTCCATCTATTGACTACCTTTCTGAAAAAACCGACCATCTGATTTCTGAATATCCTTCCTCCGAGGTCACTATTCATGCTGATTTTAATGTCCATAATAAGGAATTGCTAGGATCTTCAAAAACCTATCCACAAGAGGGAGTAGCGGAGGCCTTTGCAGTCCGCAATTCTTTAGCCAATATGGTTCAGCAACCTACCTACTTTCATCGCATCCCAACACACAGCTCAAATCCCTTGGATCTCCTTCTTACTACAAAACCTGAATGCTACAAGATATCAGTCACGGCCCCACTTGGTCGCTCAGACCACGACATGGTCACTGCTTCCTGCGCAATGCAACCCGAGGTCACAGAGTCATCACACTCACGTATCGTTTGACACTACAACTCCGCGAACTGGGACGAAATGCGAGATTATTTTACTCATTTCCATGGGCGTCTGCCTGCTACTCTCATCCTGACCCCTCTGATATCTCACAAAACGACACGGAAATTCTCCAAGCTGACATGAAATTATTTATTCCAGGTACACAGAAAACCTCTTCAGCCACTCAAAAGCCCTGATTCTCTAAATCATGTGACAAGGCCAGACTTGAAAAGGTAAAAGCTCACAAAACGTTTCGACACAATCTCAGTCAAGAAAACCGTCAAGCATTTAACGACGCAAGAGACCACTATGTCGGCATTCTCTCTGAGGCAAAAAACTCGTTTAATAGCCACATCAAAAACAAAGTCCTCTCAAGCTCCAACGGCAGCAAACCATTCTGGACTCTTGCTAAATCTATAAGTATTGATTTCTACAAGAGCACGTTCCCACCTCTTGTTTCAGGGGATGAAATCGTTTCTACCGCCCTGGACAAGGCTAAACTTTCTGCTTTGTTGTTCACCGGCAATTCTACTCTCATCCCAACTTCAAATGTTCAACCACCAACAGATGCTTTCTTCTCTTAATACCGGGTAAGCCTGGCCTTGACGAGATCCCAGCAATTGTTCTCAAAAAATGCGCACCAGAACTTGCTCTTGTCTTGACTCGTCTGTCTCGGACATCTTACAATAGATGCATATTCCCTAGTAACTGGAAAACTGCTCGAGTACAACCAGTCCCCAAGAAAGGATCCAAAGCGCTTCCTAGCAACTACAGGCCTATTTCTCTCCTTTCTGTCGTCTCTAAAGTGATGGAACAGTATATACACACCTAATTACTAAAATTTCTTGAAAAACACCGTCTAATCCACGACAAGCAGTTTGGATTCCATCAGAGCAGATCAACTGCCGACCTCCTTTCCTTTGTCACCCATTCTTAGAACAAGTCTACACTGTGAATCCCAGATTGTCGCTCTTGACATATCCAAAGCACTTGACCAGGTCTGGCACGCAGCGCTGCTTAATAAACTTCCGGCCTATGACCTACCACCAAAACTCTGTACCTGGACAGAAAATTTCGTCTTCAACCGGAGCATTTCTGTTGTCGTGGATGGCCATTCCTCTAAACTATATCCAATTAATGCAGGAGTCCCTCAAGGTTCAGATTTAGCCACTACTTTGTTTCTTCTCTACATCAATGACCTCCTCTTTAGCACATCCAACCCAGTTCACAGTAACGCGGATGACAGCAGCCTCAGTATGTATAGAAGAGCGGTTCTAAACACGATCTTTAAACTCGTCATAATTTAAAAGAGGCTTTGACATGTTTTTATAATAAAAACTTTTTTGAAAATCTGTATACATCTGGTAGGCTTCATCATATTTTGATATCTCGAAATCCATATTAAGAGATTCATAAGGGTAGCATTCTGAATTTAGGAAGACTCGTAGATCTACCATACCGATGTTATCGAAGACGTCACCTTTCTTGCTTACGTTGTCTTTCCGATCTTTTTGAAATGCTATAATCACATATCTAGGTCTTTCTAAGTTTGTTGCAGTTTTAACAGACCACACATCTTTATTAATATATCTAAGCGCTGGTAGCTCACATATGTCCCATTTGCAATATGCGAGAAATATAGATGTGTGTTTTGCTATTTTATCCATCAGTTCCAACTTCATTTTATCGGTTGGATATACATGTTTTGGTTTTAAAAACATGTCGGTTGCAGTTATTTTAGATCTTGCTGTCCCAGTACTGTAATAACTGTTAGCAACATTTAGAGCTCTCGTAAATCGGAAAGTGTGTTTACCACAGAGAAATCCTTTAAAGTGATGAAAGAAACTGAAGAGGAACCAAAGAGGTAGGAGCAGGTGAAACTTGTTATCATTTAAGGTGATGTGATTTGACGATACATTCAGCCCCGCATTGCTAAGAGATTTTGCTTCATTCTTACTAAACGAAAGCAGAGTTTTGATGGTTGTTGTGGTGTATGGGTCTCGTACTCGTTCCACTTCCTTGTTATTTAATTCATAGATCATTTATTCAAACAGAGCTGCTCCTCCGTTATTTGACATGTGGCACTCACCATCAGCATTTTGTACTGCTGGAGGTTCAAGAGCACCTTCTATTATTTGAGTTGACTCTGCTAGACATACGAGTGCATCTTGCTGATTAATGTTTATTTCAACTTTATCGCTGTTACCAAACGATTTAGTTGATGAATAGCAAGACCGAAGTCCTTTTCGATCAATGGAATCGTCAAACTTAGGGTCTTTGAAGATTTCTAGTTTTGATGACATCTTGGTCCACGATGTCGATGCTTATATTTGAAATCTTTCGTTTGTTTACTGGTAGATAAATTAGATTCTTAGGTTATATGTCGATTGTATAACCAGGATCAACCATCGGTGCAAACTCGTATAACGTATGTGAAGGTTTTCCGTTATAGTAGGAACCAGACACAATATTAGTTTCTATACGAATCTGTTTAACATCCACTATTTAAACAGGTAAATCAGATTTATAGAAGATACCTGGGCGAAGAACTTGTTTCGAAATTCCCAACATTCCAATCGAATCATCAGCTTCAAAACTGATACTTGTGAAACACTTTATTTCACATCTAATGGTATTCGGATTAGGTCTTAGAATCAAAGCTAGCTGCTTTTGCTCGCGTGTTGCTGCAACACCAACAAGTTCATTTTGAAGCAAGTTTTCTAAATGTGGGTATCGTGATAGTTTTCCAAACAGCTACTTCTTTTACATAAAATTTGTTTTTACCTTCATATATGTTAGGTATGTTGTTGTATGTGTGGAAGCCAATCATAGCAACAGCATAACCACTATCTGGATCCAATTCACTTGGAGGATCGTAGTCTGTTGACAGATGGGAACTGCGATCTTTCAACGCGAAGTTTTGCGACATGACTGAAACACAGAGACTACTGTTTGAGTCTTTTATTTTAAAAATTTAAGCTTAAGTGACCACAATTATAAGTATTATATTTCTGATACAGATCATGATTGTACATTAGAGTAGAGTCTTTGAGGTAACGCTACAACTCAACTCGTGGCTTCAAGTTTCCATATGAGTCAAAGTACACGGATGTGTCACCACGTTTCCTAATTGCAACCCAATGACTGCCAGGTTCCTTGTTTTTTTGCAAATTCCTGATGAGCGATTCATTTTTACGTGGTCCGGTTGATGGCAGTGTATCTCGCATGTATACACTTCTAAAATATGGAATTTTCATTTTACCAGCAAATTTCAATATCTTCATTTGTTAGAGGTTTTGCTGATAAACATCGTACTCGTTTTTTTGGCTTCTGCAAATATAGCCCATAACGGCTACGCTGCTTCTTCAGATATAATCTTTTGCCGAGTCTCTTATACTTTGGTTTTAATTTCAAACCACTACATCTCTTACCCATAGCGATAGCCTCCATTGTTTTGTTATGACGTTCTTCTTCCTCTAGTTTGTGTTGGGCTGCTCTAGCATCGTTAACTGCCTTAGCAATACCAACAGCACCGATACCCAGAGCACCTAGTGCTGATAGACCATTAAATATCAGAGGTAGTAGTGAAAGGAAGCCTTCGATTTTAGGTATTGGAATAACTCGAGGTTTCTGCACATTCTTACGCCCACCAATTTTTCTAACGATTGCATGAGCGATATCAAACACAGCATTCTCTGTTGGGATAAGGTTTCTGTCTTTTGCAACTTCTCCAATCAAACTTATTATGTTTTTAAATGGAACTTTCTTCTTTGGTTCTGAGTTGATTACATCGAGACCCATACCAAGCTTTCTTTTAACTTTCATGGTGTTTGTAACATTTAAAGCGGCTAACTTTTCACCAAAACTTGCGTCCTTCGACTTGAATCTTTCCCAAGCTCGGTCCTCCAACACTTCGTCGGCTCGGTGTCTATCACTTAACCCTTTTGATTGAGAGTGAGCAATGTCAGGGTCTCGACAAGCACGATCTAAAGGATTAATACCTTGACCACCTTTAGCCAGACGTTCTTTAAGTTTAGTACCCGGACCACAACATTGATAACCAGGTATGTGTAACTCAACGGGTAATTTGTTAACTGCTGTATTTACAAGACCTTCATATTGTGACACCAACATTGATACTGACTGTGTGACTCGCTTACATCTCTATATTTATATACGTGCTCGAAAAATATAGTTTAGTTCAAGTCAAGATGCGTACCATCAAACAGGCTTCTGTCTCATCTATTACAAATATAGTTGATGTTGTTAATACAACAGAACAACAACTAAGACATAATCCTCTCTTCCCAAACACAGTTAGGTGTATCATATGTGGTCTTAGCGGGTGTGGTAAAACAAATGTTATGTTAAGTTTATTGTTTGAACCGAACGGTTTAATGTTTGAAAACGTGTATGTGTATTCAAGGTCTCTGTATCAACCTTAATACAAGATGTTACAAAAGGTGCTGGATGCTACAAAAGGTGTTGGTTATTATCTATATAGTGAAAACGATGAAATATTAGATCCAGCAGAAGCTTTGGACAACTCGGTGTTTGTATTAGATGATGTAGCTTGTGACAAACAAGATAAAATGAGAGCATACTTTAGTATTGGAAGACATAAGAATATTGATTCAATCTACCTCAGTCAAACATATAGTCGAATACTCAAATATCTGATACGTGATAACGCTAACGTTTTGATTCTCTTTAAACAAGATGAAACGAACTTGAAACACATCTATGACGACCATGTGACCGCTGATATGGACCTTAAACAATTTAGAAATGTATGTTGTCAATGCTGGAAAGACAATTGGTATGGTGTGTTGGTGATTGTAAAAGAAAATGATGTAGACAAAGGCAGATATAGAAAAGGATTAGATAGCTATATATTAATCTAATTGGCTACAACCAACGACAAGCAATTGTCTAGCAGGACAGACAAATTTCTGACACGACAGCTGTCTAGCAGGAGAGCTGTCGTGATAGATACCTAAAATTAGATAGGTAGACATACAACCAATTCAAAGCTAGTACAACTTAAACCACCAAACAGTGTGTATCTCTTAGCCCGATCAACTGATAAGTGGTTTACATCAAGTCGACAGGTTGTTTGAAACAAATACCTTTAGCAAGATGAAGATGATGGGTAACTAAGAGAGAAAAATTAAAAAAAAAGATTTTATAACTTGCTGAAAACATTCAAAAAATTTAATGCTTAAGCTTGGCAGAACTGAGAATGATGAAGTACTGCAGCGTTTATATAAACCAATTGCTCAACCACTAAGTGTAATATCTAAAAACACATCAATACTGCAGCCAACAGCTGAACAAATCAAAGAAGAGGCTGATGATATACCAGAAAAGAAACCCAAAGTCGAATTCCCTGAAGACCATGACGTTTTTGAGCCAAACCAGAGGTGGAGACAAGTTCCGACCAACCCAGCATATCAAGAATTTTTGGAGCAATATCCTGAACGAGTTCGATATTATGTAGACAAGTATTTAACAGAACCGCCGAGACTTGCCACTACCGATCAAACGTATGGTGCTCGCTACGATAAAGATACTGGTAACTGAGGTCTTGGCAATAAACACTTGGACTTTACTGATGATGAGATTCAACTGGATAAAGGAGATATCCACAAACACAAGATCTACTAAAATTGATATTTATAAAAAGACCAAAGGCGTACCCGTATGACGATCTTCAACACTATATAGATATTCTAGAAGCAACTAGTTTTCATAAAATTAACTAAGATCCCAACGCACGAACCAAGGGTTGTTCCTCGGAAAAGTATCTGTCTCTAATAAACCAATTATAAATCCACGAGGGCGAAGATCCTCAACTCCTCACAGTTTTGGTTACGACACACATCTTTGTGTGAAAAATAGAAGATTGAACCTAAAGCTCAGAATGTAAGCAACAGCAACTGTATGATACAAAATTACAAACAAATAGAATATGTTTATTGGGATGACATAAATGAGTTGGTTGATGGACTTAGACTTTAGTGGCTTCCCAAGTTGCTGGGTATAGTGCTCATAACAATGAAATTCAGTCAATCATTGAAGAACTGAAGGAGGCTGGTGTTATCGCCTAGTATACCTACATATATACCAGACGTACCTACCTATTGCTTAGTAAAAAAACGTCTATCGATAAATTCTGACGTTCCCAGTCCAATAAAGGTTGTAAGTTTAAAATCATTGAAAGAGAGATTTTCCCAAGAACTACTAGTGGTGATTTTGATTTACAAAGCCATAGATTGTGTAACGTCTTTGATCCAGTCGATTCAACAGATGTCGTAAATATAAAAAATGTTGATGTATGGATTGACGACTATCAGAAGAACAGAGATGAGGCAACACAAATAATCATTACCGTACTACTTGAAGCTGTACACAAACCAGAGTTGGAAGATTTAAAAAAACGAATTTGAAAATAAATTGAAAAATTTAATCAAGAGCACAACTGCTCAAGTTTTAAAAGATATTGATTTGTTAAAGAATAACAAGCTGAAGAAGAAGCTGGGAGAAATAGACGGTAAACTAAAAGTTTTGCATGACAAGTGGATACTTTTAAATCCATCATCACCATGAAACGCAAAACAGTTGAGTCATCTGATGCTAAAAAACAAGTAATAAATTAGTTGTACACACCAGCAAGAATTAATTTTAAACGTAGACGTACCACAATCAAAGGTTGGATGATTTGTGGCAGATTGACTTAGCTGAGTTTACTGACTATCATCGAGAAAACTCTGGCTACAAGTACATTTTATTGGTTATCAAGTGTTTTTCAAAGTATGTGCGGACTCGCCCTCTTAAATCTAAAAATGCTGAAGAGGTGACTAAAGCTATGGCTGATATTTTAGCTAATATTACAGCTCCTACCAACATCTAGTCTGATCTTGGTTAGAAGTTTTATAACTCCAAATTTAGCGCCTTAATGGAAAAATACAACATCAATCACTACAGCACTTATAGCGTGAAGAAGGCTGCCATAGTGGAAAGAATGATACCTACCTTAAAAGAGAAGATATATAAAAATTTCAACTTGATTGGCTCCTACAAATGGGTTAATACACTACCTGAAGTCACTGCTGCTTACAACGCTACTGTTCATCGGATAACTGGTGTAAAACCTCAAGATGTTAACAAGAAAAATGAAGCAGACATTCTAAAACAAGTTTACTCAAATCTCAAAGTGCTTAAAAAAATAAATTTAAAGTGGGTGATGTTGTACGTACAAGTAAAGCAAAAGCACAATTTGAAAAGGGGTATACACCTCGCTGGTCAACAGAGTTATTTAGGATTGTTAGTGTTCATTTCACAAATCCAGTAACATACTTTCTTAAAGACATGCAGGGGAAACTAATCAGTGGAGGGTTTTACGAGGAAGAACTACAAAAGACTAAACAAACAGACATCTATCTAGTTGAACGCATCTTGAGGAAGAAAGGCAAGAAACTCTATGTAAAATGGTTGGATTTTGATAAATCACATAATTCTTGGACAAATTTAGATGATGTTAAATTAGCTAATATATTTAATGCATTAATGTACTTAGAATAAAATAAAAGTATTTGTTAAAAATATTGTCATTTTATTTTTCCATCTGGTTACATACAATTAAGGCAAGTGAACAATTACAAATTATGTCGTAAATCCATAATATCCTGAATAAACTTCTCCCGCGGTACATCTGCTATATGTAGATCGTTTCTCTTCGCCTTAAGGTATCTTACTTCGGTCTTTATTCTGTTTAGTAGATTTACAGAATTAGGATCATACATCATGTTTAGAACCACTTCGGAATCGGGATGTTTATTTTTAAAGTTCTTGACAGCTCTTCTAAAACTCTTCTTCTAAGTTCTTACAGCATGATATGGATAGGTAGCATCCTTCTCATTTCTTGAAAGTAAACCAAAAACACAAGGTTTTCCAGGGTTTCTTGGTTTTGGAGATATATCTTCAAGATGTTCTGTGATTTTAGCGTTTGTTTTTCGCATGCACTGCACTTCATCATCTATCTCCATGAATTTCACTTCAATATCTTTAAGGTTGTCCTTGTATTTTTGATTAAATTCGCTTACGAAAAAATCAAAAATAATTTAGTTGCATTTTTCATATAAATGATTGGATATCCAACAAGCCAAACTTAATATCAAATCTTTGCAGACATGTATACCAGATATCAAGTTGTTTTCACCTTGTCTTCCACTAAATCAACGTTTCAAAATTTGGGCCGTCTGAATATGTTACCCATACCTTTTTAAAATTCTATAAGTAGCAGACGTTGAGACACCAGTTCGTCTCTGTACTTTTCGCGTCGAGGTACCAGGTTCTTCGATAACAGCATCCAGGCCAGCATCCTCGTCGCTGTTCCCGGTCGTCCAGTTCGATCAACACGATCGATGGTAGGCATTCTAACAGAGCTTTTATCGAAGAACCTGGTACCTCGATGCGGAAAGTACAGAGACGAACTCTGTCTCCACGTCTACTACTCATATAATTTTAAAAAGGTATGGGTACCATATTCAGACGGTCCAAATTTTGGAACTGCGTTAATACGCAAGGCGTAAGCGATTTTGCCAAATTATGTTAAGAAAAATCATACAAGATCCCAATTTCTTCGATAGAGTTTTATGGAGTGGCGAGGAAGCATGTACAAATGATTTGTTACATGAACCTCCATAACTTTCATCGTTGGAAAATTGAAGATCCACATGAATTCAGAGAGGATCTGTTCCAGCATCAAATAAAGATAAATCTTTGGGCCGGTATTTTTAACGGATCACTTTTGAGACCAGTGGAACTGAGCCTTACGTTAAATGGCCAAAGATATTTGGCGTTTTTAGAAAACAATTTGCCAGAACTGCTGCAAGACACCCCGTTAAAACTTCGGAGGACATTTAGGCTTAAAAATGATGGATGCCTAGCCCATTCTGCCTTAGCAGTAAGGCAATACTTGAATCATACATACCCGGGTAGGTGGACCTCAAAGAATCAGAACAGCAGCTCAAGAAATTTCACGAAGCAGTCTAAGAAGACTAAGAGGATCGTTCCTAAAACGATATCGCTTATGTATAAGATAGAATGGCCATCAAATAGAGCAGCTGTTATGAATAGAATAATTTTTGTAAATGTCACAATCTGTTTATTTTTATTTATTAGCTATCTGATTTCACTTCCAAATTACTTTCACTCGTCGACAGTGAATTACTTTTAATAAATATTGATAATGTTTTATACCATTTTAGAATCTACATAAAACAGGGAAGTTTTTGAAATTATGAGCCAGTAAATTTGACAAACTTTTTTTTTCAGTACGGAGGTTTACTCCAAATTTAAAAAAAATGCAGAAGAAAAGTTCGATTTTTTTCTTCAGATTTTCTAAATAATAATACAAAATATTTCAGACTGGTTCGATAACGCTATTATCGAGGATTAACAGGAACAAAAATCACATTCCGGAAAAGTTTTTTGTGCATGTCGGGGTGTGTCAAAATACCTCAAAATTTAACAATCTTCATTTTTTTCATAAAATTGTCAATACCTTGAAAACCATAAACTTTTTGATAACATCATATATATTATTTCTAAAAGGGCTTGAGCTAGCCTATCTTCATGTGACGTTTGATTTAAGACTTTTGGGAAACCCTATATATATATATATATATATATATATATATATATATATATATATATATATATATATATATATATATATATATATATATTCATCACCCAAAAGCCAAGCAGGCCGCACAACGGAGCGGTACATTCAGAAAACGATTGTAACAAATCAATTTTCGAAAGAAAATGCCTATCTAGCCGATAATAGGTACGCTCTCCTTTTTTTGCACAAACTACACTGTATATTGTCAAAGTTAGTATTATATCTATTGACTTCGGTGCTCCAGACAATAGCAACAGCAAAGCACAAAATATCAGTAGCTCCAAACTTGAGACAGTCAAAGGATGGATATAAAATGACGCGTTATTTAAAACAATCAAAATTAAGGGCAGCGCACAGTGAAAATAAATTTTCAAAATCAAAGAGTGAACAAAAGCAGAGGCAACAGGTGACAGAAGTGACAAATGACACGTATGAAACACAAGAGATCCATGACAAGGAAAGAAACCAAAGGGCAACTAAATCATAGTCAACTTCAGTGTTCATTGTGTAAATAATACTACTCTATTAGTTGTATAAGGAAAAAAGTTCATCCCACTGGCATTAGAAACATTTAGGACATTTTTGCTGAAGCTATTGATGTATTTAAAACCACCTACAGCTCAGGCAGTTATTTAAATATTCAAAACCATGTTTGACTAAGTTTATATTTAATGTTATGGTATAAAATGTAAACAAAATGCCACAGACTAGCCAAACCCGTAACTTAACAGTACCATTTTCATTATGTTTTTGACACGTTATATAAACCACAGTCGGTCATAAAAATTTGTTTGTTCCATGTCCTGAATCATTACCATAGAGAATCGTTAAATTAATTAAATTGTGACTTTTTTCCTATTTTTGTTATTATATTATTAAAACAGCGTCTAACAGACCTGCGCAATAATATCAAATATTCCGTTACCACGGCAACAAGATACTAGATCTCGTATAAGTTGTTGACAAATAAAGGCGGTGAAATTAAACATAAATGTTTCAAATTTGAATAGCTCAATTTTCTGTAACCCTAGAAAGCTAAATTTTGGCACATAGTTAGGTCTTTTCCAAACCAATATGTACATGAAATTTTATCGAAATATCTTTGTAATTTTCACAGAAAAAAAATTTTTTTCGAAAGAAAACCCGAAATTTTTCCGGAAAGCCGTGTCCGATTTTTCTGGCTAATGAACTCAGTCAAGCTATTAATAAAATAAATGCACTTGCCGAGTTTTATGAAAATCGGTTAATTATTTTTTGACTTATCGGTTGGATATATATATATATATATATATATATATATATATATATATATATATATATATATATATATATATATATATATATATATATATAAACATATAAAAATCGAAACTGACCCCGGGTTCTAGGGGCCCAAATTCGCGCTCATTTGCAAAAATTTTTGCAAAGTCTCACCATCGATATCTCTCTATTAGTGAATTTTTTTAAATAATTCACTAAAAATAATAGTTAACTGATAACAAAAACAACGTAATGGGACTGGCCTCGGATATTACTGAACGTAACGGAATAAAAAACATTCATATCGGTTCTGGAATTATCAGAATCGGTAAGTATACAACTAAAAAAAACATACATCCCTGTCCAATTAAGGGCCCCATTAAGAGCCACTAATATTTTAAATTAGTTAAAAAAATTATATGGGATAGACATATAATATAATATAATATAATATAAACAATATAATTTCTCAAGTAAAATACTCTGCTCAGTTTATATACTGCTTTTAGGACACTCTGTTGTCTATCGCAAGTTAATTACAGTATAATTAGCATCACATAAAATACCAGTTTTAGAATTAATCAAACCAAGATGCTGCCCTTATCTGATTTTCAATCGCTACATATTTGTACACAAAACCAGAACTTGTCGCTTTACAAGGTAGCTAGATTTGCAATCTCCAACGTCTTTAAATAGAAACAGCTACACAACTTTTGTGTTATTCGGCTTATTTGGAATTGAAAAATGTCTGAGAACAAAGTACGACCTCCATAATTTAATTTCTTTTGCCATAAATAAAATACAATACAACTGTTTAGTGATCTCTTAGCTATCAGAAACGTTATAATGCATAAAATTATCATTACACATCCAAATCTAGCAAATCATAAACAACTTTTACTTAATTTATATTGAGACAAGTGACACTTACATTTATTTCAAATAGGATTTTCTTTTAAATGTAAATTATTTTTACCGTAATGTTTATCTGGAAACACGATTATAAATCGTTCAATGGTTGTGGCTTGTGACTGCCCGAACTTGGTAAAACCGTTCGAGTCTAAATACAGACGTACGGAGCCTTCCCTTCACATCCACTATTTATTTTCTCTGCTGTCCGTTTAACTTCTACTATATATCTAATAGGGAACATATTATCTTTCGCCTAACAATACCGTAAGGAGAAGAACAGTTGTAGATTAGGTATGACGTAGACGCCTGTAGATCTGGATTTACATATGACGACAAACCATACTCTTGTTTTAAAAAAAGTGCAAGAATTTTCATGGTTTGAAAATAATTAGAAATTTTTTCATAGAATTTTCGTGAGGAGATCGAGAGTTATAATTGTTTTTAAAGTCATATATGGTAATTTTTATGAAATTGCGTAGGTACCTTTGTAAAAGGCTCGGATGGGTGAGTTAACACAGTAAAATCGAACCAGTTTTACCGGAAAATTCTGGTTTCATCGAAAATAACAAAACTATGACAACCAAATTTGGTTGCTTTCTACTGTAAAACCTTTACTACGTAATGAAATTTAGATCTATAAATGAAAAGAAAAAAGTTATAGGCATATAATGAAAAAATGTTGGGTGCTACTAGACCGAAATATTGTGGGTGATAAACAAAGCCCATACAATAATACAGACAAAGATTTAGTTATCTTGTCGTAAAATGGCCAATAAGTGCCAGAAAATGATTTTGAAAATTTAATTATCTTTATTCTAAAAAATCTAAGTAACGGGTTAGAACGCCAAAAATTGTGATTTTTCAACATAGATTATGGAACTGATGCGGTCTATGAGTGTATGTTTACTGTGGATCTATAAGTTCTTGTTTTCCTCATTGCAACCAGTTTCGCTTTTTGGCATCGTCAGATAAAAGAAAAATTTCTCTGCGAAAGCCACACAGATTGTATAATTAGTGAATTTTCTTAAACACAGTCACTAATGAGGAGATCCCAGCTTTTGAATTTTGAAAAATTTTTCTCATATGAGCGCGAACAAGGCCCCCTAGAATTCATATCCAGGGTCAGTTTGAATATATATATATATATATATATATATATATATATATATATATATATATATATATATATATATATATATATATATATATATATATATATATATATATATATATATATATGTATATATGTATATATGTATATATGTATATATATATATATATATATATATATATATATATATATATATATATGTATATATGTATATATATATATATATATATATATATATATATATATATATATATCACACCTATAACTCAAAAAATAATAAACCGATTTCGACCAAATTTGTTAAGTACCCTCCTTTTGCAAGTAAATTCGATAAGTTAGTTAGCCAGAAAAATCGGCACAGGTTTTCCTGGAAAATGTTGAGTTTTCTTTCTTAAAACTTTATATTTCTGGAAATAAGGAAGTAAGAACAACAAAAGGTATGCGTGTTTATAATATTAAGAGTGAACCATGTCACAAAATCTAGGTCTGTAGGTTTAAAGCCAACAAAGGTTTAGGCATTTAAAAAAGAATGGGGTTTTCCTCAAAACGTCAAAATTGGCAACATTCAAGTAAAGAACCTGAAACAAAATGTCTCAAGAAGAGTGTTCTGCAAACCCTTAAGTTTCAGCTTCAACCGTCATTGCCCTTCATTTTATTAAAATATTTGCAGAAAATTAATTTCAAATAGACAACATGTTTTGGCAGTAGTTCTAGTTAAGTTTATGATTTAACAGTCTATCATTTTTAGCTAATTTTCGTAGAAAAAATTCCTTAATGAGGAGACCGCGACTTTTTAATTTTAAAAAGATGTCTTCAAATGAGTGCAAACTTAAGTTTTTATCTGTTTACATATATACAGGGTGGCGCATTTCTACGGTAAAGCTCAATATGATTGTTATTATATAAGATACGAGGAAAAGCTGTATACGTTAATTATAGGGTCTCTTGAGCTGCATCTTATAAAATTATTTTGACAATCACATCGTTGGTGGTTGGTGATCTACAATTTTTTTTCCAACACCCTTATATTATTGCATTTTTGCGTTTTTTAACGAAATATGATGCATGTTTGTAAGAACAAATCGAAGCGCAGTAAATACGTTTTGGTAGCGAATTTTCACTAAACATATTTCGGCACCTATAAATAACAGCGCTTACAAATCTGCATTTGCAAAACCTATTATCGATACTCAACATAGAACCACAGTAAATAACCGCATAAAGCCATCACATTCTTCTAATGACAAGCGCAAACTTGATTTTTGCGTCTTTGTAAGTAAAAAGGTACAACGAGAATAACTACTTTGTTTTAAATAAGAAAACTGATTTGATGGATCCCCTTTTCTTGGAAACTCTCCTTTTTAGTTAAATATGTGGAACTGAATACGTCGTAATAGATTGATGTATGTTAGTTAATTATTTTATTATTTCGACTTTTGTTATGCTTATTATTAATTTAAGTTAATTCTACTTTTATGTTAGATATTGAAATGCATCACATATACATTTTAAAGACGTCAGCTCTCATTTAATTGTATTTGTTTTCATCTAAAGAACTTTTTGATCAAAACATCATAATATAGCAGCGAGTTTTCATTTATAGTCGTTGGGAATACGTACAAATAAATTTGATTTTCACCTGTCTGTTGGTGCTGTCAAGCAGGGAAACCAGTTACAGAGAAGAAAACTAATACTTGTGAAGCCAGAGAAGAAGTTTCGTCATCTGTATTTCCCATAGTTGTTGGTTGACCATTATTTTCAGCAATATTAGATGTAGTTTCCTAAAACATAAAAAAAAATCAAAGTAGCTCAAAATATGTTTTTAATGACAGCAAGCTTAAACGCAGAAATTCAAAAACAAAAAGAACGTGATCCATTTAAAACAAGTGAAGTTGGTATCCGGTATAAGCAGAAATTCCGTGCTAACACCAGTATTTTAGTGTGCTATCCCGTGTGATACGATAGAAATTTCCGGAATTCAATATCTTCTGTAATTCATTTTACGACCAAGCAATTGACGACACTGCTGTAACACGCTATATATATCTATATAATTCAATTAATATGTTGTTTAATGTATTGGACTTAATCATTCTGTTAATATAATTTACAATGTTTATTAAAACTCATTTTTCTTAAAGAAAATGCCTGGCTGACATACAGTGTGGAACAGCCAAATGGCATTAATTCACTATCTCAATTATTGTGCATATTTATAAAAATTCCCGAAACACGTCAATTTAGGATTAAAAATTACACCCTGCAATGTAAAGACTTCACCTCTACATTTAACCGCCTCCGAGTGACAGTTGCAACCCCGAATTTTTAAATAGGAAGTAGGCGCTTGTGATACCTTATTTGAAAGATCTCTCCATTCTCTGTCTAAAATACTGTGGTTTTAAAATTAAAACCTATTGAAAAAATTAACATAAAAAATAAGAATGTCATTTAATTGACGAACTTCCCTACAACAGCCTAAATAATAATTAATTAATCCCGTTTAGTTCTTCATAGTTAGAAAAAAACACGGCAATCTTAATGTAGAAGAAAATGCTTGCTTTAAACGTCTTGGCAGCACACTAATCGTAAAAAATTTCGGGACGCAGCAAGTGCGTTATAGTAGCGAATTTTCATAATATTTGTACACTATTATTATACGGCATATTAGTAAAGTTAATACATACCTTGAAGATCCATTATAGAGGTCCAAGTACGCGCACATTTAAAGAATTCTTTCGAAAGTGTTACCATCGATATCTCTCTACTATCAAAAAAATCTTGTGTTCTAACTCATTTTGAGAAAAATGCCCAAAACCCAATTTTCTATGAAGCTAAAGAATTAAATTTTGCTGTATCTCTAGAGAGTGTAAGTCTCTTTAAAATAAACTTGTATTACAAATTTCATTAAAGTTATACAAAAGATTTGCAGAAGGAAAGTTCATATTTATTCATATTTAGTAAAGTATCTTCTTATAAAAGTAAAGTGTATTCTAAATTATAAACCTAGCAGTTATTTTTCCTTGTTAATCGTCAGTACAATGTTGTTTTGGTCAATATAATCAAACTCTATTTTTCAATATCAACAATAACAAAATATATGCTGAATATTATAATTTCACTCAAAGGTGACAAACTTATTCAGGCGTTTTAAACAAAAATGAAATCTTGCTCAAAACATATGAAATCTGTGCACTATTGTTTCTCCAAATGTCAAAATAAAACATAAAAACTCTGGACGCAGCAAGTGCGTTATGGTAGTGAATTTTTATTAAATGCTTCAAATTTCAATAACTCAATTTTCTATACACTTAAAAAGTTTAATTTTGGTATGTAGTAAGGTCTTTCCTAGGGCAAGATATCCACCGAATTTCATTTAAATAACTTTGTACTTTTTGGAGAAAAAATTTTTTCGAAAGAAAATTTAAATTTGGATAACTCACTTTTCTATAAGTTGAGAAAGTTGAATTTTGGTACTTAGTAAGGTATCTCCCAAGGCAATATAAATAGTAATTTTCATTAAAACAGCTTTGTCATTTTCAAAGAAAACTTTTTTTTTGAAAAAAAACTCAAAATTTTCCCGGAAAACCCGGTCTGATTTTCCTGGATAACGAACTCGTCCAAGCCATTAAAGAAAGGCAGTTGCCGAGTTTCATTAAAATCGGTTAATTATTTTTTGAGTTATCAGGCGGATATATATATATATATATATATATATATATATATATATATATATATATATATATATATATATATATATATATATATATATATATATATATATATATATATATATATATATATATATATATATATATATATATATATAAATTGAAACTGCCACGGATATGGGTTGTAGGGGTCCTAGTTCGCGCTCATTTGAAAAAATTGTTGCAAAGTCTCACCATCGATACCTCTCTATTAGTGAATTTTTTTAAATAAAAATTCACTAAAATTCGACGAACTTCACCAATGTCACTGTCACCGCGAAGTTTAACTATTATTAATTTTGTTCCGTAAAGTAAAAAAATTAATTAAAACAGCTTTATAATTTTCGCAGAAAAAATTATTTTTCGAAAGAAAACTCAAATTTTGCCCGGAAAACCCTGTTAATTATTTTTTGAGTTATCGGTTGGATATATATATATATATATATATATATATATATATATATATATATATATATATATATATATATATATATATATATAAATTGAAACTGACCCCGGATATCGGTTCTAGCGGTCCTAGTTCGAGCTCATTTGAAAAAAAAATGCAGTCTCACCATCGATACCTCTCTATAACTTTTGGACTGAGGTAAATTTGGTTGAATTTCCACTGCTGCTCTGTGTACAATTACTTCTAGACCACACTGTATACAAACTAACAACATAATTTGTCTTGATATGTGCAGCAAATAAGAAATATAAAAAGTAAATGGAGTATACACAAACTAAAAGGTACTGCACTATTTATACTTAAACTGGCAACACTGGCTTCATGAGTGGTTACAACTGGACCTCTAAAACGACAGCGGCAGAAGCAGAAGTCAATGGAAGCCGTGTGTGTTCGGTAAGAGCAAATTTTGGGAAGAAACTATTGACTATTAATAACAACAATTGACTAAAAACGATGCGAGTTGTAAGGAAAAAATAATTATACTACAGAGGTGATAAATGATGATAAATTACAATAGGGTTATATATAATCGAAATGCTGCCAATGACTAACAATCAGTGAATTCAGTATTATTGACATTTCTCTGAAACTTAAAAATGAATTTCATGAGTCAATGACAATAATAGCAGCTGTCATTGACTAACCAACAGCAACCACATACTTGATCTATGATTTAAACATAAATGTTTCAAATTTGAATAGCGCAATTTTCTGTAACCTTAAAAAGCTGGTTTTGGCACATAGGGCTTTCCCAAAGCAATATGTAGACCAAATTTTATCAAAATTTTCGGAAAAAAGATTTTTTTAAAGAAAACTCAAAATTTTCCTGGAAAACCCCGTCCGATTTTCCTAGCCAATGAACTCATCCAAGCTATTAATAAAAGAAAGGCACTTGCCGAGTTTCATCGAAATCGGTTAATTATTTTTTGAGTTATCAGACGGATACATACATACATATATATATATATATATATATATATATATATATATATATATATATATATATATATATATATATATATTAATATATATAAACATATAAAAATTTAAACTGACCCCGGATATGGGTTCTAGGGGTCCTAATTCGCGCTCATTTGAAAAAATTTTTGGAAAGTCTCACCATCGATACCTCTCTATTAGTGAATTTTTTAAATAAAAATTCACAAAAAACATACATTCATCTAGCTGGATTCGATCATGCAACCTACTGCGTACTAGACTAGCAAGATTCCACTGAGGTATCTGGTAGTACGTCAACTAAGGTTGTGTTTACATGATACTTGACACAGGCTTTATGCCCGGGGTAGTATATGAAAAGTACACGTAACAAATAATTACAGGATTAGTAGAATTGTTATTGAAACACATTCAAGGATTGTTTCGGTCTTATATGACGTCTTATGTTTAAGTTTAAAGATAAAAGAAACTATTTTAAATCATCTTTATAGACTTATATTGATTTTGTTTACATTTCTAGAATATTATGCGACACTTTCAGTCTAAAACCATAGCATAATCTAATATGCTGCGCTAAAACTGTATTTGGGGCCGTTCATAAAGCTACAAATATATTGTATTTCAATAGTTGATTGAATCCCTCAGTTAAATGGCAATCACTTGGCAAATTTTTAATTTCATGTCATCTGTCATTTTCCATAATTTCGGCCGAGATTTCACGATTCGGGTAGTATGTTTTATGCCTGGTAAATATTTTGTTTGGTTACCATTGATGTATGGTTTATACCTGTTACATGAATCAATCTACGCGTGGCAGACTACTCTGTCTGTCAGGCATTGAACTTTGACCACCATGTCGTCTCCAATGTCTTTAAGATTTTATTTTTAATTTGGAAAAAACTCTAAATATTGTGTACCAAATTACTTAAAACTCACAACATAGGTTTATCTGCACTATTGCTAGCCACGTGTAAAGTCTCATTCCAGTTACTCTGATACTTACAAAAATATAGCGTTTTCAAAAAATCTTCACCGATTTTTCCCTGGAAAAACTTGAGCATAAAGGCTGATTAACGAACTCGACCTTGGTTTTGCCCAGACAAGATTTTTGCCAAGTTTGATTGCAATCAGTTTAGTATTGTTTGAGTTACGGCTCGGATATATATATATATATATATATATATATATATATATATATATATATATATATATATATATATATATATATATATATATATAATCGCAATCGCTTTTCTTCTTCCAAAGTCAGTTAAATCGTGTGATTAAGTTTTGTATATCATACTTTTTACATATTTATAAAAGAAGAAGTCTAATAACTGCGCCTTCCTATCCACCAATTTGAAAATATTAAGTGAAGGTCCTGCCGGACATTGACTTGGGAAGGTGCTAGTGCTTCATCCTTCTGGAACCATCTCCCATTCGCTGGAACCTGTGTGTTTGCACGATCAGCATACAAGTTTGCCAAAGCTGTAACGAAAATATATTGGAGAAGTGCTAATTAATTATCTCTATTCAAATTGTCATGAAAAAAACACACCAATGACATTGTTTCCAGCTATTCATGCCCAAACATTAACCTTTTCAGGGTAATTTCTATGATGTTCTTTTATCAAGTATGGATTTTCTTTAGACCGCTATTATTGACAATTCTTACGATCAGCATGACAGTGAAGTGTAAAACTACACTCATCGGAAAACAAAACATGTTCAGTTGGATACTTTTTTTATCTAACATTTCCATCATTTGTTCTCAAAAAAAGTGTTTCTTTCACAATAATTGTTTTTTCTGTTAATTTATGGAATAAATTTTAAAACCATATAATTTTTAAATAGAGAATAAAGAGATCTTTCAAATGAGATATCACAAGCGCCTACTTTCTATTTAAAAATTGAGGGGTTGCAACTGTCACTCGAAGAGGGTAGAATGTGAAGTTTTTACGTTGCACGATGCCATTTTTATTCTAAAATTGACGTGACTCGGGAATTTTGATAAATATGTACAACAATTGAGATATTGAGTTTGTGACATTTGGCTGTTCCACACTGTAAATCTTTTAAGCCAAACAAAACCTAGTTTATGAATGATTTTATTGTATAACTTAAATAAAGTAATTATTTTATTATGCAGACACACACACATTGGTATGCAGGTACTTAACGAAAATGTTTTTATCTTAATTATGCGTCTAAGGTTCTGAGAACAAACTGCGGTCTCATGCTAGAACCAAGCACATGAATGAGTCTAGTTTAGATCCAGCCGACATCCGTTTATAAAATAATGCTCCTTATTATACCTTCTGTTAGAGGCAGGTTATCTTTAATCACAGTCCTGTACCGTATCATTTAATAGCCATAAATATAATTTTCTTATTAAATGCCGCTCCGAATGCGGTAAGATAAAGCAAAATATTTTGTTTGCTTTTTTTATGATACCTTAAACTAGTGCCCTAGTTTCATGCATTTATCGAATGTTTGTAGAAACAGCTCGCTTTTGAGATTGCGACTTTTAAATTTTCAAAAAAGTCATCACATGAGCGCTAAGCCACCTAGATTCAAAGATCAAAGACAGATTCATTATCCAGTGTGGAAACAGTCAAACGGAATGAATTTAGTATATCAATTATTGTGCATATATTTATAAAAAATCCCGAAAACCGTCAATTTTAGATTAAAAAATAACATCCTGCAACGTGAAAACTTCACCCCTACATCTAACCCCCTTCGAGTGACAGTTACAGCACCCAAATTTTAATATGAGGTAGCGGCTTGTGATACTTCATTTGAAAGACCTCTTTGTTCTGTATTCAAAAATGCTACGGATTTAAAATTTATTGAAAAAATTTACAGCAAAAAAATTTCATCTGATCGACGAAATTCGCTAAAACACACTTAAAAAACAAAAACTAATCGCGTTTCATTTTTGGTATTGAGAAAGCAAGCAACATTTACAGTGTCCTCTTTGGACAGTATCAATTAAAAAAGACATATAAACATATAAAAATTGAAACTGACCCCGAATATGGGTTATAGGGATCCTAGTTCGCGCTCATTTGCAAATTTTTTTTCAAGATTCAAAAGTCGAGATCTCCTCATTAGTGAATTTTTTCTACGAAAATTCACTAAAACCAATGAGGCTCGAGAAGTGGCTCCGGCTACAGACTCGTGCCTTGAGTCTATTCCGGAAACGGAGACGAGCCAGGGGGCGGTAGCGTCCGCAGACTCTGGATGTCTCACGACCGACGTAGATAGATAGCTTCGGCCACAGACTTGTCCCCGACACCGAAGCTGAAGGCTGGGTCCTACCGGAGGGCGGCGAGGTCCGCGGACTCTGGGGGCCATCCACCAGTAAAGAGCCTATTGTAGGGGTAGACGGACTGCCCCGGAAGTCCAAGCGTCTTTCCAGGGCGCAAAGAAAGAAGCTCCGGAGGGTGCAGAAAATGGCGACCGGGACGTGGACGGTCGAGAAACCTGTAAAGGCGCAAGAGGGGAGTGCGAGTCAGAAGAGGACGCGCTCGGACTCTAGCACGCCTACTACAGACAGACGTCCCAAAAGGACCAGGGCCGGAACACCAACGCAGACTAGCTCGTATAGGGAGGCTGCATAGGGCCTCGGGATGGCGGTGATTGAGAGACACCATCCTGGGGTCACGCTAGACCACGGGAAGGTGGACCTGATCCAGGCTGCAGTGGTAGCTGCGGTGGACTCTCTTCAGGAGGGGGAGAGCCCGTCTCAATTCCACCGGGCGCGCCTGGCGGGGGGCATCCTCTGGATAACCTGTGTTGGCCCGCAGTCGCGGGACTGGCTGCGGAAAACGATCGGGGGCCTCGGTCTGATTAGGGAGGGGGCGGACTTGACGGCCGTTGGGCCCCAGGAACTCCCAAAGATACGTAAGGTCCTCTTACGGATCCCTGGCACCGTCCCGCAGAAGGCGGTGATCAGTAGACTGAAGATCCATAACCCTGAACTGCGGACACAACACTGGTCGGTTCTAAACAGGAAGGCAGAGGAGAAAGGACAGACTCTCACCTTCTCGATCGACCAGGCGTCTTACAGAGCCCTTGAGGGAACCTCCTTCGAGGCATTCTGGGGCCTGGGAAGCATTAGCTTCTGCCCACTGGAGAAGCAACTAGGGGTTAATGGGACGTAGGTTTCTTCAGATTAACCTCCAACACAGTAGAGCAGCCACGGCCGGACTACTGATGCCTCTGAGGAACACGGATGTGGCCCTCATCCAGTGACCGTAATCATATAAAAGAAAGATCAAGGGACTCGGCGAATCTGCTGGAAAGCTCATCTACAGCAGATCCAGCGAGAAACCGAGGGCCTGCATTTTTGTCAGGGAAGGGATAGAGTTTCTGATTTTAATGGATTTTTGTTCCAGTGACCTGGCAATGATCAAAATCAGATGTGGGAACAGCACGGACCCTCTTCCACCCAAGGAATTGGAACAGCTGATGGTGGGTAGCAGAGCAGGTGGATGGCAGACCATCATCGGCATGATGAACGCGCACCATGAGTTGTGGGGAAGCTCGGACACAAACTCTATGGGTGAGGCACTCTTACAATTCTTTATGAAATTTAATTTAGACATATTGAATAGAGGTAATAAACCGACCTTTGCCACAACACGGTGTGAGGAAGTTTTAGATCTAACAGTTTCCACCCAGTTTCTGGGTGACTGTGTCTGAGGAAGTGAGTAGCTCAGACCACAGATACATTCGGTTTGAAGTTGCCAAAGTCGAAAGACAAACGGTATGGTACCGGGACCCCCACAATATATATATATATATATATATATATATATATATATATATATATATATATATATATATATATATATATATATATATATATATATATATATATATATATATATATATATTAATTATTGTGTCATTTAAATTTATATTTATTTATTTATCACACCGATAACTGACAAAATAAGGATCAATTTGAGTGGTAAGTACTTTCCTTTTGTAAACGGCTTGGACAAGTTCGTTGTCTATGAAAATCACAACATTTATTCCTGAAAAATTTTGGGTTTCTTCAGAATATTTTTGTATCTCCGAAAATTACAAAGCTATGGCAACCAAATTTGATGTGCAGGTTTCTATTAGATAACGTATCCTCTTAAAATGTAAATTTCTAAGTAAAAAAAAATTATACTCATTTAATGAAAAAATCTGGATGCCACCGGAGGTCAGAGGAGGGCACAAGACCAAAAGATTGTGTGTGGTAAACGAAATATAAATACAATGTTTTATGAAAACGATATAATCCTAAACTAAAACTTGTATCTCACTTTGCCTGTGTAACAAACCACTTCTTTATTTTTTTTGTACTTTAACTTCGGTCTATTTCCGCGACCATGGCCAATCACCGTCGCCAGGGAGCAGTTTTATCTTATTATCCTGGAAATTTTGCGGAACCCCTGCCTTTGTGTGAGCAGGGTAGGAACATTTAATGTGCCTAACATCGCAGGGACAAGGAACCGACGGGTTTACGGCCCCTTCGAAGGGCGGAACGTGCAGACATTGAACTTGCTTAAATACAATGCCACAACCTCGGTTGATGTTAATTATACAGTATGTACTGAAAAAGTAAAAGGGGAACCCTGGGAATCGAACCCAGTACCCTTTGGTTCAGAGGTACACCTTTTCACCCCTGGACTACCGAGGCTCTACTTCTGTATGTTTACTTTGTTAATAAATTAGATTTGTCAACAATTTTAATTTTAGTTTAAAAATCAATTTGCGTAGTGACATACATACATAATAAAAATCGTTTTCTGATTCCACAAATCAACTGAACTGTACTCCGATAGAACGCCTGAGCTTAATTTGATTTGACGGAGCACAGGAAACTCTAGTAGATGGACATCGGAAGACCAGACAGATTGAGAGCTCTTTCCTGATTTCAGTGGGTGGTGTGTCCACTGATAGGGCCATTTGTATTTCTTTCAGCATGACAAAGGACTCTGTGGTGTAAACTCGATTCCGAATATAAAGTGGTTAGTTTTTTATTTGGCAGATTCCAGGAACAAAAAAGACTCTTGTCTCTCTCTTTCCTTTTAGCGATCCTTATAACAGACAAAAGATCAAACTCGAAATTTCAAATAAAATATTTTGTATGCACTGCTAATTATACCGATAAAGTTGCTAATCAAGTGTCGCCAAAGCAAGACATTGCAACTTATGTATCTACAGAGATGATTTTTTTTTCAAATGAGCGTGAATTAGGACCCCTAAAATCCATATCTAAGGTCCGTTCGAATTTTTATCTGTATGTTTATATGTATCCGAGCGTTAACTAAAAAATACTCAATTGATTTAAACGAAACTTGGCACATATATTCATTTTGTTAAGACCGCGGACGAGTTCGTAAAGGAGTTTTTTTCAAATTAAAAATAAAATCTAAAAGACATGAATTGATATGACTTAAGTGGTTAAAGTTCAATGTCTGACAAAAACGGAGTAGTGTGCTGCCACGCGTAAATTGATACATACCACAGGCATAAACCATAATTCAACGAAAAGATACTATTCGAACTAGCTATCGAGAAATTACGGCCACAAAAATCCCGAAAACCATTGAAATCGTTTGCCAACAGTTACGAAGTTACAGTGACAGATCACATAAAATAAAATAAAAATGCCAAGTGGTTGTTTTTAAAGTGGGGGATTCTACAAATTTTCAAAATACACTATGTTTGTAGTTTTTAAGCGACGCCAATTAAATAGTAACGCTAAAAATGTGGCATATACTGAAAAGATCAAGGTTTAAGGGAGACAAGAGAAAATATTTAGGGAACTATCGCTGTTATAAACAAAATATGACGTTTTTTCCAAACCACGATTTGGTAAGTTTTATATTATAAGAATATAAGAAGATGCAAGAGAATTAAATGATTAATATAAACAAAACTGGCTAACGTCTCTACAACAATTATTTTAAAACAGTTTTTCTGTTTACTTTATTTACTTCTAGGATACAATTAAAAATTTCCTGGGGCATCAAGTTGTCGCCTGTGCACCTACAACGTAAATTAACAATCTGATAACTAGCATTCGTGGTTTAGTGGTACATTAGCCGCTTGATATGCGGACGACTAGGGTTCGATGCTAGTAACATTTTGTTTTGTGTTCACTTTAATATTTGGTAGAAACAATAGCGCCCAGCCTTTAAACGTTTGAAACAAGATCTCATTTTTCCTTAAGAAACCTATATAACTTTGTCACCTTTGAGTCTAAAATAAAAATTTTCAGCCGACATATTTCTATTGTTGGTTGAATTATTGAATTTTCATTATGAAAAATACCTGCTTCCTTTAGGATTTGGCAGATACTTTCCTAAATATGAATTAAGTTTTCTTCTGGAAAGATTTTGTAACTTTAATGAAATATGTAATAAAAGTTTCTTTTAAATGGCAATGTAGCGACAGGCGCGCTTCCTGTAGGTGGTACCTAGAAGGACTTTATCGGACCAGAACGTGTGATGTGGATATCATCATGCACAGCAAAATGCACCCTAAAGGCCTCAGCAGATAGAAGGACAATCCAGCAGTGGCAAAATCTGCCGGGATTATCCCACTCCAAGGTCTTCATTAATAGCCTTTCAGATTCAACGGCTAAAAAACTTCTAGAGCTAAACAGACAACAACTGATAAATCTGGTCGGCCTGTATACAGGACACTGCCGCTGGTGTCACCACATGCACCGAATTGGTCTCGGTACGAGCCTGGAATTGTTGGGCGAAATATAAGACAATTATGCGTGAGCCACAATAGAACTTAAGATCGCAGTGGGGGGACTGTTATGACCCACTCACACTTTAACCTAACCTAACCTAACGTAACCTAACCTTCTTTTAAAGAAACTTACAGTACCTAGATATACCAAGTCGCAATTTTCTAGCTTCATAGAAAATTGAGTTTTGGGCACTTTTCTCAAAAGCAGCTGAAAGACAAGTTTAAAATATTTTTGTTTATAATAGAGACATTGATGGTAACACTTAAAAAATATATTTAAATAAGCACGAATTAGGGCCCCTGGTACCTCTGGGGTCAGTAAAAAGTTTATATATATATATATATATATATATATATATATATATATATATATATATATATATATATATATATATATATATATATATATATATATATATATATATATATATATATATATATATATATATATATGTATGTATGTATGTATCAAACCGAAAGCTCAAAAAATAATTAACTGATTGGGACCAAATTTGGGAAATACCCTTATTTTGTTAATGGCTTGGATGATTTCGTCAGAACTTAACGCCAATTTTTCTGACAAAAATATTTTTTTTTAAACGCAATATCTTTCAAACTGATTAAGTGATGAAACTAAAACTTACAACATAAAAGAACATAGATATGGACGTAGTTGTGTGCCAATTTTCAAGCCTTTTGATTGAATAAACAGTTATCCGAAATTAATCATAAAATAATCGTCGACATTACTTCAAATTCTGTGATGCAATATCTACAGTGGTGGAAGAAGACAGATGGCGTTACCTGTACTGATATGCTATTTAAATAAATCGTATACCCTCGGTAGTTCAGTGGTAAGGACGTGTACCCCTGAACCGAAGGGTACCGAGTTCGATTCCCAGCGTTACTCTTTTATTTTTCAGTATATACTGTACAATTAACATCAACCTAGGTTGTGGCATTGTATTTGAGCAAGTTAGTCGCGGAAATAAACCGATGCTAAAGAAAAAAATCGTAGATAAATATCTAAACAATGGAAGTCACAATCATTAGAAGATGTCAGGATGTAGCTGCTTTTTATCGAGGTGTCCAGATGTTCAGAAATTTCATGTAGTTAAACCCTTCACGTACAAACACCTCAGATTTTCACGACTTCTGATAAGCAAAAAACATAATAGAAAATTCAACTTTATTAGCCAGTTGAAAAATGGTGCTGCAGATTAAATCATAACTTGCATGTAGCTGTGATGATCTACTCTTCTCAGAAAGATGTTTTCATGAAATGAATTTAGTGTCCATCACTTGCCCACAAAGAACATATTCATATTCCTGTACGCATACATTTCTGAAACGTATTAATCGAATTTTAAATTTCTGACACCGATATTCCACCCCCACACATTCAACCCCTAATTTAGATACAGCACAGAATACCAGATGTTTCCTGAAATTGAAAGTTATCTACTAAACAAACCCTAAAACGTTATATTACTAGAGTTTTAACGAAAAAATGTAAATTTCACCAACGCATCCCCATTCATCCCCTACCACCTGGAGCGATAGAACCTAAAAACAATCCGAACCGGTCCTTTGTCGGGTGCTAACTGTATGCCAAGTTTGAGGACGATATCTCAATTCGTTCTAAAAGTATCGTGGCTAAAAACAGACAGACATACAGACCAACAGACCGACAGACCGACATACCGACAGACCGACAGACCGACAGACCGACAGACCGACAGACCGGCAGACCGATAGACCGACAGACCGACAGACCGCAGACATAAAAAACATTCGTTCCCACATCATGTTTTATACATGTTTTGACACTTTTTACAAGGTTTAAACGAAAAAAAGTTTGAATTTTTTTTTCGCCGATGCCATACTTCTACATGTGTTGACGATGTGGAAGTAATACCTTAATCCATATCTGTATTTAATACCTGCAATTACCCATTTCTCGTGATTTTTAATTTATCCCTCCAATCCAAATTTACAACAACGTTGTTAGACTGCGTTCCTGCTTGAGCTCCGCTGTCATTTGTCATTCTGTGGTTAGGTCATTTATAGTCAATTTTATTTATATATGTAATATAAAAAGAAAAAAAAAACGAAAATGCAAGTGAACCTATTTAATTTAGTGCTGTGTTCTATATTATCTGAGAAAGACATTTTAGGCGACTAAGTTAGAATGTAATATCTGTAAATTTGCAGTTTACTCAATGGGAGATTTTTAGATTTTTTTCAGAAACATGCTTAGAACTCCCCGTGGGTGCACAACCCATAAGACAAATTTGTTGGAAACAACCCCCAACAAAGTTAAGGTACCAAGAATAAATAAGGGTGCTGTGCGGGGAGGAATTATAAGCGGAAAATGCTAAAAAAACTACTTAGACTTTCAAAAGATGCTTTTTTCACATTTTGCAGCAATACCTCCTTTACACCCTGTCTACACCGCACAACACCCATATTCGCTCGAGGTCCCGTAACTTTCTTGAGAGTTGCTCCCAATACATTTTTCTTGTGATTCATGCTTTGAAGGTTGTATGCATGCACAAGGGGTAGGAGAACCCCCGTGTTTTTGGGTGAGGGGGCAGAAAACCGCTTCGTCCTCGGGATTCTTCTTCTCCTTCTGCATGCTTACAACCACCCTAACTGCATGAATCACAGGATTTTTTTTATGTTCAGCTTTCTAGTGTATTTCTTGTTGAGTAGGTATATTTCTTGCTTATCAATTATTTTGTTTGAGTTTTGTATCCAATTTACTCTATAAATATTTATGTTAAAGATCTTGTTTTTGATTTCCCTTCTTTTTTACTGTTTCTAATTAAACAAAGTAATTTTTTATAAGTTTTAATATAAGGCTAAAGCACTATAATATATTATCTATT